>OY998125.1:19470541-20070541 GCA_963921985.1 Agrilus biguttatus
ATTGATTGATTGATTGATTGATTGATTGATTGTTTGTTTGTTTGTTTGTTTGTTTGTTTGTTTGTTTGATTGTTTGATTGTTTGATTGTTTGATTGTTTGATTGTTTGATTGTTTGATTGTTTGATTGTTTGATTGTTTGATTGTTTGATTGATTGTTTGTTTGTTTATTCAACAACAAAAAGTTATTCGTTATAATTTATGACTCCAAAAAATCGATTGCAATTACAGCCATTGTCCAATCATGCTACTGATATACGTATGTAGAGTAACTAAATGGTCGCCTACTTTGATATTCATTCAACCAGTTTTTTGGTTTCTTCTTTTCATATTTTGACTTATGTCGCGCTAAAGCGATAACCGTGTGAACCGTCAAAATATAAAGGCTTTTATAAAAATGAACGCCTTGCAAAGAGCTACCTCATTAATCCAGGCACACCCTAATAGTATTGCAGCCACGAAAGAGATGAAAAAGATCGTAAAAGCTACCGGAATTCGTGTTTATAACAAAGCTAGGGCGGATTACGTTCTCATCACGCAAATACCTGTTACGAACAGAAAACGCCACACCGTTTTGTTAATTTCGATGTAGCGGTAAACTAGGAATTTAATTAAGGCCAATTAAGGTTTCGTTTAATAAAAATGTTGAGAAACTACATTCTAGAGACTTATCACAACAGTCGATTGTACTATGAGAAGCGTTAAAAATAAATGTTGACGAAACTATCGACCTAATGGGTTAACGTATCCGCTGCTAGTTCTTTTATTTTGAGTAAGGCAATTGTAGGTATATAAAAAATGAACGGTTTGATATTTTTCAGATGATCAATCGCCCAATTTTTTGTGATGATTTATCATATACTTCCACAAGCAAAAACCGAAGGGAATACAATATCTTTTTTGTATTTATTTTTCAACATTTGGAGGTCTATGTTCTACTTTCACGGGAATGCGATAATTGGCCTACGATATGAATGAGTGGGGTTGCGTACTAAACTAATCTAAAGATTGAAATAAACACAGTTGATATCTTCCACAATTTATTAAATAAACTTAACACGTGTTTCGCCAACACTGTGACTTCTTCGGAAGTACAAAATCTACTTAAAACTACCTAAGAGCAGATGTATATAAATAGGGTGGTGCATCTTTATTAGAGTGAGGGAAAAGATTTAAAAGTGGTGAGAGGTTTACATCTACTTGGTCATTAAGTAATATGTCTGTATTTTTATATTTGTTAATTTCTTTAAATTCTAATAGTATAAGTTTTAATTATTTTCAATGAAAAAATTTTTAGATCTAAATTAATTATATGGTTATCTTCTAACACATGTTTGGCGTAGTTAGAATCGGTTTTTTCGTTTCTTTATGATGTAAAATGTTCGTTCAAACGAATTATAAAGTTTCTTCCCGTCTGACCGATATGAATTTTTAAACAAGAACCGCAATTGAGTTGATATATGCCTAGTTTTGATAATTTTTCTGCTTTATCTATATTATCCTTTATTTGTATGCTAAGGTTATTATTCGTTTTGTATGATACATTTATATTGTTGTCTCTGCGAAATTTATTAATTGTTAGTGATGGTTTTTGTTAAAAGTTTGAATTTTTTATTTGTTATCTTTAGTGAGTGGGAAAATGTTTGAAATATTTTGAAAAATGAAATTTTTTGCGAGAAAGTGTCAATTATAATCGGATTGTAATTATTGTTTATGGCAATTTGCTTAATTAGATCCAATTATTTATAGACTTAACTATTTCCAAACAGGATAGTAAACATAATTTTTCCATCCTCCATAAACCTTCATACACGGATATTATTATACACAACTCATCTTGTCACCCTTACCATCACAAACACTTAACATCTTATAGTATGTTACACAGACTAATCAAAGTTCCCTTGTAAGAAACAGACTGCAATAAAGAATTCCATCTAATCAAACAAGTTGCCATAAACACTAATTACAACCCGCTCATAATTGACACTCTTTTAAAAAAACTTCATACACTCAAAATATTTCTTATCTTCCCACTCACTAAAGGTAACACAAATAAATAAAAAATTCAAACTTTAAACAAGTATAGGAAAACCATCACTAACAATTAATAAATTTCTCAGATACAACAATATAAATGTATCATACAAAACGAATAATTACATTAACATACACAAGTGTGCTTATTTCAATATGTTAGACTTCCATCAAGAATCCGCCAATTCAATACAATTAATCTAATGGTGAAAGTCGAACTGTGTATCGGTCAATGAAACATTCAACGTAGAATTAGGAATGCCAATAAATGCGCACAAAACGTATTGTGATAATCCTACCCTTCCGAATTCCAACGTCATCCTCAGGACCGTCATTACGCATAGGCCTAGGGCCCCCGTGTTCTGGGGGACCCTACAAAATAACGACAAAGGATTATAACATTTATTTTTGATAAATTCAGATGAAATATTAATAAAACAAGTAGAAAATTTAAGTAAAACAAACTTTTTATTTATTTTCCATAGGCATAGACATAGATAAAGGCACTGCCGAAGAGAAGCTAGTGGCGGCAATTTAAAGAAAATGAGAAAAATTTGAATTGAACATGAATTGAACAAGAATTTAAAAACGTATGTTTGTAGCATATTATCAGAGGTTGAATGGTAAAGACGTATTAAAAATGTAATAAACTCATAATTGTCACTAGCAGACTTCTTTTTTTGAAAAGGGCCCCCTACCGTTTCTGGGTCTAGTGCCCCTGACCTTGAAAGACGGCGCTGGTCAGCCTTATTTTGTTAAACTATTAATAGTATGCATAGTCAGCGGCATTTCTCTTAGAGTTCTGTAGCAATATATTCTAGTAGAGCAGTAGCGAAAATAGATCTAAAATCCAGTTATGAACAGTATCACGCCATCAACTGATTTTACTGCTAATTGTAAGACATCAAATATTCGACAACGTCCTTTAAAAGGTGTTTACTTACCAAAATGGAACTAACGACGCTGGTTATATATGTTATGTAATAGCTTTATAAACCAAATTTGATTTTACCTACGAAAAGTATCAAGAGTTTTTATATAGTTTGAGTAAAATTTTACTGCCAGTCCTAAGCGTCGATACAGCAAGAAGAAAATTTTACCAATTTATTGTTGTTGCATCGGACCTAATAATATTTATTATAAATTTTGAGTTAGTATACTTTAGTCCAAGAAAAATTTCAGTACGCCTATGCTTCAAAACCTAAAAACTGCTCAAACATGCAGCCAGCCAATCAAACTGAGATGGGTACAACTTATCTGAACATTCACAGAGCGCAATAGTTCTTAAATGAAGCTACTCTAAAAATTTCGGTATGACCTACTAGCGCTAAGAAATGATTGACATTCAGAATTATACAACGTACGGAGTTGGGTGCCATTCAAACGATATCTAAGTTAACGAACGATATCGCTTTGGCCATTTCTTGGAAGAGTGGCCAAGTATAGTTGAAATCATTCTGCTGGAGGTCCCGAATTCGTGATCTACAACCCACAATTAAGTTTGGCATACAAAACTACGATTGTCGAAGCGAGAAGTTACGGGAAACCACACAGTAACGCCCAACTTCCCTAGTACGAATATGACAGAATTTACGAAGATTGAACCGCTTCAAAATGTTGTTCTGTATCTCTTGCCTACGTCTTGAATGAGATGTGACATCTTACAAAGAAAAATCTTTTGACAGTTAGCGTGTTATTGGGAAGGCTGTTCTGTATATCTATCAAATCATGGCAATTATCCCAACCATAACCTAATCTCGACAACATACACAGTATAAGAATTTTCACTTTCCTTTGTCGTTAGAAGGATTAGAAGTTCTCTTTTGGGCGACCAGATACTAGCAGCCCATTTCAGTACAGTCACCGATATTAGTATGTTAATCATATGATATGAATACGTTCGACAAAACATTATTAATCATTATAGAATAAAATAGTTATGTCGTTTCAACAAAAATGTTTTTAAATTAAAACAAAACCTTAGAAAATAAAAACATTGAAATAGCATTTAATATTACAACAGGGATCTTGAAGCAGGAAACAATTCTGAGTCTAATTTCTCGCTTTAGCGCGGTTTGATTGGCTGTTTCTTACCTAGCCCTATCTTTTTCTGCTAATCAGGCCGCGAAAAAGAAGATAAAAAGTAGAAAATAGGAGACTGTAGTAAAAGAATAATTAAATACAGAAAGACTCATCCTAATTGCCACTAACTAAATTTAATATGAGCAGACACGTGTTGATAATGAAGTGGGCGAAACACGTGTCCGCTCATATTAAATTTAGTGAGTGGTAATTAGAATGAGTCTTTCTTTATTTAATTAGGAGATAAAAAGGTCTTTATCTATTTCTACAATTTCTGATAGATTTAATTTAAAGATTTTAGTACAGAATGTAAAAGGTGGTTATTATTTATGTGTATGTTATGATCATATTTCGCAAAATATTTATAGATACACCTATAATTAGAGTTGTTTTTATATTTATATTTATATTTATGATATAGCCTGTAAAGGCCTTTCTGTCAGCGCCGCCCTGATGAGACCCGATAGGTCGAAACCGGTCGTAGGGTATGGTTTTCGGTGCGCTGTGTCTACTGTGTAGGACGCGTTCGAAATGTTGGATCTGTCATCCTTAGAATTTAGACGAAAAAGTATTGTAATGCCTTCTTTTTTGGATATGCTATATTCGTCTTTTTTTGAATACCTAATAATACGTTGAATGGTTAAATCAAAGAGTACAATAGTCCTTTATTTTGTGTGTTTGCAAAAATTGTTAAAAATTCTAACCAAGTAGCTGATATTTCTTACAATTAACCGGATTTGTGCTTATAATGTAGGACTCCTTGACAATTACTGAAAGGTCGAAATATGTTCAACAGATTCTAATAAAATTTTTTGGGAAGATATTGTTAGTTTGATTTAAATGAATAATTACTAAAATATTTCACAATGAACCTATCACAGAGTCTAATGGTTTTATTTATTTTTCTCTCCTTAATATGGAATGTCACACAGTGGAAATCATAACAATAGAGTTCTTAAAATGCAAAACATTGATCCCATATTCACGTTTTCAATATTATATTCACGTTTCTCGAATTGTAATATTAATGAACCGGCCATTTGGTCCTACGGATGATGCATCACATTTATTGTTATAAGTTAAATGATAAACTCCACTTTTTTGCAATCTTTTTTTATCCTTATTATTATGACTGTAAATCATTTTAATCGACCTTTCCTTCAATTTCTGACTGTGCTGCTTCCTTTCTGGGAAGGTAAGTAAACTGTTTCTGTTTCCTCCTCGTGATGTAGATACACCGTGTGACGGAGGTTACTAAATCCAACAAATTACCTCATTAATCACAACAGACAGAAACAGCTAAGGGAAGGTAACACATTCTCCACTATACCACTAACGAATTTGTTCCATATTTCGCCTTTACCGGATACGTCACAGTTACAAAGTACTCATAAGTGTTCCACCTATTTATTTAACTGACATATTTTTAAACAATATTTTAAATATACTGAAAGCAGGTGTCTATGGTTATGTGAAATAAACAGTGTCTAAACTTTTAAAAATCCAACCTCAACATAGAGTTTTTTACGTAAAAATTTGGAATCAATAGCAACAACTACTCCGAGGGCTAATACCCCTACCGGAATTGAAAAGCTTGTAAAAGCCTTTCTGCCAGTGCCCACCTGATGAGACCCGATAGGTCGAAACCGGTCGTGGGATATGGATTTCGGTGCGCTGTGCCTACTGTGTAGGACGCGTTCCAAATGTGGAATCTCTGATCTTTTGTTATTAAACGGAACAGGATTTTAATACCTTCTTTTTTTGGATTACAGTTTTTTAGTTAGATGTATTACTACGTAATAAATAGCAATTAGAGAAGTGGTATATAGTTCGAAAAGTCCCTAGACTAACACATAAAAGCTTTCTTTTTTGGTAAAAGTCGACTTTACTCATCAACACAGTACTTTAACTAGAGTGATACAATTATTCGAGAACTGCTCTATCATTTCAATGCGTTTCTTATAGAACGATTTGTCCAATCCTTCAATATACGTCTTAGTTTCGATGGTGACTTCCCCATTGGAGTCATATTATTTTCTAGCAATTTTCTTAGGGTTTGCGAATAGGTGATAATCGCTGGGGGCCAAATCTGGAAAATACGGCGGGTACTGAAGTACTTCGAAACTGAATTAGTTCAAATGCAACCAATTGTGACACTATGTATTGTATTGGTGAAGAAGCAGTTCCTCATTTTTGTTTGGGGTCGGTTTTCCTCAATTACCTGCTTTAAACACACCAAAATCCAATATTGTGGGTGTTTCACTTTTCAAGAAAATTTATTTCTTTATTTCTTAAGTAAACTAGGTTTTATTCCATTATTATTCAAATGCATTATGTTAAGTTCCTCATTGACGCTGCGTTTTTGTTTAAGTAAATGTTTCGTGTATGTTGATTTTGCATTTTTATTATTAAAACTACTATAGTGTTCCTTTATTCTATTATTAAACTGTTTGCTGGTATGTCCTACGTACGCTTTATCATAATTTTCACATGTTAACAATTTAACCCTTGTTTTGAATATTTATCTGTTTAGTATTTATTATTTTTCATAACATTTCCTAAAGAATTATTTGTTTTCAAATGTACTTTATTTCTCCGACCACAGATGTCGCAGCGGTGTACTTAGACGGCAGAATGAATAATTACTCGAGAGCTCTAAAGCTGGGATTACGTTGATCTGTCAACTAAATTGCAAAATTGTGTCGTAAATAAAAGAAAGTTATGAAAAGTTGTACCACAGTAATAAAAAATATAGATTATCACAGCAACATGAATTCTTGCTTTTGTTTATGTGCCTAGTCCTTCTTTATCGTATACACTTAATCTAAAAATGTTTCGTGTTTCTCAAGACATTCGAATATGACTATGTTCAGATGGACACGCATCACATGCGCATATATAAATTTATTACTTAACACATTTCTGATTCACTGTTTTCATTATTCGTAAATTGTTTTCTAAACATTCTAAAATAAAGGGAAGTTTGTGAGCTAGTACATTATTTTGTGCTTTCTATTTAGCATTTACACATAACATAGCAGTCAAAGAAATAGTCTTGCATTCATCATAGTATTTTATGCAGCATCTACACCTTTTTTGTCTATTTTTGATAATTACAGAATAATATTTCATTGACGATTACGAATCAAGTCTGAAATTCTTTAGTACTAAAAACTTACTCGAAATATTCATTCCATCACGTTTTTATCGATTCTAAGGCAATGCGGCACCCATTTCGCTGGAAACTTTTACATATGCAATTTTTCATACAAAATTTATGTTCAATATGTTCTTCGGAAGTCTTCCGTTAAGCTTACGCATTTTCAGTTAACGATTTTCCATTACAGCAACGCTAACTTTCATCATTTTTTCAATTGTAGCATCTTTTAACCTCCAAGTATGTTGAGCATTATTTCACTCTGAGTGCTTCAGTACATTCCAGGGAAATGATTATAAATGCTTGGTTTTATTCAGTACATGTTTTGTTTATGTAAAAAATAAAATCACGAATACATTTGAAATTCACAAAGTCACTATGTATATCTATCTCGAGTGAATGCTAGATTTTTGGTGGCAGACGGCACTTGCCGAAAATTGCATTTATTTGGTTGAAGGTTGGTTATCAAAGTACTGTTATTTGAGATGTCTTCTCTAAAATTTTGCCTATTTTATTAAGGCTGTCCGTTTTGAACAATTTCATTAATGTACCATGGTTCATTAAAAAACTATTCACGAAACAACGAATTACTAAAACATAATCTTTTGACAAAAACATATGATGACAAATTTGCCAGTTATTGCAGGATGATATGTAGCATTTTCAGAACAACATTTAGTTACAGTTACAGAAACTCATATCAAGGGAGGAGTTCTAAATAATTTCCAAATTTGAATAAATACTTCTAAGTTTGACAAAAGAGAAGAACCCGTAGTTTTAAACAGAAATAGATAATATGAGCATAATTAAGATTTCGCTTTTAAAAAAAATTGTGTTGTGGGACGCTCAGGATGGAAATAGCGTCACATTACTTTTGTGCTCACCAACAGTTAATTTAAGAATTCGAAAAGGATTGTTAAAACTGTATGTTTGAAGCACGGCTCTCTATAAGTGTGAAATATGGACGATTGGCGCAGTGGAAAAGAATAATATATAAATAAAACACTATTGTAATTTTCGCTGATTTTATTAGTTACCTGACATATGTTTCACTATTTTGCAGCTTCTTCAGAAGTTTTAAATACACGTAAGCTATTGATTCATCTCTATCTATATTTATAGGTTAGTTTACATCGATTTGTTAGGGGGTAAACTCAGTAGAGGGTAGTTGTTAAGATCAACTTGTTCATTAAGTAGTATGTTTTTATTTTTGTATTTATTGATTACCATTGACTCAAGTAAATTTAATTTAAGACTCACTTTCTGTGTGTATAATTTCAAAATCTGTATTTAAAAATTTTCATTTAATAAAAACAAAAAACATATTTTAAATATAGTTGTGAAATTATACACACAGAAAGTAAAAGTCTTAAATTAAATTTACTTGAGTCAATGCTAATCAATAAATACAAAAATAAAAACATACTAATTAATGAACAAGTAAAGTAGATCTTAACAACTACCCTCTACTGAATTTACCCCCTAACAAATCCATGTAAACTAACCTATAAATATAGATAGAGAAGAATCAATAACTTAAGTGTATTTAAAACTTCTGAAGAAGCTACAAAGTAGCGAAACATATGTCAACTAACTGATAAAATCAGTAGAAATTACAATAGTGTTTTATTAATATATTCTACAATAAATTTCCATCAAGTAAAAGTAGAATCAATCAATTATGGAAAACAATAAGTTAGAAGCGTTTGAGATGTGGTGTTACAGGTGGTTGTTGAAAATTTCGTGGATGAAAATTAGTAAAAATAAGAAGGTATTAGAATGAGTAGAAGAACAAAAAACGCTATGAAAGGAGACATAGATTGGTAGGACACCCTTTGAGACACGAAGGGGTAGTTAGAGACATATGAGGGGCAAAATAAGAGTAAAAGAGGCAGAGGACACTCGTAGTTAGGGATGTAAAATATTTTAGTTTTAGAGAAACGCGAAGTTTGACTCAAGATAGGTAGAAGTGGAGATGCGAGTACAACTATCTGCACTGACGACTTTGATAATAATGTTGCGTGACGCACTACTAAAGTTAAACTTCTTCTGAATAAATTGTACATTACTACAGTATTATTCGATTGTATTAATGCAATTCATGTAACAGTGATTAATATGATGTCTTTTACACTGCTAAATATGGAGATTATTATAAATCCTTTTTGGTAAATATTAAATATTGCTATGTATAGGTATATGCTATACAAAGTTTTATAGTAATTTGAATAATATTTGCTATTCGGGTATGATGGCCGTGGTCTAGGATTGTTCTTCCCTCGGTGAGAACATCGATTGAATTATTTATCCAACGTTTCGCCAACTGCTGTGGTTGGAATCCTCAGGGGACGTAGCGAGGGCGTATTTAAACGTTTTCCTGGTTTATACTGATTTCAGCAATGTTGGGGATACTGGTACATTTTTTACATTTTTCTATTGATTTTTAATGCTCCTCTAAACGTATTTTTAGAGATCATCTCAGCTGATCTACGTAAAAAGAAGTGTAATCTTTAGAACTTGATTTATAAACTCCTAACATGTATAATAAAGTTGAATTTTATTTATTATTTATTAAAAACAAGACTAAGACTATTTTTATTTGCATTAACAGAGTTCAAGTTACTTTGTCACATAATTTTGGTTAGGTGAAATTTTCTGTCAGATTTGGATGGGAGATGTAGTTGTTTCTATCTATTGTAATCATACAATAAGGGACTCATGTCCATTTTTAAAAGCTAAATTTTCAACTAAGGGTACATCTTTATCAAATTGAGTTCTTTTTCAGGGGTAAACCAACAAGTCTACGTATAACTGAAGACACTGATATTAAAATTGATATCTTGCCTTGATTTAGGAAGAGGCTAAATAATTCTACTTAATTACATAATTAAAGACCTAATTTGTGGTTAATAAAAAATGATAAAAACATTTTCGATTCACTTTTGTCTAAAAATATGGTAGGTGTTAATAATGCCCCACCGCAGCGCCATACATCTAATTTCTTTCTTTCACGTACGTCGAAGGTGACATCACAATCTTGATAAATCGGTGAAGAAAGAGAGAATATATTTCAATCCCTATTAAGTCTCTTTTATAACACCTAATATTTTCCGGAATTTTATTCCTCAAGCAGTGAGCGTCGCTTATAAAGTTTTACTTAAAAAGTCTATGTCGCCTCAAAGGCTTGCAATTGATACTTCTTAAATCAAATTAGTTGAATGAGGTAAAGGAGCAGAAGGTAGATAACGTTGCATTACTCGATACCTGATCATCTCGCGACAGTATTCAACATGGCTGCGCCAGCCAGAACTCTCCATACATCGCGTCAGTAACTCAAATGTCGCTGTTAAAATACAAAGCAAGTACATTACAGCATTGTTTAATATAGATTGATTTGATATATTTCGGCTTTATATCATTTATGTATTTTTAAGTAGTGTTTAAAAATACGACAGAAATTGGTTTACACTTTTTTACATTAAGTATAAAATAACACAGACAGGTTCAATAAATTATTCAATAATAGGATGTTATAAAAAAGCCATCTGTTCAATGTTTTTCTTTTAATATCAATTTCCCTTCCTTAATCTTTTTACTTTTTTCGATACTGCCATTAAAAACTTTATCCCTGGGGTAACACAACAGCAACCTCTGAGTGGATTTTCATGTTCTTTCACTTAAAAACCGCTTGTTCCTGTCTGCCGAAAATGTCAAAGAATATTTTGTTGAATAAATTTTAAGTAATACAAGTGCACCCACAAGCAACTCGTGAAGCCGCCCATTATTTTAATTTGGGATACAGGTAATCCATTGTGTATATAAAAAAATTGTTAAACTGCGATTTCTGAAAATTATCGTGACTTTAGCAACAGTTGCGTGCTCTGGTGGTGATTATATATGAATTTGAATTGTATACATTTTTTTACTACCGTCGTCTTTCTCTTTTTTTTAATTGAGAAGTGAATTCACTCCTCTAAATATTTTTTTCTTTCATTATTCATATTGAAAAGGATTTATGGGTAAAGGGCTTATTATTTCCATACATTTCAAATGTTGTTGTGGCTACGGCAAAATTGAATTAAAGTGGAAGCCGGTATAACAGGCGGGCTCAAAAGTTCGTAGGCTAGCATAGAAAAAAATTTTTTTTTGGTAGAATCTGATTTTATTATTCAATGTAGTTCCCTTCGAGGGCTATACAACGATTATAGCGGTCATACAATTTTTCGATACGATTTTTATAATACGATTTGTCTTTAGCCTCCAAATATGCTTCAGTTTCGGCGATTACCTCATCATCGGCGCGAAATTTCTGTCCAGCGAGCATGCTCTTGAGGTCTGAGAACAGAAAAAAGTCGCTGGGGGGCAGATTTGGAGAGTACGGTGGATTCGGAAGCAATTCAAAGCCCAATTCATGGACTTTTTCCATGGATTTCATTGATTTGTGACACGGTGCATGGTCTTGATGAAACAGCACTTTCTTTTTTTCAAATGAGGCCGCTTTTCCGCGATTTCCTCTTTTAAACGCTCCAATAACGCTACGTAATAGTCGCTGTTTATAGCTTTCCCCTTTTTAAGATAGCTTTAGTAAGTAATTATACCATGAGCATCCTGGAATACTGATGCTTGATGCCATAACCTTGCCAGGCGACTTTTGCGTGTTTCTACGCTTTGGAGTCGGTTCATCACGTGCAGTCTACAGTCCACTATCGATTGGACTCCGGTGTGAAATGATGGAGCCACGTTTCATCCATCGTCACAAATCGACGCAAACGCAAAAATTCGAATTTATTACGATTGAACAGCTCACATCTCCAAACACTGCTTAGAATCATCGATCCGTTGTTGTTTTTGGTCGATTGTGAACTAGCGACACGCGCGGCACCCACTTTGTACAGAGCTTTCGCATATCCAAATATTCATTCACGATATGACCAGCACGTTCCTTTGATATCTTTAGGGTCTTAGCTCAGCTATCGCAATCAACTTCACTTTACGGTTATCAAAAATTATTTTGTGGACTTTTTTGATGTTTTCGTTCGGTAACAGCCTTTTTGGTGCTAATTTCGCCTCGTTTAAATTTAGCAAACCACTTTTCTACACTTGATTTTCCTTTTGCAAAGTCCGAATAATATTTATCAAGCCAAGCCTTGGTTTCAACAGTATTTTTTTGTTTGCCAAAAAGCAATGGTTTATTAACACACGAAATTCCTTTTTATCCATTTTTTCAAAGTAACAAAAGTTCTATCACTGAAAATGCTATAACTCAGATACTAATAGTGTAACAGCTGTCAAAATTATACACGCGTCTTTTGAAGGTTAGGGCTAACTAAAAATCATATGGATTAGATACTAGTAGCGCCACCTATGGGTCAGCCTACGAACTTTTCAGCACTCCTGTTATATCAAAAATCATCTAAGTAACTTTGTCACAAATCAACCATACTATTACCAGATTAACATTTTCAATTAACATATAAACCAGCGCAGCGAACGTTTAGTCACAGCTATTGACGCAGCCTATCTATGAATTTAAGCGTCACCAACACGTCAGAAGTTTGGCGATTTTTAATCAAAAATTTTGAGATGGATAAAAGGAGACGGTCGTAACGAATAACATTATAAAACTACCTATCACAGACAGACATTATAAGTATTATTGTTCTATAAGATGATTAAATTGTGGCGATGGTGATGATGATGATGATCTTTATTTACAACAATACAAATCGCTCCATTCGAGTAATATAGATATATCAGGTGCAGGTTTCTGAAGAAAGTTACCATTGTCTCTGTAGATATGATCAGGCGCGGCTCCTTAATTAGGTTATTTGGTCAATGACCCCCCCCCCCCAAATATATTTCCAAACGGAAGTATAATAATGATATATATTAAATAATATATTTTTCATTATCTTTTGAATTTGGAAATTCCCTTTTTATTGTAACTATTCTTAGCGTATAAACTCGACCCATCTACTGATTCCGCAACATCTCCGGCTCGACGCACCACTTCGCATCTCCTTGGTGGTACTGATTTGATTGTTGATTTTCATCCGTTGGCAGTTGGTATAAATCGGGCTGGTAGCCAGCGATAACCGCATTGCTTTAACGGAGGCGAGTATCAGCCGAGTTTCTCCGATCTAATTTATGTTGTTATACGGCTTTCTGAAGCAGTGTAATGGCAAGGTTTGGGTCAACAGCCGCGGCGAGGAAAATACAGTATTTTTCGAGGTGTTTTTGTTCGTTAGCAGTTTTTTTGTAGATCGGGCTATATACTTATATATTTGTGGTGTAAATTAATATTTTTTGTCATATATGTGCTTATTTTTAACCAATAGTTGCTGTCACACCTCTAACATCATGTTTTTATTGAAATAAAAATCAATTAAGACATATTGAGAATTGACAATTTTGACCTTCCCGAAAAATTGACCACGAGCTGCCACTAGATATGGTTAGTATTTATACGTATTTCGGAAAATTACTTTCACCTGGGAAACATTTAGTGTAGGAATTTGATATTCACGTGACCATAATATTTTCCCTCAAATTCCAAACACTGATATGCTTGAGTTGGAGAATTCAAATAATGCATAGCGGTGGTCGAAACTAATTTCACTTTCACCGAATTAATTTACACGTTGCTACATTTACTTACTTATGCGATTAATTTGTTCAAATCAAATTTGACAATGGGAGTCGGGTTTGAAATATATTTCTGTTAACCTAATAATATAGATGACGAAGATTTAATAGGCACGTGTTGCTTTCAGAAGTAGATGAACGACTTAAATCTTATTAATTAATATACATACTTTCCTTCCCTTGGAAATTATGTACAACTTGGTCAACATAAGGTGGTTTCTGGGAATCTTACACTTTGCAGAGAAGAAAAAATGAGAGAGCTTTTCACAATTTTATGCATTCTTTTCACTACCGGCTGAACGTATAAGTTCGATCCGTCTCTACGAACATGCTGGTTTGTTGTTATCAGATGTCTAAATGTAATTATTATTTGAACCGCAGACATATATAACATTTGGGGATTGCAAGATGAAAATAAAATGAGAGTAGCACTTGACAATATATTGTAACGTTCGGGGGTTAAACAATTAAAACTCGAAGACTTAAACAGGAACAAAATTTTATTTATACTAATATTAATTAACTTTACTACCAATTACACTATTTATTCAGGTACAGTTAATGTCTGTACAGCACTTCTCACTTTTCTATTTATTTGCTACGCGTCTCGATTTATTTCCGATATTATCTTCACGACCGTCAATTTATATCTGAACTCTTCACGACCATCAATTTATATCTGAACTCTTCACGACCGTCAATTTATATCTCCACTCTTCACGACCACCAATTTATATCTGCACTCTGAACTTCTGAACTGTCCTCGGCGATCGTCTTTCCGCTTATATACTGTTCTCCGAGAAACATAGAAAAGTCGGGACCATTTTATTTTTCGCCAAAATATCGAACAAGTTTCCGCGAAACACAAATACACTAACATATCCTCATTTATTACGCACACGCTCGCAGCCATGATATACAGGTCGCGGCTCGGCCGCGACCGGCTCGCTCACATACATGGGTACTCGAACGCACACAAGCAAACACGCACTCGTTACAATATTTACAAACTGTAAGAATGAAATTTGAAGATGAAGACTAAACTAGTTTAAGACTTAGCAGAAGATGAAATTGATCGTAGGAAACTGAATTAGGAAGTCTTAGTGTTTTGAAAATGAAAATGATACGGAGACTATTTGGGCCGAGTTAGAAGTATTTAGATTAAGGTAGGGAACCAATTGGAAGAGAAAGAAATCTCGAAAGTCTGAACATACAAAATACTGAGAAATAGATAGATAGAACATTAACCCTGACTACGGAAGACCTACCATTAAAAAGCAATTAAGTAGGGACGATAGTAATTGCCGTCATACTGTTAGTACGAAAAATTTGAATGTTAAAAGGTATTACAGGAAAGTACAAGTAATAAAGTTATTTAAACAGAGCACAATAGCAGGGTACAGATACCAATGATTCAAGGTTGAATATTAGGATAGATATTTACATAGAAGAATAACATATCCAGATTTGAATAGAATACTTTGAAATATTTACAGGGCAGGACAGCAACAGAATAATAATATAATAGAAATATATACAAAAATAAGAAGTAATAAAATATTGTGGCGAGTAGGTAAGCGGGGCCACAAACATATAGGCTAATCAGTAGCCTCATACATCATTCTCTCGAAAGGAAAAACGAATGTGCGACCTATACCTGCCTCTTTTCTGTTGCCTTGTAATGACAAGTGTAAATATTGTTATCTTAGGTAATGGTTCAGAAAGAGGGAACTACTGACTGCATGTTCGCTTTGTTTCATTCGTACTTTACCGCCTCTATTTACTTTACAGTTGGATAGGGAAAGCTCAGACCATTCTTTATATTTATAACTTGAACATACATATATAATTCCCTCAAAAATTTATTGGGTATTACTACCATTACATTATTTGATTCTCTGTAATTACATAATTAAACTACAGATCTGAGATCTGACAACTGCAGTCTCGTTTCAGTAAATGCTCTCATCGAATCCCTTAAATTTTATGTAACTTTATGTTAATAAAGCTGGTTGCTAATGTTAAATTTTGCTAACTTGCTAGCAGTTGTTCCTTTAAAAATATCTATTTATTCTGTCACTAATAAGTTTGAGCGAAAATAATGTAAATAGATTTTATTGGGTGTTGTTTTCCGTGAAACTGAAGATTCTGGGTCTGTACCGCGTCAATAGTTATATTGCCGACGTTTCGTCTCTTATATCTTCTTCAGACTATGTATGTATAACTGATGAGATATGATGATGTCGCGTATGAGAGAGGACAAAACGTCGGTAGATGAAAAAAAGAAATTTCTACTGAAAATAAATGGTACTTTTTACGGATGTTGAAACCTTCCTTTACAAATTGGTTTCTGGAAATTGCCCTTGGGAACACAACCATTGACAGTCGGTTTTAGGTGTGACCATGATGAAACTATATAAGGTGTTAATGAAATTGACTCCTGGTTTGGCTCTTGGTGAAACATGTTAAATAAATAGAAAAATAAACACTTGTTTGTATAGTTCCACAATTTTTTTTAAAATCTGACGATATGGTTTCGGCTGTTATGCCATTGTCAAAGTGAATAATATTATAAATTTAAGGTGTATTTATGTACGAAAAGTTAGAAAGCAACGCACACAAACTTGAAATATACACGTACCTATCCACATACCTAAAATAAAAAAATAAATACTAAAAATTACGGGTTTGTCCTAATAGTTAGATTTAATAACGGAAGGCCCAAAATCAGTTTGGTGTTTTGTTACCTGCTGTTGTTGAGTTATTGGTTTATTGATTTCTAAAATTTCAAACAGCTTACACATTAAAATACACACAACGACTTAGTCCTAAATATTTTATTTCTATTTATAAAAGCAATATATGCACATTATTTGTATTCGGAAAATGTTAAGATCTCTTTATTTTCAATTTATTGATAAAGTTTTGTATCTGCAGGCGCAGGTGCACTTCATAGAATAGTTATCAATTATACAATTATCAACAACACCGTTCTCGGTGCCTTTGTGATGCAGCTGCATCAACTTACGAAACAATTCGGATTCTTTTGATATAATGCGGCTATTGTTTAAGTGAATTACCTATTGACCGATTGTTGGAGGTAGCAACAGGCAACAGGAACAAGCAATATAAAAATATTATCGGAACACTTATAAAACGGACAGTTATTTCCAAATAAAAAAGATTATTGTATTAGCATTCGCCCAAACCAATTCATTTTATGTATCATTTTTCTTTTTTTTGCGTATGTAATTGGATTAGTAAACGTATTTAGTACGCTTCTTATTAATCACACATACGCAGGTCCTTCGAGCAATTTCTTGGAAACTTTCATGTGGTACAGCAGTACACCGACGAAAATAAACTTTCGTCAAGCGAGTCATACTTCTTAACAGAAAACTTAAAAACACTATAATAATTGAATTGTTTTCCGGGTTAATAGGATTTTCGTCCCAACGTTTCGTTCACAACTACGTTAGACATTTTCAAGGGACGAAAATCCTACGGACCACGGCCTATTAGCCTGGAAAACAATTCAACTATTATAGACGCCGGCCGTGAAAGCCTACACTCTCTTAAAAACACTGTTACATAATAAATTTATTTAACAACGAGGATTACTTTGGCTTCCATTAAAATACCTAATAAAAAATACAATGAGGTGACTCACCACAAATTTGATACTAATAATAACTTATATAACTTAGGGTTAGGATATCCTGGCACTGTTTAGTTTTGGAAACTTATAAATATCTTAATTGCTAATTTTGGTAAACCGAAGAGAATGTACCTTCCATTTTTCAATATATCTGGATAAGTGTTCCAGTTCAAGTATGTATGCGTTTAGAAGCTAATTTTGCCAGTAAATTTTTCATAACATTCGAGTTTGGTCTAAATTGTTTTTTTTCCAAAAGGAATAAATCCGCTACCGCTATAAAACCTCGAAGGCTGAAGTTTGCAAAATTGCCTAATAAAATATGTATTAGGTGTTTTATAGCAGTTTGAATTTGCCGATTTTTTATATTTTGCTTAATATGCTCATTATATGGTATATATGAAGAAAATCTTCCAAGAAAATTGGTGCCTCTGTAATCATATATCTTTAGATGAAGTTTATACCAAAAATTGTTATTTAGTTTGTAGTATGTTCGCCAATATTTAATATCATGTTGCGCAAAACTCATTAAAGATACGCTTGTCTAATTGAAAGCTTTGTGCTCGTAAACATCTTAATAATTAATTTAACTTTAATAAAATTATACCATGTTGCTGCATACGCTCAAGTCAAGCAACTGCTATAATTGCAGTTTGAGCAACAAAATTGTAGTCATGCACATACTCCCATCCAGACACAAATAACATACTGTAGCGAACGTGCACGTGTGTACGGTGAATCGATTAATGTTGTTGCAGTCCGAGGGCGGCGCGTTTGATCTCGACCGATTGATGCCGAACAATAGACGCTCGAGAATATTCTATTGTCATAACAAACCGTTTTCTTTAGAAAGCTGTCCAAATATATTCGCGTGTTTTCTAGTAATTTCTTTCAATAAATATATACCCTCGTCTCCGGGTCAGTGAGACAGTTAATTTCTGGACGCGTAATATAAATATTCAATGGCGATAAACAAAGTGATATAAATAAAGTGCATTATTGTTTGTCAGATAAATAAGTAGTTAAAGTTTGTGAATAGTGTTTCAGTGACTAAATAAATAATTGTAAAAATTATTTTAATAGAAGAAAACACTTGAAAATATTTTACTTAAATTTATTAAAAAACTACACGTGTTTCGCTTTTTTGTGGCATCTTCAGTAGTAATTGAGTTACGAGTTACAAGTAACACAATAACTCCTGAAGATGTCATAAAAAGGCGAAATACGTGTAGAGTTTGTTAATAAATTTAAGTGAAATATTTTCAAGTATTTTCTTCTTTTAAAATAATTTTTATTAAACATGTTTCACCAAGTATTAACGGCATATTAAATAATTGTAAATAAAAATTTGTTAAATAAATAAGTGAACTAGAAAATTCGTAACAATACTGTCGTCTACTATTAGATTAGGGGTTGAACAATGTTTGGGTCCAATTAGGTTTTAAAAGCATAAATTTCCTTGATCTTAAAATTTGTATAAATAAAGACAATAAATGAGATTTCAGTATATTTATGAAAAATAGACATACATACATATAAAAATTGTT
Organism: Agrilus biguttatus; assembly: GCA_963921985.1. Taxonomy (NCBI): domain Eukaryota; kingdom Metazoa; phylum Arthropoda; class Insecta; order Coleoptera; family Buprestidae; genus Agrilus; species Agrilus biguttatus. The sequence continues at coordinate 19,489,663 of OY998125.1, forward strand.
CAACTCCCGCCCTCTTAGGATGTACTATAAATTAACCTCTTCGCTGTTTGTTACTTAGTATATTTTTGTTACTCCTGAAGATGCCCTTATAAGGCGAAATACGTATCGAATTTCTTTAATAAAGTTTTAAGTGAAATTCCCAAGTTTCTTTGATATAAATTTTAATTTTTAAAATGTATTGCTATCCTGTGGCGTTTATTGCCACACTTGCCTTTGATTTTCAATTTTGGTACGTGTTCTATATGCCATTTTGTTAATATGATATTTGTAGTCTTTTTATTTCGCGTATCTAATTTTCAGATTTGCATTTCTCGAATTTCTAACTTTTTTTTTTATTTATCTTCATGCTTCTATCCATTTACCATCTCCAGTAGAAAGTGGCCATTTTCTACATCCTGTTCATTTTCACTTTTGCTGCCTATTACTATTATTCGAATAACGCCAAACTAAAATGCTCAGTAATTATTCCACTAGTTCTTTCATTCCAATAACCTGCGATTTCGGTGCACTTGAATTGAGCACAAAAACGATTAATAAGCATGAACTGAGCACAAACAGACGCCTGAATTGAGCACAAAGATTTTCTTACCTGAATGTGTTTAAATAAATACCCGAATTGAGCACAAGCGATGTTGCCAGCTTTCTTTTAAAATATCTGAAGGGATTTGAGTTCTATTTGAAGCAGTAGGTAGGTTAGGTTAGGTTAGGTTAGGTTAGTAGCTAGGTAAACAAGTAAATTTTCTAATGGAATGTTGTAACAAAAAACAATATTTACTTTGAATTATTTTGTTTATTTGTTACAAGTACTTATAGGATTAATATTTCAATTTTATATTAGATACATAATATTAACTTAACTAACGATATTTTTATAAGAAATACATTTTACATAGTCGTATCTTGATATTTCACCATCATTTAGTACCTTGTTTTAATTAATTTCTTCCGCCCAATACAAACCACTTATATTTAGCAACATTAAAACGTTAATGTTGTTCTTATTATCGGTATTTTTATTTGCTACCTGTATGATCCCTGTGCTCAATTCCATTCTTGATAAACAAACCGTCAATAATTACTTGTTTACCTGCTTACGCTCAGTGCTCAATTCAAGTGTCACCTGCGATTCAACCCCTTCAAAAACCAAAATTATTCCCCCAGTCATATTCAGTCACTCACACTCAATCATCCTAACAATCCTTATCACCTCTCCGTCTTCATTCATTCGTGAGTTTACTTCATCATTTGTACATATATTTTCCATCTATGAATAGTGTACATAATATAAGCTTTACACATACATGCATTTTTATTTAATTGTGTCGTTCCAACACTCAAACGACCAAATTTCTAACATATTTAAAACTTTATGTCCAAACTGTTTTGAACTCTATTCTTGTTTATCCAAACTGCAAGTAATTAAAATGTTAGATTTAATGATCTATGCTTATTCCCTTATCTAATCTCTGTTATCTAGTGGTGTATGGATGAATACTCAATTCCGCAAAAAACGGATTATTTGAATTAACCGCTTTTCAGCATGGATTTATTCCGTGAGAATCAAGCTGCACTGGCTGTGTTTGTTTGGATTAATTCGTTCATTAAATGCAGCAGGTGGTTGTTTAGCTTCATCATTGTAAAGTAAACATTACCAACATAATAAAAGAGGCTACGTTGCTACGGAGATACTTTGACAGTCATACTGATTTTTTTGTAGAAAAAACACTTGAAAAGCAACTTTCACTAAATCTTGAAAGTAAATATCTTATTAATTAATTAAACAATATTGATAAAAGTTAATATCTAAAGTATAAGGATGACTATAACCGTTAGGCATTTGTAAATTTGAAAAAATTGATTTCAATTGTGTTGTGGATTCCTGTTATCAATCTACTGTGAAACAGTATTTAGCCTGCTGAATAGTTTATATACTAAATACAGGAATCGTATGGTCATTGATGTAGTCAATGGCAAGCTAATTCTTAGACTAAAGATGTAAATTGTTCATAAATCTTTTCTTACGTTAGACGTAAGTACATTTTCGGGGAGGTTTCAGTATAATATAGATTTGATGGCTGGTTCATCAAGATCTAGTATTTCTATAGGGATAAGAACGAGACGAAATAAAAAAAAAGCAAATGGTGTGCCTATACCAGACAAGGTTATCCATTTCTTTTTTATTTAAAAAAAAGAATTAAACTTGTCTTTTAGTATTTCATAAATAAATCAATGCTAGAAACTAAAACTCATTAGTAATTATTTTTGACTCTAATTATGTTGCAGATGTACTAATTCCAAAAATTAATATTGAATCAAATAATTGAGTAAAACACACTTAATTTCCACTTAATACATTTATTAAACTCTTTACGATCGTTTGACCCTACAAGTGCATCTTCAGAAGAAGTATTGATAGAAATTTGCTTACACTATTTCTTAATTACTATTACAATCTTGGTGCGGATGCATCTACTATTTTATCTATAATTATTGAGCTATATACATTTTCGATTTCATTTAATAATATCAAGTTGCTATTTTTCATGTGTTTTTTTATTTGTAAGGTTTCTAAAATGTCTAGTTTTTTCTCTTCTCTTGATGTAAAATATTGAAATTTTCTTCTAAATTAAATTTATGTTTTTCCTTATTAACGTGGTTCATGGATGATGAATTTTTATTATAATTTTTCACATGTTCTTGAATTCTTTCTTTGAACGCTCTTCCAGTTTGTCCTATGTATATTGCATTGCAACTATTGCATTTAACTTATACACTCCAAAAATCAGATCATCTCAATCAATATGAATTAGCCGCATAGGACAAATCGGATGAGCGTTCAAAGAAAGAATTCAAGAACATGTGAAAAATTATAATGAAAGTTCATCATTCATGAATCACGTTAATAAGGAAAAAACATATTTAATTTAGAAGAAAATTTCAATATTTTATATCAAGAGAAGAAAGGTAAACAACTAGACATTTTTGAAACCTTAGAAATTAAAAAACACATGAAAAATAGCAACTTAATATTCTTAAATGAAGTCGAAAATGTATATAGCTCAATAATTATAGATAAAATAGTAGATGCATCCCCACCAAGATTGTAATAGTAATTAAGAAATAGTGTAAGCAAATTTCTATCAATACTTCTTCTGAAGATGCACTTGTAGGGTGAAACGATCGTAAAGAGTTTAATAAATGTATTAAGTGAAAATTAAATGTGTTTCACTCAATTATTTGATTCAATATGATTCCTAATTTCCATAAAGTAAAGGCAGAAACAATTAGTTATTCAAAAATTAACCTGTAGAAATTGTGTAAACATAATATCCATTTTATTACATTTTCATTATATTTTAAAGTAAACAAATAAATAATTCACGAGAGTTAACTAAACGACTAAGGGCGGTAAACAACCCTGACAGCTGACACAACCATTATCTTCTAGACAACGTCCTTACAAATTACTAAATTTTAGCGTTGTTGCCAAACCTTGAACTACTAAACAGTACTTACTTATAAATAGGCAGGCAGAGTACGGTGCAAATGAATTAGAAATTAAATAAGGCTTATATTTAAGCGTTACTTACTTAAGCTTGTCTTAATTAAACAAAGGTGAAAACGGGAATCAGTATCTCTTCGTGTTTCTGTTCAATTTAGTGTGCAATTTGTCAGAAACATTTCTTTCGAATTTGTTACGCTCGACGTCAAGAATTTTGGGTGTTGCGTCCCTTGGACCATCAACTGATTTATTATCAATGCAAAGTGGGTAACGTCTGATTTTTAAATTCCGATTTTTAGCTCTTTTGTTCATTTATTACCAGTTACTTTCTTTTGTTAATTTAGTTTTGAATCCTTTCCTAATTGCACTACCATAAATCGCCCATAAATTCCAATAATTTTTCTAGCTGTAACTGTCAACCCCCTAATCCTAACGTCCGTCAATTTGTATCATATTTCTGTCATATTTATAACCATAAACCAATACGTTACAAGTTTCAAAACCCACCTTCCTCACTTGTAACACCCATCATCATTGTTCTCATCAAATTTAACCACACCTCCATCCCTTTCCAACTTAATCTACAATCTATAAATAACCTTTTTCTAAAAAGAGTTCATCAGATCAATAACAAGCAATATCGATTCACATCAAACTATCCAACTATCAGTTATATTCAACTTACAATATCAACAAACAAGTCTAATCAATTAATCAATATTCAATCGACAATTCAATCGTGACGCAACGCTTCCCGGTACCAGTATTATCCGTGTATAAAGTGTAAATATGTGTATAAAAAACCTGCTTAAAGAATTTAATTCAAACGACTTACTTCAATACAAAAATTCAACACAAACACCTGGACTTCATCAAGTTGCAGTCCAGGACCATTCATAGCGAATCAAAACATTGGGTTACTACCAATTCATATCGCGATTATTATTAATTATGTGATTGGAAATGGTCGTATGTTTATCGGGGGATCAAAACTGCTAATTATTGAATATTTTTGAATATTCTTATGTAGATTATTCATTTCTAAAATGAAAAGTGACATTTTGATCGATAATATTTATTTCTATAGACAACAAACAATAAACACAAAACTGTTACGATATTATATTGAAGATGGCACGATTAGTAGTAACGTTTTATAAAACGAAAGTTAGAGAAATCAAGTATGTATAATGAATAAACTAACTGTCGATAATAACAAACACACAAAATTTCCACCAATACTTTTCTATTTCTTATTATTCTTATTTCGCCCTACAAGCGCATCCTCAGTAGAAGTGATATTACAATTGCATCCAGACTATCTATTATTTATATTAAATTCAAACTGAGGGTGGGGATATTTGGACTAATTTATCTACAAGATTGGAACTATATACATTTTCAACTTTATTTACTATTCTTGTACTAGTTTTAATACTTTTTTTAATTTCTAGTGATTCTAATATATCCAATGGTTTCCTTTTTCTTGTTTATGTAAAAATATTATGCTAATTTCCATATCAAATTCATGTCTATTGTTTTTTTTCATCATAGTTAATTAATTGTGAACCAGGATGACTATATTGTTGATTGATGCAAAAACCAGTTTTAGTTTAGTTTCAAAATTTCTTTACCAATTTGTTTCGGCGGTTACGCCATTATTTAAAAGAAAATATAGATGCTATTATCGTGTTCTTTTGAATAATGGCGTAACTGCCGAAACAAATTTGTAAAGAAATTTTACATAAATTTGTGAAATTAAACTCAAAGTGGTTTTTGTATTCATCAACAAGATAAATTTTTCATTACAGTTTTTTACATGTTCTTGAATTCTTTCCTTAAAAGAGCAACCTGTTTATCCTATGTACAATGTATTACACGTATTACAATTTAATTTATAAATTTTCAAATATTTAATTAAGTTCATTGTTATTTTGTGATAGTTCATCATAATCAAATGATAATTAAAACACTCACTTTAAGTTAATTAATTACAAAGAAAGGTGGATACAAGTCTTTTTGACCTTATGTACCAATCTCCACTGTCTGCAACTCATTTTTCTATGGCGAAATTAAGTCTCTGACGGTCCTTCTCTTTCTTACAGTTTTTTTGGTAAACTTTGGTAGCAAACATTAACTGGAGACAGGCAAATTTTAATTCCGTAATAAGGATTTTTCGCTTTTCCTATACTGTTACTGAAATGTAAAATATTTACAAGTTGTTGTGGGAAGTTAGCACAGTTAAAATACCGGAATTAATTATTCCCAAAGTTACTTTAGCACCAGAATATTAGATTTCTAGAACATTCACCTGTTACATAAGTAATTTGAGACTACCGTAGGGAATATCATTTCTAATTATAGCCCGAGTTCATTCAACTTTCGCCTCTACATCTCCCAGGTAATTTAGGCCTTTGCTAAAGTACGTTTTGATCCTGTAATCTACAAGGAAAAGGCAAAGTTTTGAATGTTGCAATAACTTTATATAACATAATTTTACCAGCTGAAAGCGTATTCGACGTAAATTGTCAAGTAAAGTTACTCACTTGACTCTTAGCTATTTTTGGAGGTAGGGCATTGGTCTGACAAAAAATGAAATATTTATTATCACTTTTCAGCTTCGTGGTTCGTTCTGTTTTTCACATTCATAGAATGTTTTCGAAAAGTCGTCCTTAATTAATTCATCCTCAGAGACGTTACGCTAAAAAGCAAAGGAAGGATAATGAGAATCAGTCAAGCATGAGTTCGACTCGCGCGTTGATGGTTTTGTACCTTATCAAATATACGAGGGTAAATCAAATATAAACGGTAACTTTACTATTTAGCTTAGCACGTAATTCCGATCTAGGGGATTCGATGCTCGAGTGTTGTTTAGTTTATGAGGAAGGGGAAACCGGCTTATGTAGCAGCTGCGCTCGGTTCTGTCCGCAGTACAGCCATGACTGAGCGCAAGATACCTTCATCTGTTGCACAATCACAATGCGCGTTATCGTAATGTTATTAACCAATAAAGGCGTTAAACCATCGGAAATTTTCACTCGTTTGAAGGCACAGTTTGGGGATGCTACATGCTACACTGTCTAAGAATCGAGTATATACGTGGGTCAGAGAACAGAGAATTCAAGAATGGGCGAGAACGTGCCAAATGAAATGAAAAGGGAGTCATTATCGACGCCCAAGAACAAGTCTCATAAATGACAACATCCTTGCTGTTCGAGAGTTTGTTGAAGGTGATCACCATCAGCCAGTTAACTATTGAACAAATCTCCTCAGAATAGCTGATACCTACAGCTATGGGAGTGTTCAATCCACCATCACTGATGGACCTAACTTTAAAAGAATTAGTGCTCGGTGCTCGCTGGGTTTCAATGTTGTTGACCGAAAATCAAAAACAGGTCAGGTCGGAGATCAGTGAAAGACTTCGGAATCGATTTCGACAAGACTTGTGATGATACGTGGGGCCACCACTACACTTATGGTGAGTAAGGAGTGGCGAAGGAAGGATGAAGGCTGCCCTTTTGGCTGTCAAGGCCAAAACCCGTCTCTCAGCCGTAAAAGTGCTTGCGAATGTTTTCTTTGACTCAAGAGCAAGGGGAGTTTTACTCATTGATTTTATTCACGATCCTTCGTCGCTGTGAACAGTAAATGCGGCTTACTATTCTGAGTTCGCGTATCGAAGCAAACGACGGGGTATGCAGTATACCCATTCGGGACGTCATCCTCCTTCATTACAACGCCAGGCCACACACCGAAGCTTTGACAAGGAATAAATTGGAATAAATGGGCTGCGAAACCCTCGAACATCATTATATCATAATTATAGCCCTGGCTTGTCACTCTGTGATTATTTTTTGTTCGCGCCCTTGAAAGAATCACTTAGAGGCGAAGGATTTGAGAGCAATGAAGAAATAGAGTAGAGGAGTATGTACGCAATTGACTGCCAACGCGCCCTCAAAGTTTTTATGAAGAAGGAATATTCAATCTTCTAAATCGGTGGCAAAAGTATGTAGAGCACGGAAGAGACTACATTGGAAAATGTTAAATGCTTAGTTTATGTGTACCATTAATCAGTAAATTTATTTTACAAAATTACCGTTTATATTTGACTTATCCTCGTATTATGAAGTATAATACATGGTGTTTTGTATCGCTGTCCATAAAATAATAAAATGAAATTAATTTCTAAGATCTATGATTTTTCATTACAGTTTCGCTGTAAACATTAAACACTACATTATATTTCCTGGTGTGTGGATGTGTGTGGGTGTGTGTTCGTGCGTACTCGCGTGCGTGCGTGCATGAATGCGTGCCTGGATGTCCGTGTGCGTACATGTGAAGTTATTGGTCAGTTACTTATCGAAACTACCTTATTAGATTAACAGGGAAAGTACTAGTCGTATATATTATGACAAATTTACCTTTTAATAAAAACGGTCCTCTTAAGGTGGAATTAATTACCATATTGATTAAAATAAACTTCAAACAGATGTAAAATTAGGTATGCTACTGTTTAATACGACATATTTTTTAGCAGTTGAAATATTTTACAAAACTAAGACAATATTTTATGATAGGTCTACTAATTTTACTGCTAATCTCGAAAAATACATGAATTTTACGTGATTTCAATTTTAATCTTGAATAACTTTTAAAGGAGTTTACATATGAAGCCACCATGAGACCTTTTGTGTGGAGCATTGATTCCCTAAAAAGAGATGTGTAGAATATTTGCCTCGTTATTGATTTACAAAATTCAGAAATAACTAATTTTATTTTCTTAAATTTAAAATATTTGCCGTTATCACTTGGTGAAACATAATACAATTAGAAATAGAACACAACTTGATATACTTTCACTATTATTTATTGCACCAAAGTCTACTTGGTCGTTTGTAACTATTTTATTTAATTTTATTGTCTTTTTAATTTCGCATAGAATTTAACGAAGTATTTGTTATTGTACATGAGGAATAGAGACGTCGAGCCCATTTACAATATGTACTCCAAACGAAGAATATTGAAGAACTCCAATTCGAGACCACAAAAAATCATAACGCAGTGAGGATTACAATAAGATAGATGTTCTAAAATTTTATCCTAGAATAGTAAATCTTTTAAATAGCAACTTCTCCAAAGATGAATACAATCTGTTACAAAACGGTTTGAAATTTGCTTCAACTATTAATATCAATCAATGCAGCATTAAATGATCTACAATATTGTATGGATAAGTCTATCAGTGCAAAAAACATAAAAGAATTTTACAAATTATGTAACAAAATAAAAATTAACTCTCCAAATACTAAAATCTATAAAAGAAAAGTAAGAGGTATAAAATTTAGTGTTATGTAAAGCAGACATAAACCACAATTACATAGAAAAACTGATGGACTTCATAAACAAAATGAACGTTAGTTACTGTATTTAAAGTAGACCCTAAAAAAGTTTGAATTAGAAGTAGCTAAAAATGTCAATAACTCCAATTCAGTACTTTATAAAAAAGAACAATTTCTCCTGAAAAACAGCAACCCGTCAGCACCATTTTTGTGTGGGCTGATAAAAATTCATAAAAAAGACAATCTAATTAGACTGATATCCTTTTGTGTTAATACCCTCAATTAGAAACTTTGTCAAAAATTAAATAACATTTTACCTCATGTAATTAACTTTAAATCAATATTTTCAAAAAAAAAATTGTTTAGAATTTGAGAATAAATTGAAAGACGTTAATTTACCGGTGAACTCAGAACTGTTTTATTTTGATATCATCAACTTATTCCCTTCAGTACCCGTTAGCGGTTAAAAAATATATTTCAAGAACTCGACACCTTCAATTTACTAACAGAATTTAAAAATGAGTTAATAGCCTTAATTGATATTAGTTTATCAGAAAATTATTTTAATTTCAATAATAAAGAATATAACATATTCAAAAAAGAAGGAATTAAAATCCTCATTCATCTAAATATTAAGATCAAAGATCTCACATTTGGAAGGCATCCTACTAAGTAGACACAACGAACCGAAAACCATATTAGACCTTGGAGTAGTTGTTTCCGTTGATTCCATTTTTATATTAATATTTATAATATTGCCTGTAAAGGCCTTTCTGCCAGCGCCTCCTGGTGAGACCCGATAGGTCGAAACCGGTCGTGGGATATGGCTTTCGGTTCGTTGTGCCTATTTAGTACGACGCGTTCCAAATGTGAGATCTTTGATCTTAATATATAGGCGAATGAGGATTTTAATTCCTTATTTTTTAATATGTTATATCTTCGTCTAAGAACCCATCGGAATCAACAGTGTAATTCAATGCCGGAAGGGGTATTAGCCCTTGGAGTAGTTGTTTCTGTTGATTTTATATTTATATTTATGAAGAATATAGACAAAAAGATGGCTTACCTATTTTTTTCATAAATAAATTGGAAAAAAGGATGTTTGATAACAGTAATATCGGAGCCTATACATAACTAGTGCACAGCTGGTACAGATACATAGATGACGTGCTGTGCATTTGGACAGGCACAGAAGGACTAACAGTTCAATTTTTAGAAATCATTAATAAATTAATCAAAGGAATACAGTTTCTACCTTTTTAACCCGTCTAACGGGTAGAAATTTTAAAACAAGACTTTTAGAACACAATAAGTCGTATAAAGATAAAAAATTAAATTCTAACTAACTATGTATCCCACTTAATTGAAAGTAATCATACTCTTAATTTTAATTTCGAAGCTGTACTCATTTCAGAAAAAAATTCAAAATTATATTCATTAGAATCAATGGAAATAAATAAACATAAACCATCATTGTTGTTATTAAACGAACAACTAGATATGAATTCTTCACCCTTATCAATTTAGAATTGCATTTGTTTTAATTCTAAGAAATACTATTAGTTTTAATATTATTTATTTATTGTATTTAATATTCATCATTTTTCATGACAAATATAGACCTAATTCTAGTTTTTCTCCCACTATGTTCCATACATCCTATATATAGATATAACAACCCTGTTATTAATATGCATACCAAACTAACCTGAACAAGCTACTGTGTTAGCCAAACAATTGTTGTAAATTTTGTGAAAGTTTCCATATGTGATTTACTTCTATTATAGTATAAAATAGCCACTTTTCACTCTATGATAAATAGATTAATAAAAATTCGTCTAAAAAATGAGGCCTTTTCACAACTAATGGTTATAAAAACAATTGCTAAAAATAATGGATATTATCCTAACATAATTTATTAATTAGTACACAAAAAATTAAAAAGAAATAGTAGCACCTTTACTTTTTCAATACCAAATCAATATCTGACGAAAAATACCTTATTACAAAACTATAAGCGAGCAGTTCAATATCAATGCCATCATATTTTAATGAATTCACTTTAGGTAAATTTCTGGTCAACAATAAGATGACAGGTACCAGACATTCTTGGCAAGAGTGTATACGAAATTACTTATGTACATTGGAAAATCTAGATGAGATGTTTTGACCAGGTTTAATGAACATATTAACTAGGTAAAATATAACAAACACGCTTCGGGTTTAGCCAGTTATTATATTGATAATAACCACACGATAAAGAAAATTTGAAGGTATTACATTATTTGAAAAATGACCGATTTTAGACAGGTTTGAAATTTTGCAAATTAAAAACGCAATAAAATTAAACACAATAACCACAAACGACCAAAAAGACATTGAAAATAACCGTCCATTAGACCCTAATATTGTACCCCCTCTATGTAACCATCCACTATAAACATCAATGTCCAACAGTTTGTTAGTTATATAACGTATATTGCAGTATATAGTACTGAATGTATTTCAAATTGTGTTTTATTTCTATAATGAAACATTTTGGATATTTTTTTAGTAATATAAGAACATAAGCTTTCACGGCCGTATCTGTCATATCAGAAGTAATAGCCAAGGATACTTTTTGCCTTCTAAAGTGCATTTCTGGCAACTTGTCCCAGTTTCTGCAACATTTTGCTTTATTGGCATCCGGCGTTGTTGTTATGACGTCGTCGTCGATCGGATAGGCGGACGTCGAGATGCTACGTGTCGTCACTTGTGGCTTCAGTACAAAGCCACCTGGTGGAAAGGAAGCGTCGACATCGACATCGTTGCAAACGGCCAATTGTACTGCGTCGTAAGGGAACCAACCGGCTGGTCGTCGGTCGATATTGCCATAGAAACGTAATGTTCACTAAACTCATAGTTTAAAAGGGTTTTAAGGGCGCGCGTTGCATCACTGTCGCCGTTTTACAGGTCAAAGGGTTTATGGCAACATGTATATATCTACCTTTATTGTACATGTGGATACGAGTGGCAGATGTTATGTCTTTTCGTGGTCTATCGTAACTCCTGCAGGTGGATGTCTGTGCTGAAAACAAATTCAACTACAAAGGATCTTACAAAATGCTAACTTAAATTCATTTAAAGGAAGCTCGGTTGAAATATTGGCTCCTTCAAAAGAGAGTTCGGAGCATGGTAATAAAGTTCACACTTGCTGAAAAAGGATATTTTCAACATTAGATGCAAAATGTCAAAATATCTATCAGGAATATTTTGGAAAGCTATGAATGCTTGTTTAAATTTTAAGGATCACAAATCCCACATTTCGAACGCGTCCTACACAGTAGGCACAGCGTACGGAAAACCATATACCACGACCGGTATCGACTTATCGGGTCTCATCAGGTAGGTGATAGCAGAAAGGCCTTTACAGACAATATTAGCCTTCGGAGTAGTTTTTTCTGTCGATTCAATATTTATCATATAGCCTGTAAAGGCCTCACTGCTAGCGTCCACCTGATGAGACCCGATAGTCCGAAACCGGTCATGGGATATGGCTTACCGTACGCTGTGCCTACTGTGTAGGAGGCGTTCGAAATGTGGGATTTCTGATCCTTAAAATTTAGAAGAAAAGTGATTCTAATGCCTTCTTCTTTTTGAATATGTTAAAAACTATGTTGTTGGTCAGTATTCTGTCAGATGTCGATGGCAATTTCGAATTCACCGGTTCTCATTTGTACGTCATGGACAGCTTTGACAGAATACCAATCAACCTTCCTACTGTCATTAAATAGCGTTCAATAAATAAGTGCAGTCAGCATAGTGAACGCTATCTGTAGAAATTTGTCTAACAGTTTCGACAGAATGTTGTCATATTGTCGCATAATCAATACAACTGTCACTGTCAAACTATTTATTTTTACTAATTTTCTTTTAAACACTACCATAATTAATAATGTAATAACTAGCTATTGGATAGGCTACTCAGCAGCCTATCTATGGTGGCTGGATTTGTTCTAGAACGTTCCAGCATAACGTTCTAGAAAATTCTAGTCTTTTTTTATAATAGTATCTCGGCAATCCACATTTATTTTTGTCCTATTTTATCACGTACCTGTCACCTAGATAGCTATGTCATGGGTCCAGCTTAAGAAATCGATATCTTTGTTAGAAAAGGATATTTTTATATAATTAAAATATCAACTTTAATAATACATAGGCTTATTTCAATTTCTCTCAATGAGGAAAACTGTGATAAAGAGGTTAATTTACTTAAAACATTGGCAATTAATAATGGATATAAATCGCATGTAATTGATAATATTTTAAGGAAAAAGCTTCAAACACGAACTTTTAGCTAAGTATATATTGGTAGAAGTTTAGAAATTAAAAATTAAATTGGAAATTAACAAATTTAAGAACTGTAATTTATTAATTAATGAACAAGTGGATTTAAGCCATTCCCCATTGTTCAATATTTTCCCTGACCCCACCTATGTATACTAGTATATAAGGAAATTTGTAACTACTTTAAGTTTAAGTTAGCATAAAACTTCTGATTTGCCAAAGTTTGGCGAAACAATTATCAAGTGCAGTAATAAATTTGTTGAAATATTAACGAGTGTATTAATTTCGTATTTTAATATTATGAATTTCAACCAAGTAACGATAGACTCAATTATATTTATTCAAATTATTTATCTATTTACATAGCTCAAGTTGGGTTTGATTACCACCATGATCACAATTCCCGTTGAACTGTTTTCGGCTGAAATGGAAAGAAATTTTCAGTTTCAGAAAACAAAAGATTGCTCACTCAAAAACTTTGTGAAATGCTCTCAAGGCGATGGGCACCTGTCTTACATTTAAGTTGATAAATGTTTTGCCATTTCCCGTGATTACATTTTCATCTGACAAATTAATCATTTTTCATTTTCTCTCCTGCAAAGTATTCTGTTCATCGCACCCTTAAAATCTTTTTCCTGTTGAAAGTTCATCTTATTTTTTAAAGTTAAAAAATTACTGACTAGGAAGAAACTGTTAAATTAATTCAAATTATTTTTATATTATTGCTATAAAAGCATTTAAGCCTTATTATAAGCGTTTCTTGGATTCTCTTACCCTCATTTTTAAAAAATAATTAAATTTTAATGTAAATGAATAAAACCCGCTATTGCACCGTTCCTACAAGGATGAATCAAAAATAAACGAGCCTTTGTTCATAAAACATTTATTTTGAAATGTTTCACAAAAATACAAATTTCTCTATTTTTCGACATATCTCCCTTGTTTGTCTATACATTTTTTCCAACGCATTGGTAGTTTTTCCATCCCGCTTTCATAAAAGGAAACAGGGCGCCTCTACCTGTTCATTGGTCTGACATCGCTCTCCTCCTAGTGATTCTTTGAGGGGCTCAAACATGTGGAAATCACAAGGGGATAGGTCTGTGCTATATGGAGGGTGTTCCAACTGAGTCCAGTGCATATCACCGATTTGGGCCTGCGTTAAAGCTGCGGTATGAGACCTAGCGTTATCGTGTAATCACTAATGGGGTGCGATAAGCAACTTTTACCTGACTAAGAAAGTTACAGTAGTAGGCTGCATTAATGGTTCTTCGCTCGTGCAAAAAATCGACCAACAGCACCCCTCTCCAGTCCCAAAAAACCGTGGCTAAAACTTTGTCTGTAGACAGACGTGTTTTCGGCTTCACTGGGTTTGATTCATTTTTGCGCAGCCACTTCATGCTTGCTGGTTTTGACGTTGAAGTGTAATGGTGTACCCTCGTATCATCGCAGGTTACAATTTTGTGAAAAATATTTCACCTTCCTCTCTAAATTGGATACACTCAGCAACTTTGGAATTCAACGAGCTGAAAATTTTCGAAATCCTAAATTTTTAGTTGTGATTGTGTGGAAACTTCATAGCTGATGTCGAGTTCACCAGATATTGGTCCCCTTCAATAGAGTTTCTAACACGTGCAATGTTAACTGTCGAAATGCTGAGGCGCGGACGACGAGGATGATTTACATTTTCGACACGATTACGCCCATCGTTAAATTCTTTACACCAAAATTTTACACGTGGTCATGAAAGCATTTCATTTCCGAATTGTGCTTACAATCTGCCTAAATTTCAGCTGATTTCACGTTTTCACGTATAAGAAACTTAATAATAATTCGTTGCGCAATGCTGCTATGCACCTCTTTCTCACTCATTGTGATAGCTATTAACGTATTAACCAAGCGAACGCAGCAATACGATGCGTCGCTTCCGTGCCAGCTAATATCTCAACTTCAAGTTCCTAACGCTCGGTTGCGCCTTGAACAACTATCCGGCTCGTTTATATTTGATCCATCCTCGTATAATTCGAGCTACCGTAGACTGTAAAATGTAACAACCGATAGCTGCATTAGACTATTGTAATATGAATAGAAAAAATCCTTAATAAAAACTACTTACTTCTTACTTAAGTTAGTAAAAGTTAAAGAACATACCAGTTGGCATAAGAAAATTAATTTATTCAAATGGAATTGTTTTAACCTAATTCATTTCAAGCATTTACATTGGTATTGTTTATTTTTCTTGAACTTGTTTATTTATTCTCCGCCGTCGGAAGGCAAGTCGCCAGTGATGTAACTATAGCCAATGCAGGCGTACCACAAGAAAAAGAATAACACCGGATGGTCGTCAACGCAAAGACAACAAAGGCCCATTGTTTATGCCAGTACTAGTTCTAAAATAGTAAACTAAGAATTTTGTATGTTATTTATGGATTTAGATGATTAAGTTTCTGAAATTATTGACATCTAATTGACAGATAAACGTTTCCGTAGTAGCACTGAACAACAAATGTGGAAATGTACATTATTTAGTTAGTAGGCGTGTGTAGTCGTGAGATTAAAATCAAAATTATCCGGAAACCACTCGGAATTGCTTTATTGAATTACTAGAATTTTTTCAAATAAAACTAGTAGAAAATTTTGATGTATTTAATAAGAGGTTTCTTAAATACTAACCAACAGATTAAAATTTACTTAAAAGTAGAAGAACAAGATAACGAGAAATTTACTTGATTCAGCCATTACATTATGGAAAATCATGATTCAAACAAAAATAAAATAAAATTCGAGGTTCAATTTTACACTGATTTATTTAACAACTTAACAATTGTTTCACCCAACATGGGCATCCTCAGAAAATATAATAACAAATTACGCATATTATCCTACCTATGTATACATGCTACGTTTGATTAGGGAGTTGTGAAAGGGGTACATTGTATAATTTTGTTTAAAATTCATTTAAGGAAGAATCATTATTGAGTTTTATCTATTTTTTAATTTCTAATGATTCTAAGATGTTAAGTTTTTACCTTTTTCCAAGCAGCGTAAAATTTTAAAACTATCGTTTGAATTAAAATCATGTTTTTTATTATGTATATAGTTCATGGAGGTAGAATTTCCTGAGTAAATTTTCTTTAAATTTCTTTTAGCTTTAGAAGAGTTACAATTTAATTTGTAAACCCCATATAGATTGTTCCAATATAATTGAATGGTTACAAAATGATCAAGCATCATCAAAAAATAAATTCTAGTTGCGCCTATGAAAAGTGTAAAATGTGCAACCTTAATTGTTCACACTTCACGTGTTATTTCCCACACTAAAATAATTCAAATTGATGCCAGTCAAACTGCCATACAACTTTTAATTGTTTAATAACAACTCAAACTACACTGGTTATTACAACAAATGTGGTGCTAAAATGTTTAAAATGTTCTTTGTGATGAATGATGAATATTTAATGATTATTGATTGAATTATATTGATATTTAATGATTGTGATTCTGGAGGTTTCAATATGAAATTTGTCTTTTTTTGTTTTTTTTTTTTCGGGTAGGAAAGGAAATCTTCGACACACCCAAACGCCCGTGCGACTGGGTAGTGTCGGACTCCTACCATGAAATTTGTCGTCTTTCCAAGGTATAAATACTGATAGCGCTGAAGATCAGCAACACCGAGCGGCGTGGTATCTAGTATTCTAGATCATTGCTTAGCATATAGGTCGGAAGGACTGCCCGCCCACCAGCACGAGTAACTGGTGGGAATGAAACAAAAAGTTTTTTTTTTAAGATCAGTAGACGTTACTTAAATTGCTAAACAAAATTTATGGATGATGCTTAAAATATACAGAGATGAACGCTCCCTCCCTTCTAAGAATTTTGATATCTTGTCTAAGTAACGTTATTGACCTAGAGAGTAAAATTATATCTGGTGCTATTTAATTTTATGATAGACGGACTTCGAAAAATACCGGGAACGTGCTCTAACAGTAGGCTCCGTTTTCATAGAGTATCTTGTAAACTTAATGATAATCAATAAATCTAACAATAAACTTAATCCCTGGTTTGCTTAAATGTTTATGAATATAGTAACTATTTATATGTTTGTAAAGTGTACAGAACAAAGAGAAAATGACCATTACACCCGAAGGAGCCACCATTATCTCCGAATGAGGTAAAAGTAAAGTTGAAAAAGGAATCGAATAAAGTTATAAAGAAGCCACATGAAGTTATTAAAGAATAATATATCTATAATCATGTTTGGCGGATTAATTTAGGTTATGTCTGCCTTAGATCTTTTTGATCTAAATTCGGCATTCGCCTATATTCGTGGCTTCACATGATGTGACGGCTAGGTTCTTATTTATGCATCACTGATAAGTTCTATGCAACAATTAGTAAGGTTAGGTTAAGGTAGAGATACGTTTCCCTATGTGCCAATAATTACATCCCATGTACCGGGCTAAGTTCAGATTAAGGTTGGGGTTGATTTCTCTGATTGCTTTGTATAAAGTGCTGTGCATCACCGATATCGATATTGTCCAAATTTGGACGGTCGATCAACTAATACAACTACTTATAATTTGTTAGTAGTAGTGGACGTTACGTGTTGAAATTCCATTTAATTCTCTGAATGTTAATAACTTATTGTCGAACTGAACAAATTAATAGTTTAAATATAGGTCAAACAGTATCGAAGTTGAACAACGACCGCTCTGGCTACTTCTTGGATGGGTAACCAACCCAAGTCGGTAACATATAGTTCGATCGCGCTTGAGGGCGCGTTTTAAAGTGAACGAAGTAATGGTAACATTAAGTTGATTGCCTACATCTTCCCTTTCGCCAACAAGTTGTACAGCAGGTCAAGTTAGTATTTCATTATATATTGTAGTGGAGGCATCATACCAAAAGTTAAATTCTTTAGTACTAAATTTACTTGTGCAGGTGCATACCATAAAATTAAATTTTAAATTCATATTTATTGTACTAAAAATTTAAAAATAGTCAAGCTGTTTATCTGCCGATATCACGTTCGCTGATAAGCAATAAACGTGGAGTATTCGGTTAGGCCAAATACTGTTTTAGCTGAGAAACACTAGTAACTCTAAAACAAATGGCTTACTAGGACGCCATAAGAGTTTATCGTGGCCCTCAACTCAACCTATTGAAATCTCAATGTCAAAAAAAGATTAATTACAGTGTATAGGCTTTCAAGGCCGGCGTTATTAAGAGAATGATTTTCCGGGCTTGATGGCCGTGGTTTAAAGGCTTGTTTTCTGTCTGACGTTTCGTCAGCGACTGCGGCTGACATCTTCAGAGATATTGAGGTCGTCGAAGTAGCTACCTGTCTCGATGTTATTTTCTCGTTGGCCTGCTTTCGTGTGTGGCGATAGAAAGGCGATAGTCATAGAGTGGCGGCAGTGGAACGCGAGTATAAGTATTGGCGAAGAATACGGCGACGCGAGAAATAGATTTACTAGTGTGAAGAATTGTACAGACTTGTGTTAATCAGAACTATAGTTAATTTAATTTTAATTGTTATTAAATTTCGTTGTTTTCATCCGCTTAATGGTGTTTTCGTGACGGAACACGTCACAATAATAAAGGTTTTATAAAATCATTCCTGCAGAATTCTAAACCCACCATTTCGCCTTTATTAATCCTTCCATGTATTAGATAGTTTAGTAGCAAATAAATTAAAAGTTACCTACCAACTAATAAACTAAAATAATTACATAATATACATAAATCCTTTTAAAGTTTAAAAATAAAAAAGGTTCACTTAGCAAAAATACAGTTTTCAACACAAAGCAAGTGGGAAAGTTAAGAAATTATCAATCAGAAGCGAAGTGGTATTTGAATTCAAGGATCAATTGCATGGCCACAAGCAGATCTATCTTTTGGTCAAGTGGCATACGATTATTTTTTGTTATTTCATGCGCCATCCACAAAGTATGAAAGTTTTGTCTAGAGGCTAGAAAAATAAATAGACTACTAAAGTAAACGGGTTCTGAGGGTTGCCAGTGGGTCTCATGGCGCCTGAATGATGTCCTCCTGACAGGCAGTGAACGATCTACGAAAAGGGACCACATGTTGCCAGAGGTAAAAATTGAAATTTTTCTGTGTTCTTATGAAGAATAGTATAAGCAATATACACAGGCTCTTATGTAAATGAAAAACCGATACAAAATATGTGTGAGCATTCAGATATCAGATTTCCTAAAAAAAAACGAAAGCCAAATAAGTCCTCAATAAACGAGTTAATCATTTTTATCCGTCTACACGTTTAAAACGAATACTTTTCCTTCTTTGTAGTGGTAATCGACCGCATCGAAGTTTGCGCTTGATTAGTTCTGTATACAAAGATCTGATTGGCTATCGATTTGCTAGTGTTGATGTGGTTATTAGTATAACATCCCTTTACGAACAAAATTTCCAATATCTACATAAGTATACAGTCGAATTATGTTTTTATGTCAATATCTATTCAGTACAGGGTGGGAAATTTTCGATGTTTGTATAGGACAACTCGGTAACTGTATAATATAGATAAAAAATAAATATCTTTTTGAGACAACTTTAATGGTGAATTCAAGAAGTTGCTATCACCTTGTGTTTTCGAATTGTAAACAAAAGTTGAAAATTTCGACTTTTGACTATACCTGCATACTCATACCTTGGTTGTTAATAAAATTGGTAAAATTAAAAAACAAAATAACTATTCTACGCAAAAACTGATTAAAGAAAGAAATGAAGAGTTGTTTTTCTCAAATTTTACAGGTAAGAAAAGAGATCGAGATTATTGTTTTTGTAAAGAGCTTTGTATCGAATTGTCTCATACAAACATTGAAATTTGTCAGCTTTTTTTTGTGTTTCATTCCCACCAGCTACTCGTGCTGGTGGGCGGGCAGTCCCTCCGACCTACACTGTAGTGCAAAGCCGGAGGGTAGGGCGTAAGGCCCTCTTTAGCCTCTTTTCAGGAATCGTGGGAATGGGTTGGTGGTGTGGTTAGGGAGAGAAAGATGAGATGGACGAAATGAAGGCAGAAGAGAAGTGAATGATTAACAGTGGAATATTATTGCCCCAGCATTTGCTTAAATGATCCACCAAGGAAACCACAGAAAACTTGGACCAGAGCAGCCGGACCCGGGTTCGAACAGGTCACTTCCCGAATGCTAAGTAATGCAAGTGAAACTTTAACCGACTATGTAAAGTGCTAAGAGTAATCCCCCCCACAAGGTAGTATTAAGGGTAGTTCCGCTGGAACGTATGTACTTTGCTAATTTGCTAGAACAAGCTGTTTTTCAATTACCTTCAGACATATGTCCCTATGTTTCAATTTGAATGAACTTTGTGCTAAAATAACAAGTCGAAACGACAAACAATATTCCCGATGAACTCGTCGAGTATTTTACAGCAGAGTGGGATATAGTTTGGTATAGAGTGGTAGATTATTTGAGTTCTTATAAAGTAGTTTTTAGGGAGTAACTAACCTATTGACTTTTAATTACAAATATTATTATTCTTTTATTTATGGGATTTCATTATTTATTTTGTTTACCAGAGAATAGCAGTTCTATTTCGCCTCAGGTAAGAGAAAACGCAATAAACTCTGAAGTTGGATTAGTCAATACAGTAATAAGATATGTAAGCATCGATTGAGAAATAACGAAAATGATATTAGAGAATGTGACAGATGTCAGATATAGTACCTACAATGTTACCATTATTGATGGTTAATATTTTCCTTATAGACGTTTGGATACACGGATAAAAGGGGACTCCTACTGACATGAATTCGTAAACTTGACAGCACTCATAACCTCGAGTTTACTGACTGATTGACTGGTAATCAGTTTTATGGATATTTTGTCACAAATAAAACAAATACAGTTCGACTTTAAATCACTTTTATTCTTTACAATTGTTTCGCTTAAACATAAGCATCATCAGAACTCGTAAATAGTCTAGGTTGTTTTTCTATATTTATATCCGCAATATAAGAACATAAGCTTTCACGGCCGGAATTCAGGATGTCAGCCGCAGTTGCCGACGAAACGTGTGGACGAAACCGTCCACATCGACCACGGCCTACAAGCCCGAATCATCATTCTACTATAAATTTAACTTGTTGCCTAAAGCCTTCTTAATTTACCAATTCTGTCGCATGGGGTTAGTTTTCTTCTTTGGTTTACATTACTATGTAGTATCTTAACAGTATCTAAGTCTATATGCCAGTTTTTCGAAGTTTTTTATTAATACTGTTCAAATGTTTTTTTAATCGGTTTTTTATTGCTCTGCCACTTTGATCCATTTAAGTGACATATTTTTTGCAAAAAATGTGATACATATCACCTTTTAGGATTGGGTCTACAAAAAAATAAACCCAAAACAGTTTAAATATTATAATATATTTATAATGTCTTTCTTGACGTGCTTATCACATTGTCCGTTTTAATTATTTAACCTGAAATGCAAAATTGCCCTTTTTCTAAGTTTACACCAAATTTGAACAGGTGAGGCTTGTACATGGTGAAATTCCATATTTCACTAAGTTACTAATGATTAATAATAGAAGGAAAACCACTACAATTCACAAAATTTATAAGTTAATTATTATCTTCAGATCGGCGTGAGTTTTAGACTAACATTTTTTTACATTCTACGATACTTATGTACTACTGTTGTGGGGGTGGGGATTGAAGGTATATAATAATGAGGAGTTGTTAATATCGATTTGCTCATTTAGTAAATTTACATTATCTTTATATTTGTATCTGTTGATTTCGATTGCTACTAGTAGATTTAATTTATAATTTTTTGTGCTATATGTAGTATTTTTGTATTTTCTGCAAAATTGTGATTTTCTATTAACAAATGATTGACAAATAGCAATAAAACGAACAAAGCTTCAACAATAATTTATTGAATTATGATAACCTACCGGGCTTTTGGGTCGTGGTCTATAGGCTTCTTTGTTGCCTGACGTTTCGTCAGCAGCTGCGGACGACATCTTCAGAAGCGTTTGCAGTATGATCGTTGCAACAGTTTTCGATCTCGAAAACGTCTAATACCATATGTGACAGCTGTCGCGTCTGTATCAATATTTATATTACTCGCTCGAGGGGCGGGGCAACAAAAAAGCCTATAGACCACGACCCAAAAGCCCTTTAAGTTATCATAATTCTATTGACGCCGGTCGTGAAAGCCTTCATACTGCTATTAATAATTTATTGATCTCGACAATATTGTTTCAACCACTATGTGGTCATTTTCAAGAGCATACAGAATACTAAAATTATAGTGTAAATGTGCAAATATATATATACAGATGGGACTTAAGGGTAGGGGGTACTTAAATTAATTTTACAATATTGTTAATAATAAAGGTGTATTATATGTAGTCAATTCGATTTGATTATTTGTTAAATTGTTTTTTGATAAATTTGCTTTTTTAATTTCTAATGATTCTCGTAGGTTTAATTTTCTACTTTTTGCTTGTGAATGTAGTAGTTTGATTTCCTCATTTAATACATGGTTATTCAGGGTGCAATGTTCTGCTATACCCGTGTTACAAGATTTATTTTTTATACTGTAGAAATGTTCTTTAAGCCTCGTACCAATTTATCGACGACTTTGACCCAGATATATAGCATCACAGTTTTTACAATTTAAAGAATACACGCCACTTTTTTGTGGCGGTTTTAATTTCGGTTTGTTATTTACTAGGATAGATTTAAGGTTTTGTCGATTAGAAGAGACTGTGTGTATATTAAATTTACTGAAGAACGTGTCTATTTTTTGGTTAATTGTACTATTGACAAAATTAAAGGAACAAAAAATTCTTTCTTGTTTAGGAGACAAACTGTTATGGAAAAGCATTGATCTAGTTATTCTATGTTTTTTTTTAATTAAAAAATTAGAAATAAGACACGTTTTATATCCGTTTCTTAATGCTATGTATTTTATAGTATTTAATTCTTGTTCAAAATATTCTTTATTGAGGGGTATGTTGAGTAACCTATGTAATGACTGTGAAAAACTGCTAGTTTTGATTTGAAAGGATCGTTAGAATTTCCTGGTATAAGGGTGTCGGTCGTCGTAGGTTTTCTGTATATATTATATTTTAAGTTATTTTCCTGGCGTGAAATACTCAGATCTAAAAAGTTCAAAGTGTTATTAGACTCTAATTCTTTAGGGAACTGTATATTTTTCTTGAAATTATTAAGGAAATTTAGATTTAGGCTGTAGCTTCTCTTGTGTTCTTTGATCCTGTTCTCGAAGTTGCTTCCTGTCTGTCCTATGTAAGGACTATTGCAGTTTCCACAATTTAACTCCTGATTTTTTCATGTTCATTGTTTTTTGTTTACTGTTATTTATAATTTTAAGATGTTATTAGTTTTGAAAGCTATTGTTTTTCCTTTTTTTTTTAATTTTTGCGATCGTTTTTGAACTTTTGACTAAATATGTGATGGTGGTGATATTTTCTTTTTTCGTTTTGTTTATCGGAAATATTAATTTGAGGGTATTCTATTTTTGTTTTTGTCTTAGTATTTGGTTATTATATTTTCCTTATAACCGTTGCTTTTTGCTATGATTTTTATGCGTATGAGTTCTTCGAAATTAGTTTTTGGCATGGGTATATTTATTAATCTATGTAAAAATAGAATGGTATGCAGCTAACTGTTGTGAGTAGGGATGTTGTGATGTGTTATGTATTGTTGCATCAATGTACTAGAAACAATCGAAATCAGCAGACACAAATATAAAGATAATGTAAAATTACTAAATGAACAAACCTATATTAACAATTCCCCATTATTAAATATCTTCAATCCCCACCCCCACAACAGTAGTACATAAGTATCGTAGAATTTAAAAAATGAGCTAGTTTAAAACTCACGCCGATCTGAAGATGCCTCTGTGGGGTGAAACATATGTAATCAATGTATTCAACTAATAAATTGAGTGAATTGTAGTGTTTTTTCTTCTATAATTAATCATTAATAACTTAGTGAAATATGGAATTCTACCATGTACAAGCCTCAGTTGTTCAAATTTGATGTAAACTTACAGAGACTCATAAAAGGGCAATTTTGCATTTCAGGTTAAACAAATAAAACGGACAATGTGAATCATTAATAACTTAGTTTCACCAAATTATTAACATTTCCTATTCACCTTCTCTTACCTTAATTTATTTATAATGTTTACGGCAAATGCTTATCAGTCTCCACCATCTTGTTACATTATTTTGATTCATCCAAGATAGAATTGAATTCAAAAGCATGATGGATTACCACGACGTACGTACCTACGTTTTAATGGGTGTAAATCGAATTATATTCGTTACGGCCAGTTTGTTTATCATTCGAAATGAAAGCAACGCTTACAGAACGAAAAGATTAATCATCACTGCCAAGACCTTTTTTACTTCAATTTGTCTCCTTATTGATTTCCTCCAAGCTCCCGTCGAGGAAAAAGTAGCATTGCATTGTGTGAATCACAGGGGGTCTGTGTAATGGCCTTATGAATAGAGATAATTCTCATTCTTGTTCCATTTTCTACATCTTCTATTCAATATTCGATATTATAATTGCCTTCATTCATCATATTAGGTACCTAGTTACCCTTAATTCCATAAATCTGAGCAGAGATTATCATCATTTAAATAATGAAGCTGCTTGAACAAATTTCGTATTAGGTGAAAACGAATAATACAATTCCACAATACAGGGGAGGGATTCTCCGCTAGTAATGAGCGAAAGTTACTTATTAATGTCTTAGAATGTTCAATAGGTGTCACTAAGAATATATTCGGTCAAATCAGATGTACTTTCAGTAATTCGGATAGAGCAAAGTCGGTAAATACGCAAGAAATTAAAAAGAACATAATATAAAAACAACAACTTCTTCGAATAATTGAAATAGTAGACTCGCTTGGCGCTTGGTGAAACATTAGTAAATAAAAACTTTGAAAAATATTTCAAAAAGAACACTTGGTTTTATTATTTCTCTAACAATCGTTTCGGTTACAGCACCACTTTCAAAGAGTATTAAATCACTAAATAGTATAACATAAATCTGTCTACCTGAATATTTACATTTAATAAGGGAGATACGTCGAAATCTAATTGGTCATTAATGATGGGAAGACCTAATGAGTTGGCTTTGTTTATTTCAAATATTTCGAGCGTATTAAGACGTTTACATTTACTACATTGATGTAATAATTTTACATTTTCTGTATCTAATGAATGATTAAGATCTATACAGTGTTGGGCTATACCCGTATATTTGTTATTTTTAATGATTGATTTTTTATGCTCGTCTATACGAGTTTTCAAAGAACGATCAGTCTGACCTAAATAGAATGAATAACAATCTTTACAATTTATTTTGTCAACTCCCGATTTGTACAATATACTTGTTTTTTCTTTACTGTTTACTAACATGGACTTAAGATTATTTTTATTTACACAAATTGTTCAAATTACAATTTTTTAAATGATTACATACTTTTTTACTTAAATTAGGTACAAAATTGATTAAATAGAATTTTCTATCAAGTTTAATAGGGGGTATTTTTCAAATTGATGTTTGTTTAACGGTAAGCTAAGAAGCCCATGTATGGAAGAACGGAAGGCATCAATCTTGATATTGTTGTCTTGTCTTATTTTTTTAATTTTTTTTAACAACTTCTTCTTTCACTTCTTTAATAAAAATTGAAATACGAGCTAATCATCCAAAATAAAATAACAAAACGCAAAAACTTGTCCATATCGAAGGATGAGTATTTTCCTTTTTGGTATGTAATACGCTACAATATGAATATTGGATACTGAACCATTAAAACTGAACGTTTCATGTAGCTTTAGTTGTAAGAACTTGTCTAGCTGTATTTTTTATCTGGATCTCCGATTCATCAACGTTGAATATTTTACCTGGCTTATCCATTAAACTACGCATTTTCAATTAAAACGTTTTCCAGGAGCTTAAAAATCCTCATGCCATTCCTGAACGTCTCTTTGGCTCAAGCTAATGAAGATCCTTCTGCTTTTCCAATTCATCCAATAAAAATGTATGAAACCATTGTTTGCCGGCGGGTTTCGCTTCCGAGGAAAATATGTGAGAAATTCACAATCTTGCGAAAATCTAAATGTTTCTTAAGTAAGTCGACGTTTGATGCATATCCTACGTTTTAATTTTCAAGAACGACCATTTCGTATGCAGCTCCTTAGTATAGATTCCTTCTTAAGCGTATCTCCAAAATGCCAGCCTTCAAATTCCGTCGCAGCGTTGCTTAAATTCGGTTCGCTTTACTAATGCTCTTTTGTCCAGATTTTATGTTTATTCACATTTATTTTTTGCATGGCTTTTGCTAATACTTCTTCAACAAAAGAGGCGCACGTTGACTTCCGTTAGTATATCTTCCTTATTATTCAATACAATTCGAAATTGAATACAAAAACAATGTTGGACCAGTTTCACATGAATTTATTATAGAATTATTTACAAATTTGTTTCGACTGTTACGTCATTTTCAAAAGATACATGAAATTGTTTTAAAGGTAAATAAAGTTACCAAGCTACTTATAGAAATATCTATTTATTTGGGAATACCTACAATTAAGAAGGGGGTAGTTCGATTTGGTTGTTAACTAAGGGTAAATTTTGATGTACAGCCTTCTTAATTTCTAGACAAATGCATTTTTAAATTCAGTTCACTATGGAATTAGAATCCAACAAATCTATAAATTTTTTAGACCTCAAAATTGCTAAAATTAATAAGAAGATAGATTTTGAAATTTATAGAAAACAACCGACCCTGTTATCCCTTACCGGTCTAATGAATCCTTCAAAATAAAAATGGCTTCTTTTAATTTCTTCATTCATAGATTACTAACTATATCTTTAAGTCTTAATCATATTAACAATGCACTACGTATAATAAAAGTCATAGTAATGGTTATAAACATGAGATGATAGATGTTATTTTAAAACATAAACAACGCTTTGTTCTAAGAAAACAGTTTTGCAATAGTTTTACAAGAGACAACTCAAATATTAATACTTATTGCTCTTTAAATTATATTAAAAATGTTACTAACCGAAAGAATGTACTTTCCGAATTTAATCTTTCTAAAATTAACCCCTTAGTTTATCAAGTTAGTTGTAAGAACTGTAATGCTTTTTATATTGGCCAGTCAGGTAGATCTATAAAATTTCGTATTATTGAACATATTAATTGCATTAAGAAATTTAAAACAACTACAGGGATTGCTGAACTTTGTACCATTAACGAACATAATATTAATGTAGACTTGTTAAAAAATTACATTCAGCCAACAAAAGCCGAAAATTAAATTTATTAGAAAGTCTAGAAATAGTACTAGACTGCACATCAAAATTTACCCTTGGTAGTAACCAAACCGAACTTCTCAGTAATAATACCCTCTTCTTAATTGTAGGTATTCCCAAATAAGTAGATGTTTCTATAAATAGCTTGGTAACTTTACTTAACTTAACTTTTTTACCGAGCGGCGTGGCCTAGTGCTCTAGATAA
Source organism: Agrilus biguttatus (assembly GCA_963921985.1). Classification (NCBI taxonomy): domain Eukaryota; kingdom Metazoa; phylum Arthropoda; class Insecta; order Coleoptera; family Buprestidae; genus Agrilus; species Agrilus biguttatus. The sequence continues at coordinate 19,517,387 of OY998125.1, forward strand.
TTGCTTAGCATTCGGGATGTCACCGGTTCGAACTCGGGTCCGGCTGCTCTGGTCCAAGTTTTCTGTGGTTGCCTTGGTGGATCATTTAGGCAAATGCTGGGGCAGTAATATTCCACAGATAATATTTCACTTATCTTCTGTCTTCATTTCGTCCGTTTCATCTTTATCTCCCTAACCACACCATCCACCCGTTCCCACGATCCAGCATAAGTAGCTGGTGGGAATGAAACACAAAAAACAAAAGAAAAACGGTACGACTGGGCAGTGTCAGATTACCAAGGGAGATGTTCTCAGATCTACCGACTAAAACCCCTCTACCTCAAATCGTTTTAAGACCCTACGGTCCTCTTCAGCCGTGCGTAATTGCGTGCGTTATTTATTTATGTTGTTTTGTGGTAGGAAGTGTGGATATGTGTTTGGGGGTGTGTGGTTGGGTGAGTGTGCGTTTGTGTGTCGGGCTAATTTTAAGGGGTCAGGGATATTAACGTTACAAAACAAAGAATTTATATATAATGTTGCAACCCCTCTAACAAGCATTAGTTGGGGTACATTCTACGACGTACCGAACCCTCATATACTTGATTTAGGTTATTAGTAAAGTGCAATTGGTATTATAAAATAAATTGAGGACGGTTAATAGCTACTTATAAAATCTTCTAAAACTTTCTATCAAATAAAATACAATATTTTTTTTACTTAAAAATATTTGCAATCATGTACAAAATACAGCAGCACCGAACATTAACAATTTAAAACTAAACTTCTATTGTGTGTTGTTCATAATTTTAACCTCCAAAATATGAAGCATTTATTTTGACAATTCTTGTCTTTATTAAAAAGTCGATTGATGCTTTAACTTAAGAGCAATTGACAACACCCAACCTAACTTCTAGTATTGTTCGTATGATCTAAATATATACGGCGATCTGCAACGTTGCCAATTTTTAAAGTGATAAAAATTCCAGAAAGTTTAAAGTGTCTTCCTTATAAACGTTTAATGGACTACATTTTGTACGCATTAATTCCTTTATGGCGACAGTTTCAATCCTGAAATCGAATGTTTTCCGGAGATCTTGCCAAAGAAACCTGTTGCAGATACTACACAAGTAATTTAATGGAAACTCATGGCAGTGTTGGATCCAAGAAGCGCAATTTGCAACCGAGGATTTGTAAAGACAAAGTAACATTTCTAATTTATTTTATATATCTACGGGCGGTGAGTTTAAATCGCGTAGTAAAAGATTCTAATGATATTCAGCAGGTAATCTAATGTATTGTAGTATGTAGCCTTTCACGACAGGCATCAATAGAATTAAGATAACTTACCGGGCTTTTGGGTCGTGGTCTATAGGCTTTTTTGTTGCCTGACGTTATAACGACCAAACCACAAACGCTTCTGAAGATGTCAGCCGCAGCCGCTGACGAAACGTCAGGCAACAAAAAAACCTATAGACCACGACCCAAAGATCCGGTAAATTATCTTAATTCAATCTAATGTATACCTACACTTAGGTGAAATAATTCAATTGGGTTGGGAACATCAGGAATTATTAGCGATAAATTATAACCGCATTAATTGTGATTCATGCGGTTTACTTGGTAGGATTATGTAACAATCAAGTTTGCTATTAGAGTTTTTGGTGTCTAACCCACTTAATTTTATTTTTTACTGATAGAAATATGTAAAAAAATAAACAGGTAAACAAGTTTTTGTATGTGCGCTTTTTATTTTTTGTTTTCTTTTTCTATTCATTAATACCCGTTGGTAATCAGGAGCCCCAATTGTAGCCATTTACCTTGTTTCTAATTGTATAGTTCTAATGTATTACATAGAAAGTTTTCTTTTGCATCCCATCTGCAATATTGTAAAAAAGTTCTTTCAGTAACCAGGTTGTGTAATCTGTGGAAATTTAGAAAGATGGTTGTAGATCTCCCTAGATCTGAAAATTTACTCTACTACAATTTTCATGCGTGACATTTAGAGATTTCATAAACTTCTAGAAATTATTTAGAACATTCACTTTAGATTTCGATAGAATTGTCAGAAACCTCGTTAATCTATATTGATTTTCATTGATCTGACGCAAAATGCAGGACTCGTTAAGACTTTCCAAATTCCTCTATTTTCCCCCGAGCAGCAATTTTTTACTAATATAATCGATCGAAATTTTGTACAGATGATGCATTTACATTTCAAACATGGTGTTCCACTATACCGTAACATATTAATTGCGTTGACGGGAGTTTAGACACAGCCACTTCCACATCCTATCTATAACGACCGAATATTGACGTTTAAAGACACACAACATGTCAAAATATTGATGACTGTTAGTTAAAAATACCCTGGATTTTGAAAGTAGGTCTACAGCAGAGTTCCATGCTTCGAATTTACGTTTTATTAGTCAGGTATTTATATCATTTTGTATCGTGAGAGTAAATAGTTTCACACAATTACCTTACAAATTTACCTAAACGCTAGCATCATAGATACGCAGATAATTATTGTGTAACAATGAGGATGATAAATTAATATATATATATATTACATTATAAAATTATTCAAATATAGTAGAAGATAGGTAGGCAAAGAATGGATACCTAACAAAAAGTAATAAAATCAGTCGGTTGATCGCTGTATTAAGTTATTTATGTCGATAAAGCTAAAAGGTTTCTAGCTTATTGGTTTTTCATCACTAAACCGCAGATGATATCGGTACACGACTGACAATTTCGAGTTAGCTCATAATAACCTTCTCTCTGCTTGTTCAATGACTTGAAAAAAGGTTTATTTTTGTCTGAAAATTTTAAATGAACAACAAGGAAAAGGAATACTAATACTTTCTAACTTGGAAATATAATACCTTCTACAGAAAAAACTCCAAAATTATTTATTATAAGTTTATTGAAATACTATTTCTTTAGAAAATAATTGTTTTTAATTGTAACAGAGTAGATATACGATTTTATTAGTGGAATTGTAAATATGGTAATTCGTCTACATGTTAACCTATGCAGTTCCGTTATTTCTCTAGACTTATTTATAGGTACTGTGGTATACACTACAAGTAAAAGTGTTACCGACCATGTAAAATAATAAGTACAATCCCTTCCACAAGGTAGATTAAAACAATTGGGTATCACAATGTTCAGTTCCACCGGACACGGTACGCATCCCCTACTTTGAAAGAAGAAAACCTAAAACGTGTTATAGTGCGACACTTATTTCTCATTTATCCTCAAACGTCTGGGCCGGTATATTTGATGAGCTATGTATAAAAATAATCTAAGTGACAAGCAATATTCCTGCTGAAATGTTGAAAAACATCTATCGACAGTTTTAGAACGGACCTTATATTGTTTATCACAATATGGTGGTCTACCTGATCCCTATTGGAGTAATTTTTAAGGAGTTAACTATTAACTTATTTTTTTAATATCGAAACATATTAAGTATTAACAGTACTCTTGACAAAGACCAGTCTGGTAGAAACAAATTTCGTCGAGTTTACTACATAATTTTTTTGTTAGAATCATAAATACTGTTTTTGATTCTAGCTTTTTTCATTTTCACCTTATTATTTATTTGATTTTATTTTTATAAAAATTATTATTTCTTTTATTTACCAGAAAATATGCGTAGATATTATTTCGCCTCAAACGGCAGAAAACAGTTTTAATTTCAAAGAACTAAAAGTAACATTGGAACATGTACGCACATTGTAATTTTGTGCCGGTCTGAGTAACAGCATTTCCAAGAAGGGATGAAACTAATACGTAGTACTGATTTTTTTTTCTTGATAGCTGCTCGTATTATCAGCTCTACTAATATTCCATGCTTTTGAAATACATGGAACGCAATTTTTACTTGCAGTGTATAGAGTCAATTAAATAATAACAGTAAGTCACTTATTTGTTGAGATGACATTCGACAACATTTCATTTCTGTTGGATTAATTCAGGGAAAACAATAAAATTCAGTTGCAGGATAATACCAGATTTGTATATGAAAGTGTCATTTTCATCTCTCTTGTCCAACGAACACAATTATAGTGGCAAAAAAAACTTTTTTATGTTTTATTCCCACCAGCTACTCGTGCTGGTGAGTGGGCAGTCCCTCCGACCTACACTGTAGTGCAAAGCCGGATGGTAGGGCGTAATGCCCTCTTTAGCCATCTTGCAGGAATCGTGAGAATGGGTAGATGGTGTGGTTAAGGAGAGAAAGATGAGATGGACGAAATGAAGACAGAAGAGAAGTGAAAGATTATCTGTGGAATACCTAAGTGATTAAAGGAAACCACAGAAAACTTGGATCAGAGCAGCCGCACCCGGGTTCGAACCGGTGACCTCCCGAATGCTAAGCAATGATCTAGAGCACTATACCACGCCGCTCGGTAGCAACGTTTTCCGTCTGTCCGTCTATCACAGGCTACTAATTGTTATATAAAATGAGATATCGACTTTAAATTAACATTTACCATGTAATTTGATGTTACATCCATTTTTAAAGTTATAATAAACTTTATTTGATGAGGAGCAGCACATATGTAACAGGGAACAATATTTTTTTTATTCTATTTTTGCTGGCGAGATCAAATCGACGAGCTTTGCAAATTTTTATCTTGAATTGATACTTTGGGGGGCCATCTAAGTCATCGTGTATGAACATTTCTTCTTACCAGATCTATGGCTTTACGTAGGAAGCTGAAAATTATGTACAAAATTACTTATATGGTATATACCCTGACCAAAACAACTGATACCAAAAATAGTTTATAACTCAAGATTAAAATATATATAGTACTACTGTTGACAATAAACTTAAGAAGATGGTGCAATACTTCCAATAACATGTTATCTACCAACTTCGTTTTTCGGATCGACTTCATTTTGGTCGGTCATTTATCGAAACCTACCAACGGTAAATTGTTTTTGTAGAAAGGTTAATCTTTCTTGAAAATTGAAATCGGCGCGGTGGGGGAAAATGAACCTTTTCATATAAGAAACGCTGAGTTACAGTTTCCAAGTAGAAACGAAACCCCTCTGCCTTTTGATTACATTCATTATTGGGGACGACTATAAAGACATAATTACTTTTGATTTAATTATATAACCACCCTCATTTATATGCATAAAATGTTGAACAAAATACAAAGTGTGCTTGCAATCTGCATATAAATGAGAATAATAAATTGGATATTTATTTTCAGATGACTTATGTATTAATTATGTCTTTGTTTAGTTTTAATATTCTTTGAAATTTAAAAATTTTAATGGACTTATGTAAATTAATGGAACGTTTTTGTCACGAGAAATTCATTTATTTTGTTGTTGTTATTATTAAAGGATATTTTTTCTCAAAGTATTATTAGATCTATCCTAAGAAATACCTTTAAAGTATATTTCTTTATCAAACAGGTTAATTAAAGCAATCAATCTGAAAGGAAAGATTGCATCATTTCACAGAATATTGAAACGATTTGTTATCCGTTAATAGACCACTACCATCAGGTTTAAGTGCTTGTGTACTAGAAACAATGTTTGTAGATTATCCCAACAACCCGGGTCGATATTATAAATAGACGAAGGAATTTTTTTTACATTTCGGGCCTTGCTGAAAAAGATAGGAAATCAAATTCTCGTAAAGAATGGAATCACTTACGGAAAGGAGGAAGAACCCAAATAAGAAAAACACATTCACAAAGGGTGTGACGAGATGAAAAGATGATCATTACTGTAAAAAATTGTGTCGTTGAGGGGAACAAAAGTGATAAAAATAACCAACATTGGCTCTGTCAAACAGTGAAAAGTAAATCTTTACCCATCTATGTTGAATTACAAATAAAGTAGTTCAACCCGTTCAAGTTTGGACGGATGGGTACCGTTTTTGTTAATGCATGACATAATCGAGATACTGCGGTTGTTGGCCACTTCGTGAAACATTTTCAAGATAAAATACTAAGGTAAAGAAATCACTCGGTAGTTTCACAATATTTATACAAATTGAGTCCTTGACGAGAGTCGTTTCGGTTGTTAAACCATTCTCAAAAGAGTACCAATGTATACTAACTACTATTAATTACTATATCTGGGTTTTAAATACTAGGGTTTATGCTAGCTCTTAAAAGTGGGGACAAATGTAATTCTGTTTGGTCATTTGTTACTAATTTGTTATTAAACAGTGTTTTATTATTTTCGACCATTTCTAGTAAATTTAACAATCTGCCCTTATGTGTGTTGTGAATGAATTTGATATTATCTTGGTCTAACGTATGATTATTTAAAATACAATGTTATGCGAAGCCGCTACAAAGATTTTTTTGTGAAATTGATTTAAAATCTTCTTTCATCCTAACTCCTAGAGATCTTCCAGTCTGTCCTAAGCTGGGAAAATTTTCCAGGATATTTGGTAAATCCCACTCTTTTTTAACATTTCAGTTTTTCCTTTGTTATTCACTAATAACAACACACGTAAGGGCAGAATGTTAAATTTACTAGAAATGGTCGAAATTAACAAAGCACGGTTTGATAACAAATTAGTAACAAATGACCAAGCAGAATTCCATTTATCCCCACTTTTATGAACCCTAGTATTTAAAACCTATATGTGGTAATTAATAGTTAGTATAAATTGATACTCTTTTGAGAATGGTGTAACAACCGAAACGACTGTCATCAAGGACTCAATCTGAATAAATATTGTGAAACTACCAAATGTTTTCTTTACGATGCACGACACTTACATTTTAATAATATCAGTAGTTATAGTTACTATCACACCCTGTTTATGAACGAATGTTAACATTTAAACAAGCGCAACACATCAAAACGTTGGTTATTGTTAATTGCATATTCTGATTAAACAACAGCACCCTGACTATGAAATTAAGTGCGTTATTTACCTCCATATTTTAGTTAGACGTTTTATTAGTCAGGTCCATCCATAATTTTGTATCGTCAGAGGAGATAGCTTCATACAATTACCTTACAGACTTACATATACGCTAGCACAATAGATATGCAGAATATTATTATATAGCATGTACTAAATGAATAAACACTACTTTGTTTATTATCACTTTTTTATTTACAAATCCTTTTGACTATAGTTTCGACAAAAAAGCTTGTCATTGTCAAACGAATAATTCAAATTGAATGAATATAAACAAATTTGTCAAAACAAATAATTACAAATTGAATGTATGTAAACAGATGTACAGTAGTGTTGATATATATTTTTTAGAAATACCATTAATTATTAAATGTATTGAATAGTACTGAGTGGTACAAATCTACCTGGTCATTTAACAAGTTATTTTCCGAAATTTTTGATGCTTTATATATTTCTAATGATTCTAAAATATTATGTTTAAAGCCTTTATTTAGATAATGAATAATTTTAAGATTTTCTATAGTAGGAAACTGATGGCCTGTTTCTAAAAAATGGTTTGCAAAATTCGAATTATCTTTTCCTAATCTAAATGATCTATAGCGAGTTCTAAATGACCTTTCAGTTTTTTCAAATTTTTCAGTTTTATCTTTTGAATTGAAAAGTATGTGTTTTAAAAATGTGTTTGTCTTAAAACTAACAGTTAGATTGTTTGCAAATAGAACATTAGCGATTTTTATTGATATATTACCAAAGTACGTTAAAGATGTGTATTTGCATTCTTTGTTTTTTGTGTATGGGTATATAGGCTGGCATGCTATTTTAAATTGTTTTTTATGTATTAAATTTTGAATTGTTCTTGGATCAAAACCATTATTTTTTGCAATTGTTAGAATTATGTTTAGTTCATGTTTTAATTTTTCGCTTGAAAGGGGGACTGAAAAAGCTCTGTGTATCATAGATTTATATGCCGAAAGTTTGTGTGAAAGAGGATGATTTGAATTATTATGAATTGTTACGTCTGTGAATGTTGGTTTTCTGTAAATATCAAAATTTATTTTATTATCTGAATATTGTAGGGTGAGGTCAAGAAAATTGATTTTGTTGTTCTGTTCAATTTCTAGTGTAAATTTTATACTGGGGTGAATTGTATTAATAAAATTTAAAAAGGAGTGTAATTGTCGGTGTGTTCCTGAATCAATCCAATTTTTATATAGTAAGTGAATCTAGGCTTTCATGGCCGGCGTTTTCAGTGTTAGTAGAATGTTTGGGCATTAAATATTATATTTTACTCCTATTATTATACAGTGATTCTAAATGTTGCAGCAAAAGAAATACAGCTTCATTTGTTGTTAAAGCCTCGATAAAAATTTGTATCTTATGTTTTCGGTTTTGAATTTATGTCTGTACTTACGAAGGGATGTTACATACAGACTGACGGATAGAAGGACGAACAGATAGGTCGAGAGTATAAGGGTTCCAAGAATTCTAAAAAGGGTGTTATCAAATGAGCTCTCGTTCCAATTGCAACATCTTTTATAAAAATATTGCCACTTTCAATAGAGGAAAATTATAAAAAATAAGGGTTGGGTCAAAAAAATTAATTAATTCCGAACAACAATAGAATCTACTAGTTAATTGGAACAACCGGTGTTTTTTGAGTTGTGAGAAATTATGATTTGTGAAAGAGTTCTTTCTGTTATTCTCACGTTACACGCCAAAATTAATTGCGAGTAATTCAATTTTTAAATTGTGAAAAACTTAAAAGAAATTCTGAAGTGGGCCTTAACCATATGAACTATGATAGCCCAAATATAAGGGTGTGCAAGACGAACGTAACAACAAGGGCGTTGCACTCTTCAAGTAAAAATTTGCACTTTGTAAATTTCAATATGGAAAACACAGCAATAAAAGAATCGTAACGATGACACAGAAACATAAATGGAAAAATACCCTGATTTAGAAAGGTTGGAAATGTTTGATCAAATATAATTAAAATTAGAAGATACCAGAACATCAGCTTTTACGGCCGGAATTCATAGTGTAATGATGGTTCGGGCTTGACATCATCAGCCACAATTGCCGACGAAACGTCTGGACGAAACCGTTCACATCGACCACGGCCTACACGCCCGAACCATCATTCTACTATTAGAAGATACCTTTCTTACCTAAATAATAGAATATTATAATTTTATACTAATAGAAATATTTGTATGAAAATAAACTAGTTACTTAAATTAAATAAATATTATTGCTTAAAATGCAAAAACCGGTTAATCAATGTAATTATTATTCAAATTAATCAGAATAATCGACTAATCAAATTTTTTATTAGTGAAATAATCATTTGCAGAAAATACATTTTCTGGGTGAGGCTGACCTTCAACCTTTCATTTGAAAGCAAACATACATCTATTCTAGAATTACAGAAACACTCGTTTTTTTATTCTTTATTTATATGAAGCATAACAGCATAAAAATAAACATTTTCATAATACAAAAACAAAATAGCTGTTGCCTCAAAAACAAAATATATAATGAATATAAAGATTTACAAAGAAACATATTCTTATATACAATCGAATCTACATTTACTTGATGGAAATTAATTATAAACATTAATAAAGCGTGTTAAGTGATTATACAATTATATGGAAATTAACCGAATACACGACAAAACGTACCACGCGACAAGACGTACCACTTCTACCTGCCAAGGGTTCTACTAATTGCTTAATATATTTTGGACGCGACAAAACGTACCACTTTTATTGACCAATTATTTGGTTCCTTTGTTTGCCCTTGCGCCTTACATCTTTGTTCTTCGGGTAGTATATTCATTCGGCTTTTCAGCAACCTAACCTAACCTGACCTAACCTAACCTAACCTAACCTAACCTAACCTAACCTAACCTAACCTAACCTAACCTAACCTAACCTAACCTAACCTAACCTAACCTAACCTAACCTAACCTAAACTAACCTAACCTAACCTAACCTAACTAACCTTTGTCATCATTAGGGCTTGAATAATTAATATACGAAATGCATATACGTGTAAGTATATCTGTATTATTATCTACATCTTAACTATTCATATTTAGCATGTATTGCCTAGGTATATTAATAATAATCAATTGCACTAATTTTTGCTTTTTAATGACATGGCTATGAACACTTTTTTTTTCCCGTTTTGCTAAATATACTGAAACGTTTTCTACAGTGCACTCGGATTCGTCCCCAAGAGGTAATTAGCGCTTATAAGCAACACGAATTCGTCCCCGTTCGAAAAGCAATCCTTTCTTAATTATACACGAATTGGCTCCCATTGTTAACGCGCTATTACCCAGAAAACGATGGCAGCGTTGCCATATCTGAATTTAATTTTATTCGGCCCATCCTAATATTTTCCAATTCTTTGAAGTTCTGAAAGATTTTTAGAAAGATATTTTTATAAAATAAACTGCATTTGCTTAAAAATATTGTTAGAAGTTTGACAAAAATAAAGTTATTGATACATTTGTTATTGTTGCCCTACTTAAGAAGGGGTAAAATAAATAAATAAATTTATTGGATAATTATAATAGTCGATTATTGATATGCCCTATCGGCAACAGGAACCGGTTTCAGGAAGTGGTTTACGGTAAGAAATAAGGTGTCAATAGTAGTAAATCATATTAAATTCAATTTTCATAAAATGTTAACAGAGGAAAGTTCGCGGTGGAAATGTAGGCAGCACAATTGTAACGTATTTTTAAAAACTAAAGGCGAACTTGACGGAGTTCTTTTAATATGGGTTTGTGTTCTGATACATAATCATGAAGAGGACACGAATAGAAGAATCTTACATACTTAAAACTGTAAGGCTTAATTGTGGCTGTATGCTGCGATTTCTGACATTTATTTAATATAATTGTTACCTCATTTGTACATTTTGACAAAATAAAATTCATATATGATATTTACCACTGTCTTTTATTCCAACTTACAAAAGTATTACAAGAAGAAATATACTTCGATGATACATGGCAACCATGTACGTTATTCTGCTTTATTTTGTGCTTTTCTGGGAATTTCCAATAAAACTTTCGCGGGTATGAATTCGTGTATTTACTTTTCATAATTACCAACTGTTCCCAGCAGTACCTTCTTTGTGGGGACGAGTTCGAGTGCAGCCGTTTTCTGATTTGACAAATTCCCCATCTTCACTCTACATGGCTACCTACAAAAAACCAATCCCGTGTTTACCTGAAATTGATTTGAAGAAGGGTAGTTATGTTTTCTGGTGGTGTTTAAATTGCGTTACTAAATTCTCTCTTTTTGACGGTGTTTTTCTTTTCTTTTTCTGAGGTCACATTTTCATCGGGAATTCTGCAAAGTATTTTGCATTTATATTACATGCAACTGGGAAATATCGATCTTTACGGACTGTAATGCATGCGGCATTCTAATCTAAATGCCAACTGAAAATTACCTTCTCAAGATGACTTATGTGCGATACTAAAAGAACAGGCAAGCCACAAGGTTGGCGGGTTTCTAAATTAAAATGATAATGATCAAAACTCAAAAAAAGAGTAAATGAAAATAGCGAAGAAAGTTAATACCTTCATAAAACGGAACATACTACTTGGCTTTTTAATATTTTATAGTCTAATATAATTTTATATAGGTATATAAATTCTCTACAATTAAACTAGAACTGTTTATGTTCATCTAACTATATTACATACATCAATAAAAGGCAGGATCAAATGTGACAGATACGAAAATTATCAGGCAAAGAATAAACAGAAAAATAAGAAATAGGCGAGTAAAAATTTACCCGCTCCATTATATCACGAACCGCCACTGTACTACGAACATGGATCCAAACATTTTTAAATAATATTAAGAAACCATAATTGAAATAAACACACAGTTGATAAGTCTCACAATTTATTAAATAAACTTGACACGTAGCTCCTTCAGAAGTACAAAATCTACTTAAAACTACCTAAGAGTAGATGTCTATAAATAGAGTGGTGCATCTTCAATAGAGTGAGGGAAAACATGTCTATATTTTTATATTTGTTAATTTCTTTAGATTCTAATAGTGTAAGTTTAATTCGGCTACTCGGATACATCACAGATGTAAAATTCAACGGTTGTCGGTTTACCTACACATTTATAACATATATAAATACGTAAACATCAGAAATTGTCGTATCGTTTTTAATATTTATTATAAAATTAAAGAAATTAAACTTAAGAAAAATACCGTACCATGGAAGTGTACAAAATGTTCAAAAACAGTTCTGTATTAGATGCAGTGAAGGCAGTACAATAAACTAAACTTACAAACATGATTTATCTATACAAATTAAAGCAAATTTGTCGAATTTCGACCACGCGATACTAGTACTAATTATTCAGTGATTACATGTTGTTTTCATAAGGTCATCCAAACAGTTTTCGGACTGGTTGGATACGCATCTCCACTCCTAATATCTTGAGCCACCATTGCATCTCTCTAAAACTACTGACATCTGACATCCCTGCATATTTGCGAACAGTAATCTAATCCAGGCCTTGTTCTGCCTCTTTTTACTACTGTTTGTGCCTCTAATATGTTTATAACTAGAGCTTCAGGTCTAAAAAGGTGTCTTACCACCTTATCACTCCTTTTTCTTATTGACTTCCATAGCACCCTTTGTTCTCCTGCTCTTTGTAATATCCCCCCATTACTAATCTTACAAATTTTCTTTTCCGCCATGTCCACCCGTATCGCCATAGAGCCCTGCACCAAACATACACTTTTAGTAATCTTTTTCGAGCGCTGTCTTTATTATCTAATGTCTGTTTGTAATATTAGAATAACCAATTTTTACTAAATGCATATGGATGTATACACGGTACATATACCAAAATAAAATTTCTTTAAATTTTTGTCTGTCTGTTTGTTCCGGATAATCTCTGAAGCGGTTGAACCGATTTTGACGGAACTTTCCCTGGCCTATAGCTAATATCATAAGGAGTAACTTAGGCTACTTGTATCAAATAATCAAATAAAATTATGAAATAAAGTAATGTTGCAATGTGCAAGTACTGTCCAGTACCTCGCGCAGCCTACGCGCATGCCACCGCTGCGGCCGTCACGCCAAGCAAAGGCTGCTTGTCGTGCGGGCTCAGAACGCACAAGCGGGGTATTGCTAACGGTTGTGAACAATAACTTTTTTGTTAAATTCCACGCGGACGAAGTCGCGGGCACAGCTATATAATTATCGATACTAAGAGGCAGATGATACAATTCTTTAAATTATTAATTTGAGCAAAAACAAAGTAGGCGTATGCTTTATACAAAGGACTCTACATTAGGTGGTGTGCGTAAGGTTGACTTTTAGTATAGTCTCACTACATTTTTATAGTGGTCACTCCATTTGAAATGCATACAAAACGAATAGAATTCGATACATGCGACTGTTTACTCTCTTTTCTTGAATATCTTGTCAGTCGTCTTTCAATAAGTACCAACTCAGATTTTTTTAATGCAATAATGAGAGTATCTCCTTGCAATACTAAGTACCTACTTCACAAAATAGGAGTCGACCTTGTAGAACACATGCGCATCTAAACATCGACCCTTTGCGAACTTAAATCTGCTGCTAAGCAGATTCTTATTTTTAAAAGTAAACATAAATAAAGAGTAACTAAAGCCTGAAGAACAGATACTCGCATGTTTGAGACATTACTCTCATTTTTATGCGTTTAAAATGACGAGATAAATTTATGAAAGAGTTTTTTTATTTGTTTTAACAAATTAGTAGTAACGTTACACTAAGTGCTGAAGATCGAATCTATTTTTATAAATCACTTTTCCAAATTTTATGTCAGTCAGCACAGCAAAGTCGGTCTTGGCTCCCAAATATGGTTTTTTCAAAATAAATCATACAATCTTGGAAGAATTATGAATAAAATTGAAGCGCAGGTTGCATGTCAAAAAAGCTAGAGCCTCATTATTACGAGGGTGGATTAAGTATAAACGAGCCTTTTTAAATTGCGCGCCGGATAGTTGTTCAAGGCGCATCCGCGAGTTAGGAACTTAAAGTGGGAATATTAGGTGCATAGCAGCATTGCACAACTAACTATTATTAAGTTTCCTACATGTGAAAACGCGAAATCAGCTGAAATTTTGCGCAGATTGCAAGCACAATTCGGTGTAAAGAATGTAACGATGGGCGTAATCGTGTCGAAAATGTAAATCATCCTCGTCGTCCGCGCACCAGCATTTCGCCGGTTAACATTGCACGCACTAGAAAACTTATTTAAGGGGACCGCCACGCCACGCCACTGTACTTCACATATCTGGTGAACTCAGCATTAGCTATGGGAGTGTCCACACAATCATAACGAAAAACTTGGATTTCGAAAACTTTGAGCTCGTTGGGTTCCAAAATTGCTGAGTGAAGATCAAAAAGCTGCTCGAGTTCGCATCTCTCAGGCGCTTCTCACTCGATCTAAAGAGGAGGGTGAAATTTTTTTACACAAAATTGTAACCTGCGATGAAACGTGGGTACACCATTACACTCCAACATCAAAATGAGCAAGCATGGAGTGGCGGCGCAAAGATGAATCAAACCCAGTGAAGCCGAAAACACGTCTGTCTGCAGGGAGAGTTTTAGCCACGCTTTTTTTGGGAATGGAGGGGGGTGCTGTTGGTCGATTTTTTTCACGAGTAAAGAACCATTAATGCAGCCTACTACTGTCTGTACTACTGACTTCTCAGCCGGGTAAAACGTGTTTATCGCCGAAAAAGGAGGACACCCATTCGTAACGTGTTACACTTGCACGATAACGCTAAGCCTCATACCGCAACTTTAATGCAGGCTCAAATCGGTGAAATGCACTGGGCTCAGCTGGAACACCCTCCATATAGTCCAGACCTACCCCCTTGTGACTTCCACATGTTTGCGTCCCTCAAATAATCACCAAGAGGCGAGCGATTTCAGACCGATGAACAGGTGGAGGCGTTTGTGCGCAACTGGATAAACACCTGCGCTGCTTTTTTTAATGAAAACGGGATGAAAAAACTTCCAATGCGTTGGGAAAAATGTATAGACAAACAAGGGGGATATGCATATGTGGAAAAATAGAGAAATTTATGTTTTTGTGAAACTTTTAAAAATAAATGTTTTAAGAACAAAGGCTCGTTTATATTTTATCCACCCTGGTATATGAAAATCGTAAAAGTTTTGATGCTTTTGGGAAAATAAAAAAGGTTAATATTTGGAATTTCAAACGACATCTTCCACCGTCATAAATGTTTTATCAGGGAACGAGGAATTTCATGATACCCGCCAGCTTGTAGACGGTTTAACCATACTGACGAGTGTGATAGTCGACACGTGACAGTATTAATTTATAACCTCCATTAATACTGTCAAGGCGTCGTTCATAAATAACGTAAGGGCCGTACAGGAAGGGGTTCATTCAATTTTATGAACTATTATTTGGAGCGGGGAGGGAATAAGAAAAAATTTTTTTAATAAATTCTTTAGATGAATTGCTTAACCCACTTTCTGTGGACGAAAGATAACTTACCACTTTTCAAAAATATTGTATTGTAATAAGTATTTTTAATTTTCATGACTTTAAAAGATTGTTTATAACTGATACTTTTATATTTGTGGTAGGTACAAAGATAAGTTAATTAACAGTAAAGATGCTTATTATATATTAACAATATTTATTACGTAAGAACAAGGGAGGTAAACAAATATCTTACATTCGTTTACGTAGAGGTAGGGGGTTAAATTGTTGCGAAAATATTTCTTACATTATTTAGAAATGACCTCTCAATATAAAACGAGACTAATAATTACATACATTAATGTGATATTAATTTTTCAAATAATTTGAGTTTGAGGTAATCTGTAGTGGGCAAAAATTAATTCAAATATTGGTATCAAATTAATTAATTGTAACTAGCCTCTACTAAAACAATTCTTCAAATGTTTACTTAAAAATTGAATTGTAACCTATATTAAATCATAAAATTACCTTAGACCTCTAATAGTTGTGGCGATTTTTAAACATCATCGGCTGTATAAGTAAATTGCTCAAAGGCTCAATTTTAGGTCCTTTCCATTTTAGTCATTACTTGAATAAAAGAAATTGTGTTTCATTCCCACGTGCTAGTGGGCGGGCAGTCCCTCCGACCTACAATGTAGTGCAAAGCCGGATTGTAGGGCGTAAGGCCCTCTTAAGCCTCCTTGCAGGAATCGTCGGAATGAATGGATGGGTGGTGTGGTTAGGGAGAGATTTATGAGACGAACGAAATGAAGACAGAAGAGAAGTAAAAGATTATCTGTGGAATAATACTGCCCCAGCATTTTCCTAAGGGATCCAAAGAAATCACAGAAGCAATTTGAATTAACTACCTGAACAGATGTTCAGTGCCGACGTGAATCTAACATCTATGCGCCGACGATACGAACACCTTTTAAACAGCTATCACAATGGATGGTTTGACTGTGAAAACAAATTGTGCTCTGGTAGAGACGTCTACATAGTGACTAACTCCATGGAAACTAATTTTATGTTTGTTTATTGTGTATCTCTGTCCCGCAACGGTGTACTATGGATTAATATATACTCACCTTCAATATGGCGTAGGAATTTGGGGTAACTCTAGGCACGCCCTCAAATTATTTGGGTAGCTTGGTTGGCTTGTGCTATCCTTCTTCCAGCAAGCGTTTAAAATATTTAAAATGCCGAATTCTCTATCTGTTTACATTTTCATATGCAATTATCAAATTTCATCTTTCATAATTAAGTTAAAGCTAAAACAATAAATTAAACATATTTTCACAAAATTTTATTTAAATATCGTAACATACGTTTTGCCAAATTTTGGCTTCGTCAGACACGAATATTTGCTACTAAATATACAATTGAGGGGTGGATGTTTAAATAGTTGCAACATAGTTTATGAATAATTGTGAGAATAGGTTTAAGAGTGGGGAATTATTCCCTTCTCTCTGATCATTGAGTAGATTACCTAGTTTTTTTATATTTGTTTATTTCTAGCTTTTCTAATATTATTAATCAATGCCCTTTTTATTCTAAACTTAAAATATTGAATTTGTGGCCTTCTTCTGTAATGTGGTTTGCATAGGTAGAATCTGACTTGTTTTTTATATAACTATTTTTATGCTCCAGTAGAAATTTTTTGAAGTTCCTGCGTGTTTGACTGATATATACATTTTGGCATGACCCCACAGGTTAACTTATAAACTCCAGAACAAATTTCTTTATTAATTTTCTCTTTATTGTTTTTAATTAACTTACATATAGAAAAGTTAGTTTTATAAGGTAAGTTAAGACCACAACGTTATAAATTGGCATACATTTTAAACAAGTTAAACATTTATATGAATTACTTATATTATTAACTATTGGATAAATTGAGTTAATTAGGGCTAATTTTTGTTGTTTTTTAAATATTAAATTATCTATTAAAGAAGGGTATAACCATTATTAAAAGCTATTTGTTTAATTAAACTTAATTCTTTAAGGTAATTATCTGTAAAGATAGGAACGCTTAGAAGTCTATGTATCATACTGTTGTAGGTCGGTAAGTAATAGCCATTTTACTCGCCATGACAATGTAGTTTCGCTATACTTTTCTAAAAATACGACGTATTACAACAGTCTGTCTTCATAAGTTGATGAACTGGTGATATCCTTCTTCGGGTGTACAGGCCGTCGTCGGTTGGATTTGCTATCTAACGTTTCGCTAGCACGAGAGGCGATCTTCTTCAGAGGTCCTTCCATCTCCGATGCTAGATGTAGACTCAGTTTCCAACTACAACTTCAACTCACGACGGCATTTATACCCGAATTAGGACATCACCAGTTCAGTCTGTTTTCATTTCCTATTTCCTTTCTAATTAGCTATGAAATAGAGTAAAATGGGTATTTAAACTTTATTAACCAGTATTTTTACAGTGTGCAAGAGCTTTTAAACTATGATACGTGGTGAGTAGTTTAGTCAACCAATTATGAGAACGATTACATTTTAAATTATACAAAATTATAAAATTAGTTGCTCAATAAAATAAATAAAATCAAATTGGAAACAGTTAAATATGTACATTCACTATCAGAGTATACAATTTTTGCTAAATTATTCAGTTAAGTTGAAATGAAAACAAACAAAATGTTGTGGTACTGACTTTTGAATAAATTAAAATGTTAAATATAAAATAAAAATCGAAGAAGTTCGTTACTTAATCTATTTTTTTTTTGACCGTTTCAACTTTTTTGTAAGCCTGTCTTTATAAATAGAACTTGAGAAACATCTCAATTTCCTTCTATATTTTATTATTAAAACGTAAAATGCCGTACATTGACCTTTTTATGTAGAAAAGTACGTCCTCTAAATCCATCCAAGAAGAAAAGTGCTACTCATGGAAAGTCTCATATGTAACGTAAAGGAAACAGTTAGTTACCTGTTGCTGGAAATAAAACGCCGAACGATGCTCCAATATACCTTCTAAGCACTCATTTGTACTCCAGACGAAGAGTCCTTGTCATTTTACTCTCTCAGACGCCTGATGTTCTAGAAAAGCTATTCTTAGGAAATTGATCGGTGTAGCTCTTTAAGGTTTCTATCATCAATTTAACAAAAATTAATTTACATATACATTATTTTGTATTACGTATTTGAATATAAACAAAACACACTGGTGGTGAAATTTTAACTTTTTGTTTTAATGCACTTAACATTTGTTTCGCTAAATTTTGGCTTCTTTAGAAGTTATGTAACATAGGCAACTTAAAACTATTAACACTAATTGGTCTTATATACTATAACAGAGTAAACTTGCCGATAGCACTTGGTGAAACATTGTAAACTAGCAAGGTATTAGAAAAAAAACCAAACACTTGGAAAGTTTCACTATTATTTATTATCAACTCTATACGTATTTCGCCTGATTAAGGCATCTTCAGGTGTAAGAATACTACTTATTATACAAGTATCACATTTAAATACAGACCATAATTAGGTGGAAGGGGATAATAACCTAATAGTTTATACATTTTCTGCAATATTAAGGTTTAATAAAGGGTTAGGGCCAAAATCCAACTGATCATTGGTTAGTACTTTATTTACTGCTAATACTCTCTTTATTTCAACAATTTCAGTCCTGTTTAGGATGGGACCACCTTTTAGGTGATGTAAAACAGAGATAATTTAAAACTTTTACAGCTCGACCAGATTGCCCTATATAAATAGTATTACAAATATTACACGATATTTGGTAAATACCACATTTATCTAACTGCTTATTGCTTATTCTTTCTCTTGTTGTTGACTATAAGATTCTTTAATATAAGAGGATTATTTTCGACTGTTGTAAGCCCTACTTTCCGTAAATGAACCTTAAACTTATGACTAACATGATCAACAAAATGTAAAGATTTACCGTTTTTTAATTAATTTGTCTACTAAGGAAGTATTGTAGCCATTATTTTTTGCAATTAGTTTAATAATATTTAGTTCTTTATTATAACTGAACTCCGATAAAGGTAATGATAGTAATCTATTTATTATACAATGAAAGAATGCTAATTTTATTTGCTACGGATAGTTTGAATCGGCCGGGATTATAGTGTCCGTGTATGTAGGTTTTCTGAAAATTTCAAAATTTAACTTATTATTATTTGAACTCGTTACTTTTAAATCCAGGAAGTTTATGCTTCTGTTTGTTTCTTTTTCAATTGTAAAATTTATATTAGTGTCTATGGAATTTAAGAATATTAAAAATAAATCTAGTTATCTAGTGGTTCCTTTCAAAATACAAAATATGTCATCTACATATCGTTTCCAGCTAAACATTTGCTTAATGAGTGGGTTTTTGGATTTAAATAGTTGTTGTTCAAAATAAGATAAAAATTTCTAAAAGAATCGGCGAATGAGGTGATCCTATGGGGAGTCCATCTTACTGTTTGTAGTATTTATTATCCAATTCAAAGTAATTTTGACTTAGACATAATTCCACCAATTTAAGCAAATCTTTACCTTCCTCATTAACATGTAACATTTGTTACACATTTACTTTAGTATTGTATTATTCTTGATAATGGGCAAATCCCGAAGTAATTGTCGAGTTTCAAATAAATAAATTTGTGAACATTACTTCGTTTCTCTTTCTTCGTTTAATAACAAAATACTTGTACTAGTTTTAACACGACAAGTAGGGCTTTTGCGATGATCTTTGAAAATAAGTAGGATGATTGTGAAACATGTTTCAAATTATTTTCACCTTTGCAATGATCATAGTATTTCAGCAATTGTCCATTTCTTCTAATTTTTCTACGACATACCTACGTAATTATTGTAATGTTTACCTATTATGTCCGTTTGTTTTTGTTCATGTTCGAGAATTAACTTTTAATGTTACTGTCTCGTAAGCAGCATAAGTGCGCATATAAATTTGTTTTTCCTACGTCTGTGTTTTCACAGATGTTAGTCTGGAAATAAAATTCAAAAGCTATATTTACTCTTTCTTAAGAAATAATAATCTTAAAAGTTTTACACCAATTCAAGTTCTATAAAGACTTTTTGAACATTTGCTTAGAAAAACTTTTCTACATTGTAACATCCACATTACGCACCATAGTGTTTGAAGTGAATGGCTAACATTGTTAAATGATTTTGTTTCAACATATGTTCAAAGTTTTCAACCTTTCTTTATCCATATAACAATAACAATACTTTTTCTTTAATCTTTCTCAAAATATTGAAATTACTACCTCGTACTTTTATAACCATTTAATACTATTTTAATTAAAAATTACATAACATTTCTAACCTACGGATTCGTAGTTCAACCGATATTTGTGTAGTAAAATCATCAACAAAGTAATTTAAACAATAAACTAATTTATATTTTAATATTTCGAAAAGAAAACATTTATAATAGTAATGCACAACAAATCTATTTAGATATTTTATAAAAATGTTTTGTTGTATGTTGTCGCCGTAATTTGACGAACTTATTGAAAGGTCAGTTTTTTTAATGTCACAAAGATTGTGATGATTAATAATTGCACTTGTATTTTGTAACTATTTATTTACAATAACTTAACCAAAAACGATTAACAAATAAAACTTAAATTACTGATAGCGGACTGTATCAAACTGTATCAAACGAATAAGCAAATTGTATTCGTATTTGCTGAACGTATAGAACAGAATAAATGATCTGACTAGTCGAAAGGCATAGATACAACTGAAGTGTGAACCCGGTAAGATAGTGGGGATAACAAGTACTCATCGCACCATCACGTGTACAATACATGACCGAAAAAGTACAAGCGACAAAAATGAATATTACGACTCAATATTGCATAATAAATACTTAAATTTAGTCAGAGCAGTTACTGAGTATGCGTCGGTTAGAAAGGATCGAGAAACTTCGTATATTTTTATAACCTTAACTGAGATAGCTCATCTTCCTTAGGAAACGACAGTACCCAGTTGTACGGACGACTGGGTGTCTTTGAAGATTTCCCCTCTTCCTCGAAATAAAATATTATCACCGAGCTGCGTGGTATAGTACTCTAGATCATTGGTTAGCGGTTCGAATCCAGGTCCGGTTCCTCTAGTCCAAGTTTTGTGGTCTCTTTGAATCACTTAGGCAAATTCTAGGGCAGTAATTATCCCACAGATAATCTTTCACTTCTCTTCTGTCTTCATTTCGTCCGTCTCATCTTTCTCTCCCTAACCACACCACCCATCCATTCATTCCGACGATTCCTGCAAGGAGGCTTAAGAGGGCCTTACTACCCACCCATTCAGACGATTGTGACATTACGTTTTTCTAAGAATGTTTGTAGAATTTATAATTCGTTAATGAAAACAGCTCATCCATTTTAAGAAGAGTTATAAATTCAAAATTTCAATATGAAACAAGTCTTACAGAAGTAGACGAGTTGATAGGAGACGAACATACAGAGATTTATAACAATAACTTTATTCTTATTGCAGCTTGGAAACATCAGCTTACGTTCTTAGGAACACTCTTGTCACGTAATATACTGATGCTTTTTGCACTGAAAATTGATGTCTAACCACTGTTTTTCCAGTACAGTTTGCAAATGAAACTTAATGAAAGAGTGGCGCAGTGGAAGCGTGCTGAGCCCATAACCTAATAAAAATCGGTGCCGGTATAGCGTGCGCTCTACCGTAAGAAGTGCTCTACGGGGCGCTCTACCTGAGTAAATTGTTTGCCTTGAATTATGAAAATACTAATTATTTACATATTATAATAAAATAGGTACTATAGGTTAGGTTAGGTTAGGTTAGGTTAGGTAGTAGTAAAATTGTGTCCGTGGAGTTACGAGGAAAGTTGCGTGGAACTCTCGATGATCCAGTCAGGGCTGTAGCCAACCCATGATATCAGGGGAGCTGAGGGACTTTTTAGGTGGGCGCAATTAAAATAATTGGAAAGTCTCAAAACAGTTGTAATTTTCGCAATTTACAGTCATCAAATTTTCGCATTAACTCAAACAAATCAATACTCTTCGTATAAATTTTCAAACGCCAAATGAATTAAATTCGCTTGTCGTTGGTGCTTTATAGATATTCTTTGGGGTCTGTTGATCCGTGTAAGTACCGAAAATGCTGCTCTACTACATCCAAAAGTACCGCAAGTTGCTAAAGGCTTGTAGGTGTCCTCAAATGCAGTTTTTGGTTATAAATTTCAGCGAACATGTCGTCAATGTTGTACTTTTTTAATAATTCTTCACAACATTTATTTCGCATGGTGATGCTACCTGGATCGATGTTCAGTTTATCGACATTTGTAATGGCCGTGCAAAGATCTTTGTTATGAGAAAATCTCAAGTACAGTTCCGCAAGCATCAAATGGGAGGCTGAGATCCTTCTGGGGGGGACTCAGCCCCCTGGAGACCCCCACGTGGCTACGGCCCTGGATCCAGTGCAAATAAACGAATCTAGATTTGCCGGAAACGTAAATATAATCGTGGCCGCCTACTGCAGGGAAATACATTTGCCTTATCAGAAGATTCCGATGCTGAATTTGAGAACAATAGAAACCACGGTAATAGAGTCGATGGTGCATGTGTCATTGGCTTAGCCACAAAGAAGGAAGTTCGATTTTTTGTTGTTGAGAAACGGGACCAAGCAACCTTAATTCCCATCATTCAAAGAGAAATGGAAGCTCGATCACATATACATTCAGATGAATTAAATTGGGTTTGTGCACAAGTACGTGAACCATTAAAGAAGTTATGTAGATCCTAGATCTGGAGCACATACTCAAAGAATAGAAAGGAAGTGGTTAGATGCAAAAGCAAAAATTATGAAAAAAATCGAGACGTGCCTTTACTACATTTACAAATTCATTTGAACTTTGTTTCATGGTAAATTTTAAGAAATTATGTTGACTGTAAATTTCTAGCATTTATGAAAGACATTAAAACTGCGTATACGCTATAATGTTATTCTTAAACTTAAATACGTTGTTTTTTTGACTGTACAAGTATGTATATTATACGATATATTACTTTTTTGACAATAAATTTGTAACATTCGAATTGTATATAAATCGTGTTCCTCCAATGTTAGTGAGCCGGCAGAGCACACGCTACAATAGTAACAATTCGGTAGAGTGCACGCTATACCGGCACCTAAAAATCGCTGTAAGCTTGTTGAACGTTTTACCACAGACTATTATTTTTATTCTATTTCATAAAGAATACTATACAATCCAATAGAGTGGAAATTAACATGATAAACTTCAACAAAACTTTAATACAGAATCACAGTTTAAAACAAAAACACGTTTTTTGGTTGCAAAAAATTTTTTATTGCCTCCACAATAGTTATTTCTGCACACAGTGCCTTCTTCAGATGGAAGAATT
This sequence comes from Agrilus biguttatus, assembly GCA_963921985.1. NCBI lineage: Eukaryota > Metazoa > Arthropoda > Insecta > Coleoptera > Buprestidae > Agrilus > Agrilus biguttatus. Next base: position 19,541,210 of record OY998125.1, read on the forward strand.
TTACAAACTAAATTACAGTCAAAACTCTTATATATACTAACTTACAATCTGAAGGGTAGGGGTAAAATGTTCTAAATATTTAATAAAGGTGAATTACAAAATTCCAGCTGGTCGTTCAAGATATTTCCATTTTTATACAATTTATTTATTTCCAATTTTCTAAAAAATTAAGTTTCATTCCTTTATTTGCAAAATGTAGTACTTTGAAATTTACATTGAATAGATGTTTTTCATCAAGTAAATGTTCTAAAAAACATAATAAATAAAATAAAAAATTTTTGTTTTAAACTGTGATTATCTTGGAGTTGCATAACTGTTTGTGGTAACTAGCCGCTCGCCGCAATTTTGCACAAGCTACAACGCATTCTTTTGATTTAAAAACTCACTATTAGTAAATTTGCATGCACGAGCAGTTAAGGGTACGATAAAATTAATTCTAGTCATGATAACTATAAATAACGCGTATACATCCATATGCGTTTAGTAAAAAGTGGTTATTTTAATATTACCAACAGACACTCCAATGTTATTTATATGTATAGATGTGTAGATAAAATAATGTACAATACAGTTGTTGTTACGTACTTCTTAAGGGTTAGGTTAGTGGTCACTTTAATTTGTCCTTATTTCATATAATAATATATCTATCCAATTTTTAATACAGAAGTTCTGTATTGTTTAATGTAATTTCACTTATAAATAAACCAGTTAAAAATCAACTTATCTACGTTACTACTGCATTTGTGCAATTTTCGTATCATCACCTAGCTGCCCGCATCCGTTCAATGACCGTGCTGCACCCGTGAAAAGATTTTATTTAATAGGCGAGTACATCTGTTCGTTTCTGGTTGGCAGTGATTCGCATTCTCGTACTATCAATAGCCTACAATAATTCCTTAAATTTTATGCATTACCAGTGGATAAATCTCTCCTAATACTTATATATAAAAGTTCATATATTGTTCTTGCAGTTCGAATGCATTTTAAGTCATAAATATAGTCAAATTCGAATGAAACCCTTCTAAGTAGTATAGATAGATGGCGTAGATGCTCTCGAGCAATTGGTTGCTTTACTTTTGGTGTTTGTTGACCATGGTTGCCTACATCTTTTGTATTCTTGCTGTGTATTAATTACATTTGTGTATGGAAATGTTTGTCCCAACATCCGCGTGAACATATGAACCTATTGATGTTTGTACGATGCTGTTTGTGGTAATCTAGCCACTCGCCGCAATTTTGCACAAGCTACAACGCATTCTTTTGATTTAAAAACTCACTATTAGTAAATTTGCATGCACGAGCAGTTAAGGGTACGATAAAATTAATTCTAGTCATGATAAATATAAATAACGCATATATTCCGATAGTATTACGTATGTGAAGGCATCAATTAAATACGAAAACCATGAATTTTATAAAAATCAATTAGGCGTCATGTGATGCCTGGCAGATGTAAAACATCGAGATTGATTCGCGATATATACACAAACGAAATTAGCAGCTTTGCACTTGTCAGAGTTAATACGTTATTCATTATTATTTAGAACTAGCTGTGCCCGCGACTTCGTCCGCGTGGAATTTTACAAAAAAGTTATTTTTTAAATTTTTAACGAAGTCGTTGAAACATAGCAGTTAGCAATAGCCCGCTCACGCGTTCTGAGCCCGCGCGACAGGCAGCCTTTGTGATATTAAACGGCAGGAGGCGCTTTCACAATTTTTGCCTGTCTGTCTGTTTGTTTGTTCCGGCTAATCTCTGAAACGGCTGGACCGATTTTAACGGGACTTTCACTAGCAGATAGCTAACGTAATAAGAAGTAACATAGCCTACTTTTATTTTATAAATTAATTATTATTATTAATAAGTAGTTATTAATTTCTAAAATACAAGTAGCCTAAGTTACTCCTTATTAAATTAGCTATCTGCCAGTGAAAGTCCCGTAAAATCGGTCCAGCCGTTTTAGAGATTATCTGGAACAAACAGACAGACAGACAAAAATTTAAAAAAAATGTCAATTTGGTATATGTACCGGGTATAAAAAGTGGTTATTTTAATATCACCAACAGACACTCCAATTTTATTTATATGTATAGATGAAATGAATGTACACGTTTGATTTCCGGAAGGAATTCTAATACTGGCCAGCGCAATAGCTTCTTTTCCTTTTAAATTTATGTTAAATAAAATAATGTACAATACAGTTGTTGTTACGTACTTCTTAAGGGTTAGGTTAGTGGTCACTTTAATTTGTCCTTATTTCATATAATAATATATATCCAAGCTTTTTAAAATAATAAAAGATCACTGCCTTCTTCTGATAACTTCAAACCTACACATGCATAGAGCAAGATTGTATTTTTATGTTTAATCGCCAGTCAAATGAAGCGGTGAGCGTGTTTTTAGCCATACTTGACTCGTGTTTAGAAACCTAAAAATAAAGATTTTACAAATTATTATTTTTGCTAAAGTTTGCTTTTTGATATGTACTTAAAAGGAAAGAACAAAATTCAACTAAAAGTTTATTTACACTGTTCCCACTTTGCAGAAGTCAATAAACGAACACATAAATAAATGCGTTAGGGTAGCTTTAGAGTATAAATACATGTAAACATAATTCAATATTGTAGCAGCGTTGTAAGAATAGGAAATGATTCTGAGCCTCCTTTCTCGCTCTAACGCAGCCTGAACGCGGTCTAATTGGCTTAGAGAGATACTACTACGAAAGAGATCCAATCGGGTGCGTCAGAGCGAGTAAGGAAGCCCCGAATTACTTAATGCTATCTCCATATATTTATGCTCTAACGGTGTAGCACAGTCAGATAAAAATCTAGCCGTCACACTTAGATGAGCCACGAATAGCTGTGCCCGCGACTTCGTCCACGTGGAATTTGACAAAAAGTTATTAAGTCATTGAGACACAACCGTTAGCAATAGCCCGCTCGCGCGTTCAGAGCCCGCGCGACAGGTAGTCTTAGTGTCTGCCTGTTTGTTCCGGATAATCTCTGAAACGGCTGGACCGATTTTGACGGGCCTTTCACTGGCAGATAGATAATGTAATAAAGAGTGACTTAGGCTACTTCTATTTTAGAAATTAATAACTTTTTATAAATAGTAATAATTAACGTCTAAAATAAAAGTACCCTAAGTGACTCGTTATTAAATTAGCTATCTGCCTGTGAAAGTCCCGTCAAAATCGGTCTAGCCGTTTCAAAGATTAGTCGGAAGAAACAGACAGACAAAAATTTTTCAAAATGTTATTTTGGTATAAGTACCATATATACATGCATTTGCATTTAGTAAAAAGCGGTTATTTTAATATTACAAACAGACACTCCAATTGTATTTATATGTATAGATGTATAGATATATCATCAGTTTTTAGTTTCAATCGACTTCTTCCTAGCATTCGACTATATTCGCGACTCTTCTAGTGAGACGGTTAGACTTTTGTGTCCAGTTAGTAGTTCCTAGATTTACCTGATTATATGAGAGCTCAGAAGTCCCAATAAGAATATTATATAGAACATTGAAAACCCTAATATGCATTTTGACACCCAAGATGTCATCCTCAGTTTGAGACTATTACAGAATTTATCTTGAACGTCGAAACGCATTTAGGGATTTTTAAACGATTTATGTGGAATTTCGACTTTGAGTGTTTTATTTAGTTCGGTTTTACTTTACTAAAGAGAAATTGATTATACATCATTTAAGTGATTACTCGTCAAATGTTACAGACTCTCGGGCACGACAAGCAATTCTATGTTTTATTCAAAAAGTTGTGTAATTCTTTCTCATTCAAATTCCGGTTTAAATTACTCACCATATATGCATTGTGTTGATGATTGTAAAACAAAAGTGCATTTAGATTAACCAAACGAGTCCTTTTGTGAGCAGAATAGGATACTAGAACAATGGATACAGTGCAGTAGTAATTTTTACTACTAAAACCGGGTCAGTTGTTAGTTATATATATACCTAAAGAGTTTTTACAGTGTAAATTGGAAGTGTTAAATGGCATTGTTAGAGACATGACGGACAATGTGGGCTGCATTCTCAAGATCGTTGGAAGTGTTAATTGCCTTCTTCGAATATTATACGGCCAGGTAATTAGATCATCATTCCCATACACGTAATACAATAGGATGGCCGTTAATTAAGCGAGCTTCGAATTTGTTTGTCATCCTTTCCTAAATATCTACAGAATAGAAGGAAGAATTCGTTTGGATCTCTATATTTTGATTCTATCATTAAATTTTATCTATTACCATTCCTGAAAATTTATTATTGTTAAATAAAAAACGGAGAAATATTTATCAGAAGAGATGAAAAACACATTTTATTTTTAAAATTTCTGTCATGTTCAAGCACTATTACGGTTTAGATTACATTTCATTTAGATCATGGTTAGAGTGGAAGTCGAGAAAGTCAATTATAGTTACCTGTCATTTAAAAAGGTGGCAAAATATTAGTTTCGTAATACATTACTCTATAGCTTGTACCAATTAAATTAATTCCTCTTAATTACAGCACCTTCTTTCCAACACTTGAAGAACCCGTGTAATTCCAAAATTACTTCATTAAAATCTCAAAATAGAATAAATAAAACAAGAATTAATGTTCACCAATTTATTGTCACTTGACATATGTTTCGAGCATAGCCCATTATCAAGAGTAGTGTTATTACTCATACAACATATGTCGAGTGACAATAAATTGGTGAACATTAATTCCTGTTTTATTTATTCTATTTATTACATAATGCTTCACAGTAAATTCACCGTGGATAGTTTATATTTGATTAAAAATCTCAAAATTCCTACGCTCAATAATTCTTAAACGAATCAAGTAGAGTCAAGATAGATTTTAAGTATCATAAAACCATCGAACCTCCTTAAGTAATTTGGAGGCGTTTTCTTCGGTAATTATTCGAATTATTGACCTTGAAATACGTGTGTTGTAGGTGGTACTACTTTAATCGAAAGAAAACTTTTAAGGATACATAATGGTCGAAACATTGTCAGATATCTCAGAAATAACCAACTATTTATTAAACGGTCCTTTCAAACATTATTTGATTTTTACCCTGAGACGATTTTTTGGGTGTATTCGTTATAAAACATATAAAACTAAGAGAAAACAAAAATTTACAAGAATGTTTCAACGGGCTATATTTATAAAACTCAACATAAGTTTCGACAATGTACTCATGGTAAAGATGATCGAAACATATGTCGAGTTTTTGGTATTAAGTTAGTTAAAACAATTTTTATGAATTTTCATTTTATCTTGTTGTTCAGTTTTACTTTAGTTCTCAAATTCTAATGACAGAAGACATTTATTTAATTGTAAATTGTGCATGAGTTTAGAATATTTCTTTTCGCGAATTCAGAATGGGCTAAAAATGTTCTCATTTGGCCAGGTTTTTCCTTCTATTTTGAAGAAGTTTAGGGAAAGATGACGAACAATTTGGACAACCTAATACATACAGTAGTTGGCAGTATGTATTTAATTTATTTTGTACATGGTATGTTGTATACTTACCTACATTCTATCTGTTGTGTACTTTGCATTTTAACAAATAAAACGCACTTGCAAACAAACACTGATTTTTTTTAATTTTCAAAACACCCTGTAGCTACTTGTTAGTCCCACTCTTCCTGAATGCATCCTATATCACATCACGTGTGTCGTTGTATTTCATAGGACTTTTTATTTTTTAAGTTTTGGAAACATGCACGTGACACTAAGCTGAAATATTTCTTTCTTAATTTTTTGGTATTTATTTCATGATAACACAATATTTACTTATGCATGTTATTAATATCGATTGATAAACATTCATATGTCTATAAACTCTAAATTTGATAACGAATATTAATGAAGAAAGAATATTAAATTTTTGGTCAGTAATTTATTGAAACTACTAGACGTTGATCGCGATTTCGAACTTACTAGTTCTCATCATCACGCCATAAGCAGTTTCGATAAATCGCCGACCAATATCAAGCTGTTGCACAAAAACTAGTTGACATAATATGAAGGTATGGTCAACATATCACAATCACTGGTATTTGCTGCTAACTGTAGAAATTAGTAAGTTCCATTTGGTTATATGGAATGTTCATAATAATGAATGAGGCATGTCATATGTTTACCGTTTAAGAACAGTAATTTATAGAAACTACCAAACATGGATCGCGATTTCGAGTTTAATGGATTCCGTCAGTACCCTTAGACAGTCCCGATAAATCACCGACATAGTCTAAGGAGCTCTTTAAAAGTAAATTGGTGTAATAGGTAGTTGTGGCAATATATCGCCATCTACTGATATTAGCTTCTAACTGAAGTATTTTATATGTTAGACAAAGGCATTACTACCGTATATACTTCACGAACTGAACCGACGACGCACCGAGCGGCGTGGTCTAGTGCTCTAGCAATGATTAGCATTCGGGAGGTCACCGGTTCGAATCCAGGTCTGGCTGCTCTGGTCCAAGTTTTCTGAGGTTTTCTTCAATCATTTAGGCAAATGCTGGAGCAGTAATATTCCACAGATAATCTTTCACTTCTCTTCTGTCTTCATTTCGTCCGTCTCATCTTTCTCTCTTTAGCCACACCATCCACCCATTCCCACGATTCCTGCAAGGAGGCTGAAGAGGTCCTTACGCCTTACCCTCCGGCTTTGCACTACAGTGTAGGTCGGAGGGACTGCCCGCCCACCAGCACGAGTATCTGGTGGGAATGAAACACAAAAAAAGAGGGTAGTTATAAGTAGTATTTAACTGTTACACATATTTTCAGTATTCTTCAGTTATCGTGTTGTTTATCATTAAATTCAATAATATGTAAGTTTCATGTTTAGCAGTTTTATATTTATACGTTTCAATAATCTATCTTCAAGCGAGTTCCGAAATACCTAGAAATTGTCACTCACTTTCCAAATTCCAGAATATTAATTTTAATGATACTGCCCGCTACTTGCAAGGGGACAGTTCTTTGTTTGACGCTCTGCTATCTCAAGCCCCTCTAATATTTTGTAGTTAGTAAGTAAGTAACATCTAATACTTTAATAGACTTCGATTTGAGCTGTTGAATAGTAAACACGTTTTATCGATTCTTACCATTATAATAGTTTGCAGTTGTACCTTTGAGTCAAATATATTTGTTAAGTTTTTAATATCCAACGTGTTTTTAATCCTCCACCAAGAAAAGTTGAGTGTCGTCAACTAAATTCGAGTTTTGGTATTCAAACGCAAATTAACAGGTAGTATAAGTTCTTGGTCAATGATTTATCGATTCAGTTGGACAAGTCGCTCCCTTAGTAACGCACTTGTTTAATATAAGAAATATTTCAATTAACAGCAGATATCAATAGTTAAAATGAGGAAAGACTTGTTACTAATGTCAGGCCCTCGCCAGCAATCGAACCCGGGATCTGTGGCTTTACGCGCCAATACTTTTACACTAAGCTACGAGAGGTAACAAATATTAAAGTAAGGGGTAGTAAAAAAAGTAACTATGTCTTACACAAGGCCAAAACACAACAAATGACTCAACCTTAAAACTTCAGGATATTGAATCGTTTGTATTATAGACCAAATTCGAATTTGTTGTGACGAAACTCACAAAACAAATGCCTAACTCTCCACATGGGAAAGCTTCATATACAACTTCTCGTTAAATCTCTATCTAAATGACCAATATGTGGTGTGAAATGGCGCTTTAAAAACAATGATATCTCAAAATGTAAAGTAATAGTGAGATAAACTAGGTGTTAAAATAAACCAGCAAAATTTTAAACAAAAATGGGTTCCTTAATAGTACAAGGCTGCACTGAAACCTATTAATAAAGTTGATTAACAGAATATAAAGAAAATGATAGTCGTATTTAGTCGAGTCCGTTAATATTATTTATCCAGGTTCAATATAGAACCGTTTCAGTCTCAAAGGGGTTTACCTGACGTAAATAATGACCAACAATCTAAGAGAAATAAAAAAGCATTTTCAGCACAGTGATAACTAGTCACAGAATCGTCTAAATTAACGTATATTATTAATAATTAAATATTTTAAAATTAATAATTTTTAGGTACGTCCGTCGCTGTTGCTGGTAGCAGCTCACGTAGCTTAGTGGTGAGAGCATTGGCGCGTAAAGCCAAAGGTCCTGGGTTTGCTTCCTAGCGAGAGCGCGAGAGCATTAATTACAGATCAATCTGTAGTAGGTACAAATTAATATTATATCAACTTGCCTCTAAGAGCTGCTTTGATTCGGTAGATGTTTTACCGAGACTGCCTATAACGTGATGATAAGATCTAATAAGGTAGAAATCGCAATCAATGTCTGTCAGTTTCGATAAAATACTGACCAAAAATTTATAATTTTTTTAATAAATTCGGTTACGTGTTTATCACATATATAAGCTAATTCTTTGATTCAGTTGAACAAGTTGATACGTTGAAGCATGTCGATATTTTCTATATATAGAATGTCATAAATTTTCGAATACCATTAAAAGTTTGTTGCCAATACCCTATATATATGTTATTTGATTCTTGTTTTCAAATATTGGCTGCTTTATTCAATGTATACTACAAATTAATTTGCATTTCATATTATATCATATATCATTTGTCAAAATTCGACCATCTTGAATTCTAATGAAATACATACATATATAATCGTAACGAATTGTATTATATAAATAATTTAATTAAAAATATTTTGTTTGACACTTTAAAAAAATCTCAAAAACTGAACTGAAGATAATGACATAAAATTGTTATAACACAGAACAACTTGTTCGTGTTCGGTTGTGTGCGGATACGCCCTGGGCAGCTTCAGATACGAACTCATTCTCGCTTGCCGCGGGGACCGTCCAGGTTCTGCGTTACGACCTTCCTAATTAATATTAATTCTGCTCCTTTTATAATAAATACCGAAACAGAGTAATAGATTTCGACTTTTACGAATTAATATAATTATAATCCGCCTTTTGTATCTTGCTTGGTGTTTCCTCATTATTCGAAACGATATGTGGGCTACTTTTATTCAATGGTTGTTGTTAAATCTACATTTTTAAATGAGCGTTTTTATTAAATTTTTACGCAATTTACATAATTAATAAACAATGTAATTAAATTTTGTTTGACTATCTTGAATGAGCAGTGAATGTTTTGCTTTCAGTTTTTTGTTAAGTAAAACCTTTATAAATCATGTTTCGCAAGCAGAGTTATAATCATATTACATTTCTTTCGGAAAATCTGTTTTAGATAGTGAAAATTAATTAATTTGTGCAATAAATCACAGAAAGCTGTTAATTATATTTATAGGATTGCGGTAAACTTGAGAGGATTAAGGTATTAGATGTTGCTTTTCTCTAGGTAGAGAAATGCAGTTTCTTCTGTGTATTAATGATTGAAAGACCTTGGAAACTTAAAGGATTCTTTTATTCTATTTCCGAAGTCAATTGAACTTCTTTATAACTGAATGTTTTACATTTTAAAAACTCTATTGTTCTGATTTCCACTGTCTGACATTCCATATTAGGGAGAGAAAGATAAATAAAACCATTAGACTGTGCGATAGGTTCATTGTGAAATATTTTAGTAATTATTTATTTAAATCAAACTAACAATATCATCCCAAATATTTATTTGAAACCTGTTGCACTAATTTCACCTTTCGGTAATTGTCAGAGAGTACTAAATTATAACCACAAATCCGGTTAATTGCAAGAAATATCAGTAACTTGGTTGGAGTTTTTAACAATTTTTGGAAGCACACGAAATAAAGAACTATTCTACTCTTCGATTTGGCCATTCAACCAATTATTAGGTATTCAAAAAAAATAAGGAATTAAAATACTTTTTCGTTTAAATTTTGAGGATCGCAAATCCCAAAATTTCGAACGCGTCCTACACAGTCGGCACAGCGTACCGAAAGCCATATCCCACGACCGGTTTCGACCTATCGAGTCTCATAAGGTGGGCGCTGGCAGAAAGGCCTTTACAGGCTATACATACACATAAATATAAATATGGAATCAACAGAAACAACTACTCCGAGGGTTAATACCCCTTTCGGTGCAATTCAATGGCGGTAGGGGTATTAGCTCTCGGAGTAGTTGTTTCTGTTGATTCCATATTTATATTTATATTTATTATTAGGTATATGGTGAAAGTAAATACTATTTCTTTTGAGTTGACGGTTTTAAGAAAAATATGTTTGATGAAAGAGTATTTTCTGTTATTCCGACATTAAAAACCAAACTAATAGAAAGTAAATTATTTTCAAAAAAAAAAATGGTTTGTGATTTAAAGTTTTTAACACTTATACAAAAAACGAACGACCGGTAAACTCAAATTAAAGGCATCGCCATGTTGTGTTACCATTTAAACGAGTTTGTAATAATTGGTGTGATTGAAGATTGTTCTGATTTGATACGGATGTTTGATGTAATTTTTCAAGATTGAGTTGTTGCTGTATGGGATCTGAAGATTGAATCGTGGTGTAAAAAACATTAAAAACTTTTGGGTATTTCATTCCCACCAGCTGCTCATACTGGTGGGTGGGCAGTTCTCCCGACCTATACCCTAGTGCAAAGCCGAAATGTAGGGCATAAGGCCCTGTTCAGTCTCCTTTTAGAAGTGGGTGGGTGGTGGTTAGGGAGAGGAAGATGAGACGAACGAAATTAATACAGAAGAGAAGTACTACCACAGCATTTACTTAAATGATCGAAGGAAACCACAGAATGGACCATAGCAGCCGGATCTGGATTCGAACCGGTGACCTTCCGAATGCTAAGCAATGATGTAGAACACTAGGCCATGCCGCTAGGTTTGTGTTGTGAAATTGTAAATAATTTCTCAAGTGGGCGTTGACAAATTTGCCCAAACATTACAAGAGTGAAAGACGACAGGGGCATACTACACATCGAGATAAAGATATAAAGATATTTCACTTGACAAATTTAAATAAGGAAAGTACACCAATATATGCTACGTGATGTGACAAAAGATTTGAGAACAAATATTATCTATTGTACAATCATAAAATGAAAAGGTATCTTTCTTACCTATTGAAGATAAAAACATTTATGTGAAAAATATTCTAGTTACTTAATATAAATATTGCATAGAATGAATTACTATTGAATTTCCATTTTTTTTTTTAAATAAATGTGGTTTTCTACTACTATTTAGAAAATGAAAGACACAAACATTATTTTTACTTATAATACGGTTATTACTTATGTAATGTTGGAATAAACCCGTATTGTTTGTTAGAAGTCTAACACGCGTCTCGACATCCAAGATATCATTCTTAGTTAGAACTAAAGTTAGATTATAACGCTTTATCGTTTCCTCAATTTCCGCTTTACAAAGTGATTAAAATAATTAATTAATAAATAATTAATATTATTATTAATAATTTCAGTTTTATTCTCTTTGATTACATGCGTATAACATTATTGAATACTAAAGATGTAGTTCACTACGCTGTCTGTACTTAGTCATTGAACGCTGTTTTACAGCCGAAAATAGGTTTCTTGGACCACCAACTGCTTTATTATCATTGCAAGATGCGTAACGTTTTCACGCTGACTTTTCAAAATCTGATTTATAGCTGCTTTGTTCATTTATTACCAGTTCCTTTCCTTTGTCAATTTAGTCGCGAATCCTTTCCTAATTACACTACCATAAATCGCCCATAAATTCCAATAATTTTTCTAGCTGTAACTGTCAACCCACTAATCCTAACGTCCGTTAATTTGTATCAAATTTCTGTCACATTTATAACAATAATCCAATACACAACAACAAGTTTCAAATCCCACCTTCCTCACTTGTAACACCCATCATGATTGTTCTCATCACATTTAACCACACCTTCATCCCTTTCCAACTTATTCCAAAATCTATAAATAACCTTTTTCTAAAAAGAGATCATCACAAGCAATATCAATTCAGATTAAACTATCTATCTATCAGCTATATTCAACTTATATCAACAAACAAGTCTAATCAATTAGTAATATTCAAACGGACAACTCAAACGTGACGTAACGCTTCCCGGTAGTTGCTACCAGTATTATCCGTTGTAAAATGTGTAAATATATATTCAAACGACTTACAAACGCTACTTCAATCAAGACTCAACACAAATACCTGGACTTCATCAAGTTGCAGTCCAGGACGATTCATAGCGATTCAGAACAGTGGATGTCGTGTTGAAGTTGTCTGCGGTATAGTGACGAGAATCAAAGAGATCGAAATCCCAATCCACATCCGAAAATTTCTACATTATTTTTGTTAATAACTTAATTATAACAATAATAAATTTTAACGGCCTTCATTTAATTTTCTCTAATGAATCATGCGAAAATTACGTACCTCGCGTACCTTTTCACTTATCTTGTTCATATTGCAATTTAAACAGTTACAAGTTTCTCATAAATAACATCAGTGCTGTACATTCATTTAAATTAACTGTAGTCCCTTGTTAACATTAAAAACTTTTTGATCTCATTTTCATGCAGACATTTTAAAACTTCTTTCATTTGTTATGTTTAGATTAGTTTCGTAATTACGAAAGGAATAACCTTTAAAGAAGTAAAAAGTTTCTAAGAAGCGCTTCGCTCTAAACCAGCAGTCTTTTTGTAAATGTAACTGTGTTATACTCGTAGTAATTCCAAACAGTTTGAAAGCCGTTAAAAAGTTTGAAAGTGAGGCACTTATATCGATAGATGCTTTGGTGCGATGTATTAAGCGGAAATGGTTTACTTTTACATTATTATTATAGATTATTGTAAAAATAATAAATACAATGTGTGCGCCAAATCAAAATTCATTTGAAGTATACGTTGTTGGTTAGTTCGCAAACTAAATAAAGAAGATGGTTGGTGTATATATGTAGACGCATTAGAACTTAGCCAAAACGTTTTTCTTTATACCTACATCATTATAATTATGTATTTATTCAAACAACGTTTTCTATTAAATATTTAAATAATATCACCGTGTAGTTCTGCCCCTATTGGCCGAGCTGCGAACTAATCCTAACTAGCGTCGACAGCCGAGATCAGAACCACCCGTTCTGATTCCGCACTCGTTGCACGTTGCCTTTGTCCATAGATCAAGCCTTTGTCGTTGCCCATTGCTTCTGAAACCTACTCTCAACGCGCATCGAGCGGCGTGATCTAGTGATTTAGATTATTGCTTGGCGTTCAGAAGGTCACCGATTCGATTCCGGATGCGCCTGCTCTGGTCCCAAGTTTTCTTGTATCATTTACGAAAATGCTAGGAGAGTAATATTCCACAGATAATCTTTCACTTGTTTTCTGTTTTTATTCCGTCCGTCTCATCTTTCTTTCCCTAGCCACATCACCCACCCATTCCCACGATTCCTGCAAGAAGGCTGAAGAGGGCCTTACGCCCTACCCTTCGGCTTTGCACTACATTGTAGGTCGGAGGGACTGCCCGCCCACCAGCACGAGTAGCTGGTGAGAATGAAACACAAAAGAGTTTTTTTCAACTAAATTTTAATAATTAAGAAAAATTAAAACACTGAGGGTTTCACATCCCATTGGTAAGCCATCATTTTGTAAATAAAAATTGTTATTAAACGTGAAATAATTTTGAGATAAGCTGATATTAATTAAAGATTTTAATTCGTTAAAATATTGTGCTTCTAAGATCAACTATCTCTCCCTTTTACGCTAATTACTTCTTAAATAAACTTGAAGAAAAGATTTTCGACAACAATAATTTAAAAACTTATACAAATTTGATTCATAAATATTTTAGATACGTAGACGACATTTTAGTAATTGGACTGGCACTGAAATGCAAATAGGGAAATTTTTAGACATTCTTAATAAAATAAATCAAAAAATAAAATTTACAGTAGAATTAGGTGGTAAAAGTATAAATTTTCTCGATCTTAAAATTTGTATAAATAAGGACAATAAATTAGATTTCAGTATATTCATGAAAAATACATATACAGACTGCATCATACCAAAAGAATCTAATCACCCTAACAATATAAAGTTTGCTGCCTTCCACTCAATGTTAAATAGATTAGTGAATATTCCCTTAAAACACGAAGCATTCATTCAAGAACTTCAAACTATTAAAACTATCGCAAAAAATAATGGTTATAATTCAATATTTATAGATAAAATGTTAAATAAAAAATTAAAAAGATCTAGTAATAATATTAATTTGCCGATGCAAAAGTCTGAAAATAAAAATAACACATGGCGAAAAATTCCATATTATGGTACTATTAGCGAAAAGTTAGGTAGGACACTCAGGCAGTTCAATATTAATGCAGCTTATATTAATAACTTTACTGTAGGTAAATTTCTGGTTAAAAGTAGGATGAGTGGAAAAACCGACACCCTCCATAAAAGCGGTATATACAAAATTAATTGTTCAGATTGCTCAGCTATTTACATAGGAAAGACCAAAAGAGATATTATAACAAGATACAATGAACACGTAAATTACGTAAAATTCAATAATCATGCTTCAGGTTTAGCCACTCATCTTATTGAAAATAACCACAGCATAAATATAAATAATTTAGAATTATTACACCATTTAAAAGGAGGTCCAATACTAGATAGATACGAAATCATCGAAATAAAAAAAGCAAAAATAGAAAATAAAAATATTACTAACGACCAAATAGAATTTGGTAACAATCCCCCACCCTCTTAGTATGTACTATAAATTAATGTATTTCTGTTTGGTACTTAGTATAATTTCGTTACTCCTGAAGATGGCCTTATAAGGCGAAATACGTATCGAGTATTCAATAAAGTTTTATGGAAACCCTCAGTGTTTTAATTTTTTCTCAATTTTGAAAAATGTTTCACCAAGTGATAACGGCAGATACCCTTAAATTATTAAATTTTAAATATTGAATATGAGCAAAAGAAATTTGTATCATAAATACCGAATCAAGTTAAGTTTTGAATCTGAATTACTGCTTTCTAATGAAACGTTCTTCAACCTAACTTTCACCTTTACCACCTTGTAAATTAATTAAAACAATATCCATACTAAGTCTAATGGAAGTTCGCTATCTATAAAAAGTTGCTCTACTTTTTCACAATATCACAACGCGATTTCCACTATTCCACAGTAAACGACTCAAAAGATCGGAGAAACTGCCCGCCCACCAGCACGAGTAACTGATGGGAATGAAACACCAAAAAGTTTTTTCCTCAATGCGCCAAGAGAAGTATAATTTCAAAAACGAAAATAAGTAGGCTAAGATTTTTAGCGATAGCGATTTAAGTTTCGTAAGCTTCCGTTTGAGTTGTTAATAGCTGACGTTTCGTCCTGAGTGACAGTGGTTATTTTCTCCTCCGATTAATAATTCTCACAGCAACAGATCACTCACGTTCAAACAATGACACCTTCAGTCGGTCTACCTGTTCTTGCTTCTTCTTTTTCTTAAGTCAAGAAAAACATACGAAATAATTAGTATTATCTTTACTTTACCATAATATTCCAGATTTCTTACTTTAATCATTCTGAGCACCTCTCTTTCTTTATTCATACAATGGAAAATTGATTCATTACATTGTTATCTACTTTACCTATCCATGATATACGATAAACCTATATATGTATGAAGTGCTTCAGTCTATTTGCACACAGCTCCTGGAAGAGACTATGCCGCCAACCTAACATATAAAACATAACGCCGGAGAGATAAGAACATAATATGTTGACCCACAAGGCATTTTTTAGAGGTCTATTTGTCAACACATTTTTGCATTTCCTTAAATGTTCTTGATTGCTCTATTCTGCTTCTTATCTTTTTTTCATTCACCCGTCATCCTAAATATTGGTAAGGTTGTTATTCTTCCTTATACGTTACTATAAAGGCACAAATAATGGTAAATTTAAAAATTTCCCAGTAAACCCTGAAATTGTCCAAA
The DNA here is from genome assembly GCA_963921985.1 of Agrilus biguttatus. Lineage (NCBI taxonomy): Eukaryota > Metazoa > Arthropoda > Insecta > Coleoptera > Buprestidae > Agrilus > Agrilus biguttatus. The sequence continues at coordinate 19,557,170 of OY998125.1, forward strand.
GAATGACAATAGAACTTGAAGCGGCATCGAAATATTTGTACTGTATCTGTACTAACAATACTTTGGTAGATAATAAGTGTCATCTCAATGAAACGATAAGTAATAATAAATGAAACATAAGTCACATATAAACACTTGTCATATTTGCGGGAGGTATGAATCCCCACTCCCCGTCTCATTGGATAATAATCAGCAAGTGTAGACCTAACAAAATTGAATCTGTAATACTTTGGGTGCCAGTTATTGATTTACTATTGTTCCAAAAATGTACTTTTACCAACAGCCTTAGTAAACAATTTACTAAGCCTAATATTTTGGTTGAAATAGAATAGAAATGGTATCACCAGTGTTAGTTTCGCTTATTTTATTTGTCCAAATCTGATATTTTACCAATGGGTCATTATCAGCCATTAATAGTAGGAATAAAACTCCCAAAGTTTTTTTTTCTAAACTTTGGTGATCCTTTATGTGCTCTTCTAAATAATCGCATCAGCTGAAACAATGTCAGGAGTATAATAAACTAAGACACATTAAAACATAGATTTGTTTTTTTTTCCACTACTATCATTTCGCCACACTGTTCCTTCTTCAGGCAAAAAGATTACAATAAGAATTAACAAACATAATCTTACATATATGCGTGCGCACTACAGAACTAAAGGGTGGGGGACTTTTTTTTGAAATTTAAATATAACAAAGGTGAATTGTTTGTTTCTATCTGGTCATTTAATATTACATGTTTTTTATAATATCGGTTTATTTCCAACGATTAAAGAATATTTAATTTTGGTCCTTTGTTTTCTATATATAATATTTTAAAGTTATTATTAAAGTCCTGATTATAATTAATTAAATGTTCTGCATTTAATTAATCTAATCTGCATCTAATTAATTGTAATCACAACTTTAACAATAACTTTAAAATATTACATATAGAAGACAAAGCACCAAAAGTAGATCTTCTGGAATTGTTGAAAATAAACCGATATTATAAAAAACAAGTAATATTAAATGAAAAAAAACAATTCACCTTAGTGCTCTAGATCATTTCTTATCATTCGGGAGGTCACGGGTTCGAGCCCGGGTGCGGCTGCTCTGGTCCAAGTTTTCTGTGGTTTCCTTGGATCATTTAGGCAAATGCTGGGGCAATAATATTCCACAGATAATCTTTCACACCTCTTTTGTCTTCATTTTGTCCGTCTTATCTTTCTCTTCTTAACCACACCACCCACCCATTCCCCCAATTCCTGAAAGGAGGCTGAAGAGGGCCTTACCCCCTACCCTCCGGCTTTGCACTACAGTGTAGGTCAGAGGGACTACCCGCCCACCAGCACGAGTAGCTGGTGGAAATGAAACACAGAAAATTTCTTGTTTTGTTAATTCTTATTGTAATCTCTTCACCTGAAGAAGCCACAATGTGGTGAAACGATCGTAGTGAAAATAAAAAATTAATTTTGAAACTTAAATCTCTGTTTTAATTTATGTCAGTTTATTAAAATGAAATTTCGACAAGTAGATGCCTCAACGATAAAGTATTTAAAAGACAGGAGTGAATAAATATTTAATGAAACGTGTTCTTATTAATTTTTTAAATTAATCATGGAGTATCGCAGAAATTGCACTACAAACAGCTCAAGTTACATCATAAGGGCAACAGTTTGTGTTTTTATATGAATAATTCCTGCGTTCTGTATGAACTTTTAAATCGGTGAAATGTTGGGAAAACGTTTGAATTTTTCAACGAACCTGTTTTTGCGAATTTATGAAGAAGGAAGGGAAAGCGAGGGATTGTTAATATTTAGAGTACCCTAAAAACACTCACTAAAAATTAAACCGAACATTCCGGAAGACACACGGGATAGGAATCCGAAAAGAATCGCTTGAAATTTTAATTTTACTTGAAGTTTACCCTTTCCTGTAAAAATGAGAGCCTAGATTTTTGGCATAGCAGTGTGCTATAGGATAACAAGAATAATTAATTTCAAAGTGGTATTAATACATAATATCCATGATCATACTTTGGCGTCTTAATAATAAGGGAGTTTAACGTTAATAAACCTGAAGTTTTTTGTGTAGGTAACAATTTATATGTTGGACAAATTTGAGAATATCGAAATACAACAGCTGTAGTTGATGAATCAATTTTACTGTCATGTATTGCGACTGTGGGAACAAACATCGTACATTAGATGTGGATATTGCTGTTGTTTACCAAAACAACATTTCAGTGTATGTTATTGAAGTAGGATGCAGCTAATAAACTTGCAGTGTATCGTCTATAAAAGAGCTTAGTGACCTCAATATTAGAAAGCAAACCAACGTAAACAACTGTAGTCAGTCGTAAACAATCCCAACATTTATCAAATTGGAAGGTTTTGTCAGGCTTTATTAAGTTAAGGATAAAATATATCCCTATCAAGTAATATCAAAAGGAGATTTATTTTTCTACAATTTTTGCTTGATCACTTTATTTTGATATTATCTAAATTCTATCCCTTTTATTTAGAGTAAGCTACCGTTTGGTGTTTTAGGCTTACGTTTATACCGCCATTATTACCTTCTTACCTTACTGAATTTAAATTCTATTCAATACGTATCAAATTAAATAAATTTGTTTTCTAATGGGTAAATCTTTAATATTATCATTTCAGCATAGCTATTGACATGATGTAATTTGTTAAAAATTATTTTATTAGTTTATTGATTCTTGTTCTAAATTCCTTATACTAACAATAACTGTTTATTTTTATTTCATTCCTCGAATTACCTACTACCTACTCTTTTCCTTCTAATAACGACCAATGGACAGTTTAAGAAAGCAAAGAGTGACGAAACGTGGAGAAAAATCTCAACACCATAAATGAAAACAATCTTAGTAAGCAAAGTGTATTCAAACGAAGAAGACACGTGTCATCTGGAAAACACGAATTGCAACATACGAGGGTAAATCAAATATAAACGGTAATTTTGTAAAATAAATTTGTTGATTAATGGTACACACAAACTAAACATTTATCGTTTTTCAATGTAGTCACCTCCGTGATCTACACACTTTTGCCACCAATTTGGAAGCTTGAATATTCCTTCTTCATAAAAAGTTTGAGGGCGAGTTGTCAGCCAATTGAGCACATACTCCTCTACTTTCTCATTGCTTTCAAATCTTTTTCCTCCAAGTGATTCTTTCAAGGGCACGAACAAAAACTTATCACATTGTGACAAGTCAGGGCTATAATGATGACATAATGATGCGCTTTCTTTCTTCTCTTTTGTCTCCAAGTGATTATTTCAAGGGCGCGAACAAAAAATAATCACAGGGTGACAACTCAGGGCTATAAGGATGATATAATGATGCTCTATAGTTTCCTAGCCCATTTATTTCAATATATCCCTTGTCAAAACTTTGGTAAATGGCCTGGCGTTGTAATGGAGGAGGCTGAAGTCTCGAATGGGCATACCGCATATTCAGAATAGTAAGCCGCATTCAGTGTTCATTGATCGTGAAGAAAATCCGGCTAAGAGACGTGTTTTGGCTTTGACAGGACAGCCCTCATCATTTCTTCGCCACTCCTTGGTATCGTGACGATACGCCTCAAAAAAAACTTCCCTTCTTGTCAAAATCGATTCAGAAGTCATTCACTGATCTCCGACCTGACCTATTTTTTGATTTTCAGTCAACAACCTTGGAACCTCGCGAGCACTAATTTTTTTAAAGCCAAGTTCAGTACATCAGTGATGATGGATTGAACACTCCCATAGCTAGAAGTGGGTATCCTCCTGATGAGATTTGTTCAATAGTTAACCGGCGATCACATTCAACAAGCTATCGAACAGCACAGATTTTCATTATGTCATTTGTGAGACTTGTTTTTGGGCGTCGATCATGACTTTAATTTTTGACACGTTCTCACGTTCTCGACCATCTCTGAATTCTCTGTTCTCTGACCCACGTATATATTCGATTCTGAGACAGTGTAACATCCTCAAACTGTGCCTTCAAACAAGTCAAAATTTATGAAGAAGTGATGGTTTAACGCATTCATTGGTTAAAAACTTTATGATGATGCGTTGTGCAACAGACGAAGGTACCTTGCGCTCAGTCATAGCTGTACTGCGGACAGAACCGAGCGCAGCTGTTACCTAAGCCGGTTTCCCCCTCCTCATAATTCAAATAACACTCGAGCATTGAATCCTATAGATCGGAATTATGTGCTAAGCTAAATAGTAAAATTACCGTTTATATTTTATTTACCCTCTTACTTAATAACTGCCGAACGAAAATGTAAGTAATTCGTGCTCGATACATAAAACACTCCTTTATGCAACAAACAATTATATTAAATATAAAAAATATGAATGGCTGTAGGAGTTCCCTACAAGCGACAAACATTACGAAAGTTACGTGTATTGTAGGCGATCTAGGAAACAAACACGCAACCTTTCGCCGAAACTTGGTCGCCAGTTACAGCGCACTTGTTGTAGGGTAGCGAAAAATATTTTTGACGAACAATTCCAAACAGGTCGTCGTGTTTCTTCAAAGTTCGTGTTGGTCTTTAATGTTCTTTACGTTCACATAATGATACATTTCACGTTTTATGTTGACATTAATGTTGCAAGTGCCGATGTCTGCCGGTGTCACGCTATAAGTTTTCTTTTTTCAATAATTTAAATCACGCGGTATATTTGCAGAACTAATCATATTACGAATAAAATTGGTACAATATGCCGTTAAAGTTAACCAATTGACTTAAAGCAACTGATTTCTCTCCGAGTCATCTGTTTTGGGAAGTAATTTTAGTGAAGCAACACGCATATTCGAATATATATGTTCTCTACATAGTACCTATTGAAGATCACTTTTTTTGTGTAAATACTTCTGATGCGAGAAGGGACCATTCATTAGAGGCTTTTATTGAATTTCACTTGTTGTATGTACAGAACAAATATTGCAACTAAATTTAAAAATTACCAACAAGGTCGAAACAATTGTCGAATATTTAAATTATTATTATTACCTGTCGAAACGTTCATAGTTTGTGTTTATTCACTACTGAGATGATTCTTCTAGAATGCACCTACGATAGTTTAAGTACCTTCCATATTACTGTTCCGGTATGTTGGCTTGTACCATAATCAATTCACCTTGGGGCATTCAAACAAACACTTGTTATGTTTACACACGTAGTATACGAACTCAATTACTGCAAACACCAAAACACACGAAATTTGGTCGTTAAAAGCGGGCTTGACTAACGAAAGTATCGATTTCGTTATCTCTTCCCTTTATCCAGTACGTATAACGTAATTTAGGCCACGCGGTTAGAATTTCCTGCAAAGAAAGAAATCCCCAAAGGCGGTATGTTTGCCTGTTTAATTTGAATTACCAATTGCTGAAATAATTCAATCACCTGTAAAAACAATTGAACAAAATAAACTGTAAGCAAAAAGAAATACTACACTGCAGAATCTAACAGTCCCAATTGTTATTTCATGTCAATATTCTATACCATTTAATTAAACCAATACATTTTACAACAAAAATTTCACCAGAATGAAAACACTTGTTTGGAATTACAACAATTTCATACGAAAACTCTTACAATAACGTTTCGGATTATTAGACCGTTATCAAAGAGTTAAATCGAAACTATACTAAAAATCAGAAACATGACAATTTATACAATGTGAGTAGGTGGGGGCATTACAATTTTTGAAGTGTGGCGAGAAACTACTACTTTTATTAATACAATGTAAAATTTTTATATTATTTTCGTTAAAATTATGTTTATTTGCAATACAATGTTGGGAAAATCCTGTGATACCTTTTTTATCAATTATAGACTTTTTATGTTCGTTATATCCAATCTTAAAGGACGTACCTGTTTGCCCTATATAAATAGCACTACAATACTCACAATTAAGTTCTCCAGATTTACAAAGTTTATCCTTGTTTGATATTTTATTTTGCTTAAATTATTCTTATTAGAATATATATTCCTATTTCCAACTTTAGAGAGACTTTTACAAATGGTTGAGCTAATATTATCATAAAAATGTAAGTTTTATGCACCATCTACAGTCGTACCATCCGTTCAAATTTGGAAGGATTCAAGTAGTATGAATGTAATACTCTAACTTTGCAAGCCTTAAAGTAAACTCGTCACAAATATTACGGTACAAACTATGCTGTGTGTTCATTCCACTGTAATCTACCTACAGAGCACTTGGTAATAGATATATGTGCCTATGTTAATGCTTGCGCATGCATACATCGACTTAGGTACGGTCCACATTGAACCTATTTTCTATGTTTCTGCATGGTAGGTACGTTATTCAATCCAGAAGGAATATAGGACACTAGCCCTGTAGGAGTATCACATATACTAAGACTAAGTTCGTAAACTTCCGCATCCAATGAATACCGGTTTTGGGGTTTTCTTTGGTTAAGGAAATTTGATTTTCTCAAACGTTTTGCCTTTCGTTGGCTGTGGCTGAGTCATGACTGGCAACGTATAAACTCATCACATGAAAGGTTTTCCTGGTGGCTTTAGAAAGTTATGTTGTGGCGAGAAACTACTACTTTTATTAATACAATGTAAAATTTTTATATTATTTTCGTTAAAATTATGTTTATTTGCAATACAATGTTGGGAAAATCCTGTGATACCTTTTTTATCAATTATAGACTTTTTATGTTCGTTATATCCAATCTTAAAGGACGTACCTGTTTGCCCTATATAAATAGCACTACAATACTCACAATTAAGTTCTCCAGATTTACAAAGTTTATCCTTGTTTGATATTTTATTTTGCTTAAATTATTCTTATTAGAATATATATTCCTATTTCCAACTTTAGAGAGACTTTTACAAATGGTTGAGCTAATATTATCATAAAAATGTAAGTTTTATGCACCATCTACAGTCGTACCATCCGTTCAAATTTGGAAGGATTCAAGTAGTATGAATGTAATACTCTAACTTTGCAAGCCTTAAAGTAAACTCGTCACAAATATTACGGTACAAACTATGCTGTGTGTTCATTCCACTGTAATCTACCTACAGAGCACTTGGTAATAGATATATGTGCCTATGTTAATGCTTGCGCATGCATACATCGACTTAGGTACGGTCCACATTGAACCTATTTTCTATGTTTCTGCATGGTAGGTACGTTATTCAATCCAGAAGGAATATAGGACACTAGCCCTGTAGGAGTATCACATATACTAAGACTAAGTTCGTAAACTTCCGCATCCAATGAATACCGGTTTTGGGGTTTTCTTTGGTTAAGGAAATTTGACTTTCTCAAACGTTTTGCCTTTCGTTGGCTGTGGCTGAGTCATGACTGGCAACGTATAAACTCATCACATGAAAGGTTTTCCTGGTGGCTTTAGAAAGTTATGTTTAACGTAACGTATTATATGGGTTTATGACGGCACTTACGGTATTAAATATTTTCTTTATATTACTAAATTTATTCAACACTCACAAAAATATACTTACTTTTCAGACGGTAGCATAGTATTGACTCTATCCATCAAGTAGTCGGGAGTTGAATATGTAAACTTTTGACCTTTATCTTTATCTCGAAAAGTGTATTATTAATACTTTCAATAGAACTTGCGGTTGAAAAAATTTGAAACATCCTGTAATAATGATTAATCGCAAAAAACGCTTTTAAATGTTTCAATTAGTTTATTTAAACACTCGACATATGTGTCGACTTATTGGGTCTTTTTCAAGAGTAATTTGCTTACTAAAGTTGAGGTATAATAATCTTACATTTGTAGGTAAAGGTAATGCAGGTACACGCAGGTACAAATACATGTAATTTGGAAAAACCTTCTATTATATTGTGTTCCAATAATTGGTGTCTCTTTGAATTCAAACTTATCATTAGTTATGTTAGAATTATTTAAAAAAAAATTTCGAATTGTTCTAAAATGTTTCATCGTCGTCCTTCATTTTCGGTGTGGAGAATATTAAAATTGTCTTTGTCTGTTTTATGATTATTTTGTAGGAAATGTAAACTTATTCCTGTTGATTTTTTTTATTTTTTATGTCTTTTTCATGTTCAGTTAACCGTATACCAAAATTTCTGCCTGTTTGACCAATATAAAAGAAACTACAGTCTCACAATTTATTTTATAGATACCATATTTTTGTAGTTTGTTGGGTTTCTGTTTGTTATTTACCAAAAACTTTTTTAAATTGCATCTTTGTATAAGCTGTTGCTACTATGATTAATTTAATTATACTACTTGCTACTATAGTTAATTAATTGTATTAATCATAATAGCAACAGATCAGAATTGGTGGAGGATGTGGGATGTTGAAAATTAGGAAAGTTTTTTAGGTGGAGGCGCTGGGGATGAAGGCGAAAAATCGAAAATTTGTAAATGAAACCAGGGTAATACTATACAAAATTTTATTTTTGTTTGAAGCTGAAGCTAATCACAAAAACAAACAACAAAAGAAATTACATCAATTTTTTTTTATTACGTTAGATTAATTTATATTCGATTTTTCCTCTCGGAGGGGTACGATCCCACCTGAAAACACGTTTTTAGTGTTCTACAAGATCATCCATTCTTCCACCACCCTCCAATTGACGGTAATATTATCTAGGCTTTTACTAATTATTCTTTAGAGTACGTTTTGTTTAGACTATTTCTTATTCTCGTACTTTTAATAACATTTAAATTAATAAATATTTGTACAATCTGAAAGCCCTCCATTTATTTTAGCAAATTTTGTTTCCAACACTAATCTTGTGTATCACTTTCATATACGTAAATAGAAGATTCTAAAGTATCTATTTTGTAAACCATCCATTACATACCTAAATGACGATCAATACCCTTATCTGTATACCTACCAAAATTTTAAAAATTGCCTTTTTTACTGAAAAATAATTGGTAATACTGATTATTTAAAGAAAATAACTCAAACTGTGGTATTTTTATTTGTTCAACCTGAGTAAGGTTCATCTACACTTTTAAGGGCCTTAATACCGTAAAAAAATTAATAAGACCTAGTATAGGCATATTTATAGAACGAACAAATAAAAGATAAATCCAAAAACCAAAACGTCAATATGGTTATCGATTAATTGGTTTGAAAGGTTGAGAAAAAGGCTTTCTTAATCCTAAACAGTTTTGATAAATAATTTTCATAGTTTTTCCTACCATTTTATTTATCTTTAAGTACGCCAATGTGAAACGCTAATTGTATATTCACTTATACATGGTTGTCATTTCTTGGAAAATCTATCACCTTTAGAAAACATTGTTTAGGTAACTTATTGTAACGCTTGGGGGTTCAACAATTAGAACTCGAAAACTTTTAAACAGGAACAACAATTTATTTATACTAATATTAATTAACTTACTACCAATTACACTATTTATTTATGTGCAGTTACTGTCTGTATAACAATTCTCTCTTTTCTATTTATTTACTACGCGTCTCCATTTATTTCCGGTATTATTTTCACGACCGTCAATTTATATCTGAACTCTTCACGACCATCAATTTATATCTAAACTCTTCACGACAATCAATTTATATCTGCACTCTTCATGGCCATCAATTTATATCTGCACTCTTCAAGACCATCAATTTATATCTGCACTCTTCACGACCATCAATTTATATCTGAACTCCTTACGACCAACAATTTATATCTGCACTCTGAACTGTCCTCGGCGATCGTCTTTCCGCTTATATACCGTTCCGTTAAATTTCCCACTCCCGAGAAACATAGAAAAATCGGGACTATTTTATTTTTCGCCGAAATATCGAACAAATTTCTGCGAAACACAAATACACTAATATGTCCTCATTTATTACGCACACACTTGCAGTTACGATATACACGTAGCGGCTCGGCCGCGACCGGTTAACTTACATACATGGGCACTCGACCGCACACAAGCATACACGCACTCGTTACATTATTAATGTTAAACAAAGAAAAATACTACATCTTCAGTTGTCACATTTATACTATGATTAATTACTATGATTAAATGATATTTGTTTCACCACGAGGAGTCAACATTTCAAACCAATTAATCGATAAGAATATGGAAGTTTTGGTTTTTGGATTTGTCTTTTATTTGTTCCTTCTATAACAGTGTTTTGGTGCGATCGCGTGTAAAGAAAGTTTAATTTGTACACTATGAACAATTATATACACTGATGGCGAATGAAGAAAAACAAGTAGAAAAGAAGATGTGGTAATAAGGACTTGATGATTAAGTAAGTTTAGGTGTGTTGGCGGAGTTAGAGTGATTCTGAGTGACTGACTGTGTGTGACTGGCTAATTGTGAGTGACTGACCAATTGACCTCTAATATCCTGTTTAAAGGGTTTTTATAAAATCGTATGCTAAAATAATGAAAGAAGTAGGGGAACCGTTTCAAATGATTTTAGTTTGGTGTTATTCATAGTAAGGAAATTCCTGGTAGAATTTAGGGAAAGTGACCGTGATGAATGTAATTGACGTAAAAAAAGTGAAATTTTGAACGGATTCGAAAAGGGTCACTTTCTACTGGCGAGGGTAGATGGATGACAGCGTGACGATTCGAATAACACTAACTAAGGGTACAATAGGAAACGTTCGAAAAGGATTTGTAAAGAAGTTAAAAAGAATAGACTGAAATTGAATGAAGAAACTATTATCTTAAAAATAAAAAGCAAAAGCGAAAGTTGAATATATAGAGATAGATATTATTTATGGTAATGAAGAAGAGTACAAAAGAAATACAAGTTATAAATTCAAGAAACAGAAATGTAAAGGATTAGATATGCGAAATAAAGATGCGTAGAGAACCATAAATCGTAAAATTACAGATACAGATACAGAATGTACAATGACATATTTACACAATATACAAAATTTACAACCCTGGAAGAGGGGAGTGTGGCAATAAACGCTACAGTGTATATAATGCGATTTGAAAATTTGGGAATATGGGTTATTAAGAATGATCTCTTTATATAAAATAAATGTGAAACATTTGAAATTGTTGTTTTAATTTTATTGACATTAATAACCATATTTCACAAAAAATGCACCCAAGACAGTTTAACCAGTAATTTATTGTCAATTATTATTTAGGACCTGTTTCAACTCATCGATCGTGTTGATTCCCTTCAGGTTGGATGTTAATATAGTGGTTGAGATTTTCATAGTTAGAGAAGGTGTGTAACTAATGGGTGTACCATTAGTTTGGTACAACGTGGAGCGGAAAAGGTGATAAATCCATTGGCGCAAGAATGTCAATTAGTGTAGGGCATGCTGGACGATTTTTGTGGTATGTAGGTGGGCACTGTTGTGAAGAAGGATTAATTGACCACGTTGATCAGCCCTTTTCTGCCGAATGTCTTCGTTTAAGTAATGAGTTTGGGCAAGAAAGGGTTCCTTGTACACACTGACGTTATTCTCCAATATTTCCCAGTGGCTTAAATTTTCACAATCTCCCCAGACACAGATCATTGTCTTTTTGGTATTAATTAATTCAAAAAAAAAACAAGAAAAAATTTTACGAATTTATATAACTGTATATTTATACTTAAAAAAATATTACAAATAAGAAGAAATGAAAACACTTGGTATGGTTTCACAATTATATTCAAAAATTGTCGACAGCTGTTTTGATTGTTACATCATTGTCAAGACTGTGGGTGTTTATAGTTTAGACTCTTTGAGTTTATATGTTATAGGTGACGAAAAAAATAAAATAGCACTGAACCAAAAATAAATAAATAATTGTCTAATAAATTTTAAATGTAGACTAGGAGTAAAAATGAATATAAAAATAAATGAAGTAAATAATTTATGTTGTTGCTAGGAAGATCGAATGAGAACTGTTTGTTATTTTTTAAATATTCTTGTAGAAAGGTAGATAAGAGGGGGGCTAGAAGTTTGTTAGTCATAGTAGGGATGTATTTGAAAAGGTCGATAACATATAATACTGAAATCCAAATGAAGAAACCCATTGTAAAATTGTTATTAAAAAAAGTAAAAATTATAGACGGCATGCTGTTAGTATACAGCATTGAATTGTTATGAGGGATTATAGGAAAGTACTGAAGCAATTCAATTCTCGTTAAGCGAAGAATAGATACACAGCAGGTAAAGAGCAAGTATGGAAATAGAATTGTAAGAAAAGAATATTTACATGATAACAATACGATACACTATACAATAAAATTTGAATATACCATGACTACATTAGATCTTAACACACCTGAAATAAATTGCAATATAACATAGACAGACTTAAAATTGTTGGCTGCGGCAAAGATAAAATAAATAAAAATAAAATATCGCCACAACAGGATTGTTGCAGGCATATAAATATAAATATAAACAGCTACAATACAGATTTAATGATTGGGAAATCCTTAAACTCTATTTGTTCGTTTGTAGTGCACTTATTTTGTAGACGGGCTCTCTGTATTTCTAATATTTCCAGGTATGTCAAACGATTGCCATTGGGTTCCAAATATAATAGTTTGACATAATTTGGATCCATAGCGTGGTTATTCTCAATATAGTGTGTAGCGAAACCGGTGACATTTTTGTTATTTTCGATATATTTTTTATGCTCTGTTAGACGTATACCAAGACTGCGTCCTGTCAGGCCAATATAAATTGCATTAAAATCTAAACAGTTAATTTCATGTACTTCATTTTTATACAAAACATTTTCTTTATCCTTATTATTTACTATTAAAGTGCCTAAATTTATTTTCTTACATGTGATTGGGGTTAGACCTAATAATCTTAGTTTGATTTGTAGCTTCTTATTTATATGTATGTATATAATTTATAAATTATAAAATATATATATATATATATATATATATATATTCAGATAGATTCTTAGATGAAGATAAGAAAGATATCCAAAGAAAGAAGGAATTAAAATCCTTATTCGTCTAAATATTAAGATTAAAGATTCCACGATTTGAAACGCGTTCTACCAAGTAGGCACAATGAACCGAAAGCCCCATCCCACGACCGGTTTCGACCTATCGGGTCTCATCAGGTGGGCGCTGAATAATGAAGAATGATGTAAAATAATGCTGCTTCAGAAACACGCCGCAGAAATTGGCTTTTACAGTTTAATGAGGTCACAAATGAATATTTATATTGATTCCATTTTTCATTCAAACGAAATACACAGCTTATTTAAAACAGTTCCACTAACTCAATTCAATTTGATTTGATTTGATTTTGTAATGTAAATTAGAATTTAGCTTACAAATAAAACTGCTAATGAATCATTAACGATCGCACTTTAAACTGCCTGTTCAATAATTTCGTTAATGGCTGAATTGCGTTATCCGCAGGGATTTACTCCCTAATAGTGATTCCTAACCGCAAAAAAATAATATTTAGCACACAGGCTGTATTTTAGCAGAAACACAATCGAATTTATTCGCGTTCCCCGTGAGGGTATTCGGTTTTGTTTCGTTTTATTATTTAGAAATGACAAATGTTAAATACATAGGGACAACTTGTACAAAAGAACAACAAGCTGTTACATTCTGTAAACGTAAATTAATTTAAAAAATAACATAAATAAAGAAATACAGGGTGGTTGATTTAATCCATTCATTGGGAACTTTTAATACAAGTCGAAATTACTCGAAAACCGTTGTCCGCATTACGCATTTGAAAGGTTATCTGCTACTTAGTGTGATACCCTATATAAAGAAGACTACAGTTAAAGTGTTTTTAAAACCCCATATTTTAGGGTGTCGTCTATTTGCGGTCAGTCCATCGAGCGGTCAGTGAATTTTTCAGTCAAATCTTTCTTGAATGTAAAATAGGAGGAAGGGTAAAATTTACCTGTCGATTTTGCGGTCAAAAGTGCGTTTCACGTGTATAATGTATACACCTTTATTTTTGAAAACAAATTGGTAAGGTTAGGTTAGGTTATTGGTGCTGCTGAAGGTGTTATCACGCGATAAACTTCGAAATCGGAAGAACAAATCCAATATTTAAAACCATACTTCAAACACCTATGGAAGTAGCCGAAGGAGCTGATAAAAAAATAATGAGGTTGGAATTAAATTTAGACGGAAAAAAGCGAAAAAGAAAATACATCCACCTGGATGAGAGGATTGAAAAGGTGACAAAGTGGTATGAAGATGATGACAACGGTTCAGAAGAAGAAAAGTTATTATTATCTCTAAAGGAAATGTCTTATATTATTAGAGTAGATTAAGAATAACAATGTATTTACGATAAATGAATAAACACTACTTTGTTTATTATCACTCTTTTATTTACAAATCCTTTTGATTATAGTTTCGACAAAAAAGCTTGTCATTGTCAAACGAATAATTCAATGTATTTGTAAAAGCGTTTTACGTGTATAATGTATACCTACTTCTTTACTTTTCTTATATTTCTTATAGCAATGTATTTATTTATGTATATTTTTATAAATCAATATTGACAAAATAAGCTCCATGATGTTAATTGTGTTTTAATGGTATTCGAATTTATGACCGCATATTCCACAGTCTTATATTACCTTGAGCGCAAAATCGACATATTTAAATGAGATGGAAAAAGTGACCGCTCAATCTACAATTTTTAAGTTTTACCGCAAATTACACGACCGCTCGATTCATACGACCTATTTTAGACATTGTTAGTTAAGTTTAACGCTCAATTAGTCACGCATAGGTCTACGGGACCTATGCAATTGAATGTTTCTTATATTTAATGATTAGAACAAGATATCGTGTTGAACGCTTGTGACATCCTAAAGTGACTCACCTACAATTGTTTACCAAAGCCGCGCTTCAATACTTATAAGAATTTCTCGGAAATTAATACCTACACGCATGCAGGTATCAGCCCTGATTACTTTTGTACGTTTAATGCTGTTGCTGGTTTACCAATCTACAACATCTGTTATTTCCGAAAATTGATAAAGTTTATTTACTATTCACGATTAGTTGGCTTTCCTGTGGTTTATTGACTATATAACACGATCTCGATAAAGAATTCTTTTTCAAATAGTATGTTTAAATACTTTGTGAATCATCTATTTACATATACCGAGGGTAAAATTAATGTTCTAATTCGTGCATGATGTAAAATATGCTCAACCCGCGGATAAATTTCCTATCAGTTTACGCATGTCACGGAAGTTCCGCCGTATTGAAGAACAGCTGCTCTTTGAATATGAAAGTCTATTGAAATGTAAAATTTTAAGGAAGCGCGCTCACTGTTGATTGGATACACATACAAGTTTGATGATTTTCTGGAATGAACATGTTTTGTTTGGTTGATTTTTCAAAGCTGCACGTGACTACACTTTTTATACAAGGGAGGATCAAATATAAACGAGCCTTTTTAAATTGCGCGCCGGATAGTTGTTCAAGGCGCATCCGGGCGTTGGGAACTTCAAGTGGGGATATTAGGTGGCACGGAAACTACGCGTCGTACTGCTGCGTTTACAATGAGTGAAAAAGAGGTGCACGGCAGCGTTGCACCACGAATTATTATTAAGCTTCTTACACGTGAAAATATGAAACCAGCTGAAATTTTGCGCAGATTGCAAGCACAATTCAGAAATAAAACGCTTTCGTAGCCACGTGTAAAAGTGTGGTGCAAAGAATTTAACGATGGGCGTAATCGTGTCAAAAATGTAAATCATTTGCGTCGTCCGCACATAGTACAGCATTTCGCTGGTTAACATTGCACGCGTTAGAAACCTTATTGAAGGGGATTGCCACGCTACGCCACTGAGCTTCAGATATCTGGTGAACTCGGCATCAGAAATGGGAGTGTTCACACAATCATAACGAAAAACTTGGTATTCCGAAAAATTTCAGCTCGTTGGGTTCCAAAGAGTGAAGATCAAACAGCTACTCGAGTTCACATCTCTCAGGCGCTTCTTACTCGATTTAGAGAGGAAGGTGAAATTTTTTTGCACAAAATTGCAACCTGCGATGAGACGTGGGTACACCATTACACTCCAACATCAAAACGAGCAAGCATAGGTGGCGGCGCAAAGACGAATCCAACGCAGTGAAGACGAAAACACGTCTGTCTGTAGGATAATGTTAGCCACGGTTTTTTGGGACTGGAGATGGGTGCTGTTGGTCGGTTTTTTTCATCATTGCTACTGTCTGCACTACTGACTTCTCAGTCAGGTAAAACTTGATTATCGCCGAAAAAACAGGACGCACCTCATTCGTGATGTGTTACTCTTGCACGTTAACGCTAGGTTTTATACCTCAGCTTTAACGCAAGCCCAAATCGGTGAAATGTACTGGACTCAACTGGAACACCCTCCATATAGTGCAGACCTATCCCCTTGTGATTTGTACAAGTTTGGGCCCCTCAAAGAATCAAGAATTACTAGGAGGCGAGCGATTTCAGACCGATGAACAGGTGGAGGCGTTTGTGCGGAACTGGATAGACACCCGCCCTGCTTCTTTTTATGAAAACGGGATAAAAAAATACCAATGCCTTGGGAAAAATGTAAAGAGAAATAATATATATGGGGATATATGAAATTTGTGTTTTTGAGAAACTATTAAAAATAATGTTTTATGAACAAAGGCTTGTTTGTATTTGATCCATCCTCGTAGCTACATTATGATTCTATGAATGTTCAAATGGATAATAATATTTTTACTGTTAGTAAAATGTATGTGCCTTAATTTATTGAACCTTTACAGTTACCTAAGCAGGTGTCAGGAACTAGATGGACGAGAACAGTAACTTTTCTTAATTAATGAGGCTTTTACGTTATTGACATTTGCATTATCGAGATTTCACCGTACTTCTCATTATCTTCACGACTGAATTAATACTAAATCTCAACGAAATGATACTTTAACGGATTAATTTAAATTATTTTCTTAATGAAGTTATTCGATTCCGATCATTCAATATTGTACTTGCAACATAAAATACTAATAATAATAGTTTCTATAAAGCAACATTGGCATAGAGATTATTTACAATCCTATAATCAATTCTTAAAGGTTATTAAAATTATTCTGTGTTAAAGTTAACTCGTTACTGAATATAGGTAATGTCCAAGCTTTATGGCTCAGACCGATCTCCTATTTAGAATTCAACTCAAATTATTTATAACAATGTGTTACAAATCTATTGTGCTAGCGTATTGGTAGGTTTGTAAAGTATTTTAGTTGAGCTATCTCCTGCAGTGATACACAATTATGGAACTACCTGACTATTAAAACGTCTAATTAATCAATGGAACTAATTAACTAATGCCGACTGTAGGTATCCAGGATTTTATTGTTTAATCGGAATTGTTCATTAAAACTTACCACCTTTTTGACGTAACAATTACTTTGATAAAATAAATTATAATATAAAAAATTATTGGGTTAATCTAAAATAAAAATTAATGTCACAGATGCATAAAATAATTAATTCCATGTTTCTTCTCTAGAATATGGAAATTTCAAAAATTATCAACTTCATTTTCATCGCTATGATATTATACATTTCCAATTCTATTTCTAGACGTTTACCTGTACTGATATCAAAATAATTATAGAAATTAAATTTACCTCGAAGTTCATTTTACCCTACTCTTTATTACTGACTTTGTCATGGACGCTTATAAGTAAATCAATACCTTTATTATAGAAAGGGGCGGAAGGGTGTATAAACTGAGAACGGGGATTAAAAGTGAATGTCAGAAATTAGCATTTTATGGTTTATGAAAATTTCTCTTCTGAGAATTTACATTTGGATACAATGAAAACTTAGGGAGAATATCGTTAAATTTGTGAGTGTTTTCTAAATTTACATAAAAGTAAAACTGTTAAAAAAATCAACTAAAAATACAGTGGCTAGTCAACCGGTAATTACCAACTATAACCATCAGAGAAAACGTATATGATGTCACGGAGGTGGAATATTGAGTCGGAGGAAGGGGTATATGGGTGGAAGAGGGTGGAAACAAAGGCGTTGAGATAAAAAATTGAATGTTAGAAATGAAATTAACCTAACCTAACCTAATCTAATCTAAGATTGTTTTGATTCGCTTTGAATCGTCCTGGACTGCAACTTGATGAAGTCCAGGTATTTATGTTGAATTTTTTGATTGATGTAAGTCGTTTTAATTAAAGTCTTTGAGCAGGTATTATATACATATATTTACACTTTTTACAACGGATAATATTGGTAGCAACAACCGGGAAGCGTTACGTCACGATTGAGTTGTCGTTTGAATATTATTAATTGATTAGACTTGGTTGTTGATATAAGTTGAATATAGCTGATAGATAGATAGTTTGATATCAATTGATATTGCTTGTTATGATTTCTTTTTTAGAAAACGGTTATTTATAGATTTTAGATTAAGTTGGAAATGGATGGAGGTGTGGTTAAATTTGATGAGAACAATGATAATGGGTGTACAGGTGAGGAAGGTGGGATTTGAAACTTGTTGTAGAGTATTGGTTTATGGTAATAAATGTGACATAAATTTGATACAAATTGACGGACGTTAGGATTAAGGGGTTGACAGTTACAGCTAGAAATATTAATGGGTTTTATGGGCGATTTATGGTAGTACAATTAGGAAAGGATTGAAAACTAAATTAACAAAAGAAAGGAACTGGTAATAAATGAACAAATTAGAATTTGAAAGTCAGCGTGAAGACGTTATGCATCTTGCAATGATAATAAAGCAGTTGGTGGTCCAAGGGATGCAACAAAGTAAAAAACTGTTTCGAGTGATTTTTGTCTCAATTCTTTAGGATTACCAATAGATGTGTGATCTTCATAAAAAAAAGACAAAAATCATTCGAAAAAATTTTTTACTATCTTAGTTTCTGTTAGGTTAGGGTTAGGTTACGTTACGTTACCTTAATTTTTCACATTTTTGATTTGTCACCTTAACTCCTCCGTCCCTACCTAAGTTCTTTTTAGTGTCTTTCCCACCTTCAAATATCTAGTTATATCCTAAGAAATAGTATCTAGTAGGTAAAAAAGTTTTTGGATTTATTTTTGTTTCAAGCTCCAATTCTAGACAATTACCTTACTTAACACGACACAAAAAGCTGTAATTTAAATACAAACGAACTTTTTCTGCTGATTGACTGAAAACAGCCGGTAAACATGAAACGAGGGCGTGACTTATGGCTTCACATACGTTTTCCCCGTTGTTTGTGTAGTAAAAGTTTTATAGTTGACCATTACCGGTATATTGTGTATAATTACTACCGCAACTTTTGATTAATGTAATGTATCTTTTTCCGGAAACATTTGAACGAATTTTGGAAAGTTTTACAGCTAAATCTGAGTTCTATCGTATTTCTGATAATCATGTAACTTGTGGAACCACCGTTATTATTTAGAAGAACAAAGCGATGACAAACCGAAGAAGACAAGCTCTAAAATTTTTAGAGACGTTGCTTGAAATTGCTTTGATGCATAGAGAGGGTTAATTAAAGTAAGAAACATCTTAATAACTTTGGTAGTTTATTCTTGTTAACAATTAAACTTTGCAAAAGAGTACATTCTAATGACGTTGCATATATTCACTTAATCGAATAATGTACACAATATTCTAAATTATTAAAGTTAAATCAGAGCAAAGTAAACCTTAGAAATGGAAGTATTAATGCTGCATCTCATAAATTAGAATGCATGCTTATCCCTCAGTTTACTGTTCTCTGGCAGGATTATTGTTTGACTAAACGGCATTGTAACTTTAATAAGAGTTTATAATTTATTTTCCAGAATTTAGGGGTGGGGGAATTTATGAGAGATGCGCAAACTTCAAGCGAGAGTATGTAAAATGGCGTTGGGGGTATCTAGGAACACTCCAAACTATTTATGGAGACCAGAGAAAGGGGTTAATTGTATAATGTTAACTATCATAAAAAGGGCGTGTAAATATTTGTGTAAGGGCTCAGATTGAGTAACGATAGGTGGCCTAAAATTTGCCTCCTAGAAGAATGTAGGGCAATACTAAATGGTGTGCCGTTAAAATATGAATATAGGTGATGCTTTAAGATGATGTGGGAAAATAAACATATAGATTAGATAGAAGGTTTACTAAATAAGGGTGTAGATAAACTAAAGAACAAAGCAAAAGAGAATGAATGGGCAACGATCATGAAGTTGTCGTTTAATAACAAGTACAGAGAACTCATACCGGGTGATGAGGGCGCTGCATACTTAAATAAACAATGTAAAAATAAGACACATAAAGAAAGGAAAGAAAGGCTTTAAGGAGTGGGTATGTAGATTGTGTTATTGCGAAAATGAGACTGCTGTAAAGATGCTATGAAGGATCAAAAACGAAAAATTAAGATTTTTATTAAGGAGTAGAGAAGTGGGGGAGATGATGTAGATCTTGAGAAATTAATGAAAGAGACTTTAAAAGGTGACGTAATACCGGAATCATGTGATTATTTCAACCAGGTCGGAATAAATCTAAGGGAATGCAAGTGTTAGCATATAAGGGAATTATTACTAGTGAATTGAAACTGGTAAATGTAAATAAGATTTGTAACCAGAATGATGGAAGAAAATTGCAAAAACTCCATGTAAAGGGGCATGTAATGAAAATAATAAATAATAATAATAATTTATTTTCCAGGGTGGCGGTCATTAATTAAAACAATGTTTCTAATTCATTTGTAACGTTTCGGTTGATTCAACCATCATCAGACTATAACTTTTCGAAGATTTTTGCTCACAACTATTTTTAACTTATTTTGTTTGGACACACACTGTTTACATGATCAAGTGTAGTTACTTAATGAATTAATGAATGATGAATGAATAATGAATCCATTAAGTAACTACGCTGACAAACACAACAAAATTTGCAACATCGCACACCAAGCAAACAACAAAAACACTAAAAATAAGTGGTGTATCAATTGAATTGTACCTAATACAATGCCATTTATATTTGTCAATGTGGACGTTCATTTGGCACACGGTTAAAACAACATAGCAGTATAGAAAAACAAAGGTGTTCCACAGATTTAGCTTATTACTACACAAAACAGTTTATAAGTCGAAACAATTGTCGAGTCGAATAAATTTATCATTAAAAGTAACTTTTTCAATTTATTTATTAAAAATGTTTCTTTACGAACTGTCAACGAAAGTGTGAATTTTATTAATATTCAATTCGTGTACGATTGCTAGAGTTCCTTCAGTTGGTTATGACAGCTTTCTGTTAAATTTAATTACTCTGGATATCTCGATAATGCTAGGAGACGCAGGAATAATGCTTAGGAAAATATGAAACCGGGTAAAAGGAGCGGTAAAAGAAGACTACTGTTGCCGAGAATATTGTCGACAGGAGAATAAATAAGCACGTAAGATGGCATTCTATTCTTCCGTAAGGTTATATTTCTTCTGTTCTCGAGCATTTCGTTTGCAGTCACTTGTGTCAAAAGACTAATTGAACACGAGCTTCGGATTCACACTACACTTTTGTGACATTTGTATAGGGTGTTTTAAAAATTTTACAGGAAAAATAGATTTCCATACCTTTGCAGAAATTTAGGAAGTACTTCTTGTTTACGTTATTATCAAGTAATGAACTACTTTCATTTCAAATAAGCAACCAAGTGTGGCTCGCAATTACAACACGAGCCACACCTTTAGTATTGACTCAATGAATACTTCCAAAAATAAAAACAGAAGTAGTTTAGTTATGTTCCAATCCCTTAAATAGGTACGTCGAAGGTTTATTTTGACATGTCGAGATATTTATTAAGAAAGGACTTTGTTATACCTTATTGAATCCCACAATAAGTACCAAATTTCCACATATGGCGTTCACATCGCTTTCTGTACTTATTCAGAAGTAATCTAATTTTACCGTCGTAGCTTCTATACTTAATTCCAATTGTTGGACCGTTGTACCACATTAATAATATACACAAATTCTTAAAACTAGATAAATAGAAATGTTCTTAATAGCGAATGTAAGCAGTTTATCATTTTGTATATTTCCTACGTCATTTCATATATTAATTAATCAATTTACGAAAGTAAAACAAACTTAACAGTCCTACTAATTATTAAGCTACTGGTTGAAACCTAACCTAACCTAACCTAACCTAACCTAACCTAACCTAACCTAGCCTAACCTAATGATTCCATTGGGGGGCATTTATCTACAGCCACTACCACATTCTATCTATAACCCTAACATGACCATAGACCATAAATACATTGACGCCGCATTTAATACTAAGGCAACGTTGTTGACGTACGAAATGGTTACTAGGGATAAAACAGCCAATCAAAACTGCGAAAATAATAAATGTTGCCTCCATTATTTACGATCTAAGACGACAACGACAACCGAATATTGATATTTAAAAATACTGAAAGCATCAAAAGAATTCCACTTAAAAATCTCGAGTAAACAACATCCTGGCTATCGAAAGTGAGGAATTTATTGAGATTCATTCTTCAATTAGACGTTTTAATCATCAGCTATCTCAGCTCCACAAGATAACGTCACAAACCTACGTATTCACTAACACCAATGATACGTAGTACTTTGTTATACGAGTCATGTTTTTTAAGTAAGTACCGTTTTGAAATTCTGGCGCTGCAGCGCTGCGGTCAGCGTTTCGCGCATGCGCACTGAGTACCTGCATCTCTCACCTACGCACTGACGCTATTACAGCCTCCGATAATCGTGAGTGTGACTATGGACTGTGAAGTCCGGGCTGCTATACGATTCGTTAGTGCTAAACGACTAAAACCGATTGATTTTCATCGTGAGATCTGTGCAGTTTACGTACAAAACATTATGAGAAATGGAACGATAAGGAAGAGGGTGAGAGCATCTAAAGATAGCCACACAAATGTGCATGACAATGCCCGTTCGCATGTGGCTAATCGGACCAAAGATCTCATCACATCTTTTCGCTGGAAAACTCTAGATCACCCTCCGTACAGATTTGATTTGGCGCCCAGTGACTACCATTTATTCCTGCACTTGAAGAAACATCTGGGCGGTCAGCGTCTTCAAGATGATGACGAAGTCAAAACAGTTGTGATGCAGTGGTTAATAGTTAACAAGTCAGGCGGCAGAGTTCTATGAGAGGGGTATTCAAAAACTGGTCAAGCGTTATGACAAGTGCCTTAATATTGAAAGAAATTATGTAGATAAGTAGGTTAAGGTGCAGGCTTTCATGTAAAAATTAAATTATTAAGATATCATTGCACGTCCTTTATTAATTTCAAAACGGTGCTTGCTTAAAAAACATGGCTCGTATATTCACTTGTTGGACTCCTTCAAGTTTGGACGGATGGGCACCGTTATCGATAATGCAAAGCACCTATATTCTGATAAAAATCCGCCAGTGAGCATTTAGTCACAATCACTGCCGCAGCCTCTTTGTGACCGCTATGACCAAATATTTATATTTAAATACATCCGAAGGTAATAATTGACGATTTTTAACTAAAAATTTCCATTAAATGACAACATTCTGGATATCAAAAATAGGACCGTAACTTAATTTCGTCCTTTAAGTAGGGATATAGGTAGTCATCTAATTGCAGAATATTGTATTTCTGGACCAGATGGTTCCACCGATTTGCTTTACAAACCTATATGCGCTTGCACAGTAATATATTAGCTTATTATTATACATAAACGAATATAACTTGCCTCAATTTGGATCAATAATGATGATGTATTTGTATCCATATCGTAATCCAATTTAACCTAATTATTTTGGCAGCGGGCCTGTAGCCACTGCCTACATCCTACCCGTTGCCCTATCTTGACCGATTCAGAATAGTGGCATTTCAAGTTAGTTAGTTTCATTATTTTAGTAGACTGTTCAATCGTCAGATAGTTTAAGAATGTCCTACCATTGGTTATCTCATTTGTACCGACTTGGCTTACACACCCATCTAACGCTACCTCGATTGACAGTAGAACATTACCATATATTGAGATCACTCCATTACAGATATACGTACGCAAGAAACTATACACATTTATCATCACGAAATTAGAACATTATTATGTATTGTTACGGGCGAGTAGGTTATTTACAAGAAACATGAAGTTCTATAATGTGCGTTGCCGAGATTTTAAAGAAAAGACTAGAAACGTCGAGAAACGTCATTCTAGAAATTTCCAGAACAAATGAAGTTACTGTAAATAAGTGGCACAGTTCTAATAACCAGGCGATAGATGAAGACTAGCGAAGAGCGGAGAAGTGAAATAGTAGGTGAGAGATCAAGTTGTGTAGGCTTTCACGGCCGGCGTCAACTAATTTCCGGGCTTTGTGGCCGTGGTCTGAAGGTTGGTGTTCTACCTGACGTTTCGTCAGTGGCTGCGGCTGATATTATCAAAGGTGTTGCGGACGGCAGAGTAGCGGAGACACTCGACAACCGACCGCTGAGATCCCTCCGCAATGCCTTTGATAATGTCAGCCGCAGCCACTGACGAAACGTCAGGTAGAATACCAACCTTCAGACCACGGCCACAAAGCCCGGAAGATCATCATCAGTTAGTATATGAAAGAGTTATAAATTGTTAATTGTGGCGTTTTTTGAGAATTAGTCATCGAAAATAAATAGTTTGATAGTGATAGTTGTATTAGTTACGCGATACTGGTGACAGTTTTTAGCAAATGCGCGAAAATATATATTATACACGTCTGTTATTTTCGATAAAACGTTAACCAACAAAATATTTTTATTATAATATATGATTTTACTTTTTTGTTTCGCTCATTTTCCAATACACAACAATCCACTATCATTTCATTTACTTACATGTAGAGCGTCTTATGTAACTAAAGTTGCCACAACAATATAACAATAGCTATATTCTGTCCTCCACCCTTCCAATTTACCTCTCAAATCCTATGGCATGAAACTTCCATCTACGACAGACTTAAAACGAATTTGATATCACAACGCCATTTGTATTATCTCAGACAGACAGTACAATAGACTGCTTCAAAGCGGCATATTTACCTACGTCTGTTCCTTGACAAACGTCACCCTTCTTCTTCCTTCCTCTTGCCTTTTGTTTCATTTCTCCAATTCATCACATGCTTACCGCAGACGCGTTCTATGTTGCCCGCAAACCACAATGATTTGTATTCAAGCTTCGTCAAATAATTTCCAATTCTTTGAAACAGGAAGTTTCTATCCGCATGAAGGAATAGACAGTCGCAGTCGCAGCGAAACCGGAAGCTTCTTCGAAACTGATTTAGCTGCGTCCGTTTGTTTGTGTATTCCTGTTTACAGTGTGTTTAGGCGGATTGCAAAACGCTGTAGAATTTCACTCAAACCAAAGCGGTTTAAATGTTTATTGACACAGGATCCAACAGAATTATGAATGATTACGCCATCGAAGTCATCTACGGCGACGAGTTAATCATAAAATGAAAAATATATAAACACTTATATGAGGATTTTCTAGATGTGATGTGAAAAAATTTGTTTCGAACATTTTAAAATTATATTCAATTACACAATGGGTCTAATTTTATTTCTATATAACCCGTAACTCGGTATATTGAAATATAATACGAAACCGATGACCTCATGAATGATAAAGTACGATCTAGGGAGTGATTAGGCAACCGATCGGTCGAGCATGTGTGTCGAGGACCAAACAACTGACCGTTTTGTCATTTAAGGTGTAATACTTCACCTTATTTGGTAAAGCGAATAATTTACTCATTGTTAGAATCCTTAAAATATAGGTCGGCTGTCTCTTCGCTTTATGACCGATTCTCACATATTGGACTGGACGACAACCAAGCTGATATTGTGTTATAAAAGTTACTTACGAGGGTGGTTCGATAAGTTTGTGACTTTTAAGGAGAACATCAGTTTTTCGACAAAAAATCATTTTATTTCAACATAATCGAGGACCAAACAACTGACCGCTTTGTCATTTAAAGTGTAATACATTTAGTCCATCGTGTTTCTAGTTTTTTTATTCCTTTTAAATAATATAATTTCTCAAGGCCCTCAAAATAAGTGTTTTTTTCCACGATGACCTCTTCATTCGACCCAAATATTTTACCGCCAACCCAGTTCTCTAGGTTTAAAAACAGGAAATAGTCAAAGGGGGTTAAATACGAAGAATAAGTTGGATGGCGTAGCAGTTCGTAGCCCAATTGATAAAATTTTTCCATGGTCACTGCACACGTACGAGTATATACCCGTGCATTGTCTTAACGGAGCAACACTTTTTTCTTGGCTAAATGTGGTCGTTTCTACTTCAAAACAGTTTCAAATCTATCCAATAGCTCCGAGTAATTTTTAGTGTTGATCATTTTATCTTCTCCAAGCTAATCAATATTAATTACACCGCATGAATCTTTTTCGGTTCTTCGGTGTAGGTTCACCCGTAGAAACCCACTGTTTTGATTGTTGCTTTGTCTCTGTTGTGGCGTGATGGATCCATGTCTTAACTACTGTAACGAAACGGCGTAAAAACTCGTTTGGATTGCGGCTATACATCTCCAAATACTCCTTTGAACTTGTCACATGGTGGTGTTTATGGTCGATCGTGAGTAATCACGGAACCCATCGCCCATCGTGCCACAGCTTTTTAATGTACTAATATTCATGCAGAATGTTATACACTCGTTCAGTTAAGATATCAACAGCCTCGGTCAATTCACGCACATTCAACCTTCGATCATCTAATATCATTCCGTGGATTTTGTCAACGATTTCTGCCGTAACAACTTATGTTGGGCGACCCGAACGTTCAGCGTCACAATGAAACTCAGTTAGCTACCTTTTAGTCATTGAAATCGATGATGCAGAGTCCCCATGGTACTTATCCAGCCTCTCCTTGGTTTCTTTAACGGATTTTTGCGCAAAAACTAATGCCTAGTCAGCACACGAAATTCACTTTTTCCATTATTGTGGAAATTAACGAGGTTAGCTGATTTCAATGGCTGTCAAACATAAACCAATCGTCGCAGATTGCTGAAAAATTTACAGTAGTTTACCGATAAATTGTACTTAACGGAAACAGTGTTACCATTACAGTTACTGCGCCGAAAATTCAAAAAGTCATGGACTAGTGAGACTAGGCGACGGCTTGGATTGCAAATAACTAATAATCGGATACATTAAAATGATAAACAAAACTTTTTGTTCACCGCAAACATTATTAGTCATTAATTATCAAATTTCTGTAAACTGTTTCCCAAATTTATTACTATATTTTCCTAGTTATATGGTGTACGTTCCCTTAGGTTTAATTTCCTGTCTTATTTCTTTTTAAATCACTAGCAAGAATATTTACTTTTATCTACTGTCCACTTAGATGACGACCGTTTTGATTCCGGAGTGAAGTAATGGATCCATGTTTCATCCATTATCAAATATGTTATCGACGCACAAATTCCGGTTTGTTACGTTTAAACTTGGTCAAACACTGCTCAGAATCATCAACACGTTTTCATGTTTGGTCAACAGTGAGCAAACGCGACACCCACTATTAAGAAACCTTTAGCTTTTTCATACTCAAATGCTCATGGAATATAAGCCAACACGTTCTTTTAATACCTTTAGGATTTTGTGGATTTTTTTGTTTTCTGTTACCTCCTCATTTGGACGTCCACTGCGTTCTGCTTCATCAGTGTCTCTGTCTCTACGAGCACGTTTGAAGAGTCAGCAAACGAACGTTTTATTTTGTTTCGGTTGTTTTCGATGTAACGGAGTCTCCATAACACTTTTCCACTTTTTAAGCCATTGCTTTCCCATCAAGAACCAATGTATGCAATATAATTAAAACACAAAATTGTTTTTATCCATTGTTTTGAAAATAATAAAAGTAGCCAGATAAAGTCATTCTTAGTAGGATAACTCACAAACTAATGAATAGAATATCATGAATTTTTAACAGTTGTCTTTTGAAGGTTAGTACTAACTGAAAAAGAGGTGAATACAATAAAACTAGCGCCATCTATGTGGTAGGCCCGGGACTTTTCAGCCCATATGTTATACAGAAGAGAGTAAATATCTGCACAGGAAGCAAAATTCTCTCTTGAAACCTATTTACCTCTGATCAATTTAAGCGACTATATTGCTGAGGCAGAGTACTAGCTGGAAAAATGATACGTAAAATAGGAATGAAAATATGCTCCCCTTACGAAGTACTTAAACATCCTTTAATTTGGCCGATTGTTCTCTCTGAGTAACTCGTCTCATTTATCTTTGTTTCCCCAATAGCGTATTCATTTGTAAATTGTACTAGCACAGAAATTTACTCCGATATGTGCGCACTTTCCTTTTTGCGTCTGTGGAAAATATAGGATTTAAGCTTAGTACTCCTAATAATACCTAAAATAACAAATTATCCTAAAACCATTACTCTTATTATTGAAAGTGTCTAACCCATATATGCTTTTCGTTCCTGAAATACTTTTTAGCAGGGGATGAATGGATCTAGAAAAGTAATTTATCTTGCTATAACAATCTGCTTCTCCCCAGTCGAGGTGATTTAGGAGCATTCGAAACAATTTATTATTGGAATCCAGTAGCTTTAATAAATTTTAAATATGAAAAACCATAATTGAAATATACTTATCTTTCCATAACATTAATTAATTCCCTTTTACGGATTTGCGTATTTCGTCCTTACCTGAAAATTTCCATCCAATATTACTATTTATAGTGAAGTGATTTAAACCAAAAATAGAAAGAAATTAACATTTCCGCATTTGTTTACATAAATAAACCTTTATCAAAGTGTTACGCTAATATGAACTAGATTTATTAAAACTCAGTCTTATTGGCTAATAAGTGAATGTACAGATTATTTTTCAGAGTTCCGTAATTCGAAAAGCAACCACAAAACCTCAATAATTTATCAGTCTAAAAGACTATTTAAGCATAACAATGAACCATGTTAACTCGCATAGATCTTAAAATTACATTCAAATACACTTGTACATATACGGTAATATTACAGAGAACTAAGTATCCGAAGAAACTTAATTTTGATGAAAAACTAATGCGATGACTGAGTCTCGACCATTTGAGAAGTAGAATTCTGACAAAGAATGCATCCAGTTAATTTTCTTATTTAACTTTAAACATATGGAAACTTTCATACATGAATGTTTTCTTTTAAATTTAAGTACCTCCAACTGTAGGATTTTTTAAAATTTTTAACATTTAATCTGACTATCGTTTCTGTTGTAAAAATAAAATTGGCAACATTGCAGTCATCAATTTCGCGGCATTCGAATTTCTAACCTCACTTTTCTATGATATCATATCATGCAAGTAATCATGAAGGTTAGAGTACAGTAGAACGATGATATCTGAAAGATTATGCTAGAAATTAGCAGAAAATAATGTCGCGTCTATCGCCATGTTGTGCTATTAATTGCTAATATATCTTACCCTCAAAATTCATTCTGGATGTATTTTTTGACGACGAACTCGAATTTAGATCCAGAATTGCTCGAGCACCTTGAAATTTTAATGTATCTGAATCACAGAATAAGACAAGCCAAATTAGTGTTGCTTTGGACTTTGAAGTTACATTTAAATTTCGAAAAATAACCCAACTTGGTGTGATGTGTTCAGTCATGAAAACACAATTAAACAAACGAATACAACGAAATTTATTAACAACTAAAAGTAAATTAACTACAGTTCTGATTAACACTAGTAAATCTTTTCTATTTCTCCCGTCGCCGTATTCTTCGCCACTATTTATACTTGCGTTCAACTGTCACCACTCTATGACTATCGCCTGTCTATCGCTCCTGTCACTGTAAACGCACGATGTAAACAAACTGACTCGGTCCGCTCAGTGCACTCGCTTTTTTATTTTTCAGCATTCCTTCCAGAACGTTCTATAAATTTATCGTGTTACTATTGTCTTATTATTGATCGTTGCTAGAATATTCCAGACGTATCCAAGAAGGCCGAGAATATCTATTATCTTTTCCGGGAAGGTTTAGGACTGAACCAACACAAACCGCAAGTACAGTTCGTAACATTAGCATCGCTTATATTCTAAAATTAATATCTTGAAGCAATTCTGAGAATTCACTGACAAAATATACGTTATAAATGACTATTCTCGTTATAGTTTTGTAATGATTACATTTTATTTCAATGCTCATTATATCATTAAGATTCTGACATGTTGAAGTAATTTTGAGTCCCGATGAGGCTCAACGACACAAAATAAGACAGAAATTACAACCTTACTGTTTTTTCCTTTAGAACCCCCTCCCTTTCGTTGATCTGTGTAATACATCTAAGACCGTCGCCTACTTTGATCCCCTTAAGTAACCTAAATACATGAATAAAGAAAACTTTAGTTACAATGGCCCGACATTTTTAAAAGGAAAACTTTTTGGAAAGTGTTATTCTGAAGATAAGTCAAGTTTAGCTTTAGCTCACATAAAACTTTTGTTTTCTGTAACTTTAAAGTTAGTCAGCGAATAACAAATAAGGACAATGAATAATGGCTTCATTTGCGTGATTAATTTACCAACATAAAGGTCTTACTCTGTTCATTTTCACTGCCGCAACAATTAATTAGACGACTTAAAACACTAAAATTGTACTTACAATATTATTTTTAATTAATGGACCACCTTCTCACTGTCAGAGGGACTTGAATGAATTCTACCTCGCAGTTCAAATAACTTTTTATTTACGAACAATGTCGATGAGATCAAAATTGTGCACAAACATACTATAGAGGGCCGATTAAATGGAAAAAGTACTGCAAAATTTTGTACCTATTAATTGGCACATCGAATACAAATTAATTAAAATCAATACATGAATGTGATTTTAATTTGTGAATTATTTTTTACCCACTACAGATTATTAGCTTGCGATAGATTAATCAACAAAATAACTATATTCCCTTTTCGTAAAGTATGTATATATACCTAATTAACTAAATAACTACACCAAACAAATGAGTAAAATCAAAAAGCAGCTAAATTAAGACAATTTAAGGGGTTACTTATGATTTATAAAATATTCCAATATGGTCATTTTATTCTTTCCTGATGTAATTATTGTGTACGTTTGAAATTGTAGATATTCTGAATATTTCTTCTTCGAGTTGACACATTAAAATATAGAAATAAAGCTCTAGAAAGGAAGAATAACCATGCACTATAATCGACATATATTTGTAATTTCGAATTTTCTCTTTTAATTAATTTTCAATAAGTATTATTTATGTGCAATTTTTATAGAATTCTAGAGAACATTAAAAATAGAAGAAAGTGAATTATTAATGTAAACTTATGTAAACAAAAAAAACTATAAAATTTAAAAAAATTTGGGCGACTTCTATAAATAAATATTTTCAGAACATTTACAATTTCAAACGTAGACAATAATAACATGTCGAAACAGTTTTGTAAAATTTTAAAAATCTTGAATGACGTCATAAAACATTTTCATCGAATTGAGTTTTAGTGAGCATTATTAAATTATTGTAGCGAACGAATACGGTCTGTGTGTGACGAATCGATTAGCGGTGACTCACCCCGAATGCGGCACGTTTGATGTCGAGACTGATCGATACCGGACAATAGAAGCTCGAGAATCTTCTGTTGAAATAACAAGTCGTTTTCGTTGTAAAGCGGTCGAAATATATTCGCGTGTTTTCTAGTAATTTCTTTCGGTAAATAAATACCCTCGTCTCTGGGTCAAACAAACAGTTTATTTCAGGACGCGTAATATAAATATTCAACGGCGAGATACAAAGTTTTTGACATTTGCACGTTAATATTATCGAAAAAAAAAAATGTGGTGTTTAACTGAAATGTAGAGGGTGTTCGAATTTTGTAGTCAATGTTGGTCAACTTCAAAGGGGCATAAGTCAATTTTTGTAAATGGAATGACCCATTTTCAACTGCATATTCGAATTCCTGGTACAAGTAATAAACCAAAACGTCAAAAATTAATTGAATTACGGTTTTTTAAATGTTAACGTGCAAATGTCATAAAATTATAAGAAAATTAAATAACTCAAAATACATCAATATTTTCGGGGTAGTGCCTCTTATAAAATATACATGAATTCAGATATTCTATCGGAAAATGTAAAAAAAAGTATATCATTCCGTTTAAAATAAGAATGTTAACATCTACTTCCGGTATAACCGGATGTAAATCGAACTTGAAAATATTTTTAAAAGAAACCAAATAAGCCCAAGCCCAAGTTTCAGAATTGAATTCATTCTGGTAATTCATATACTTCTAAAACCCCATCAACTTGAAAAACTCTGTATGCTCTTATAGTTTTTAAAGTTAATTCAATATTACGTCCTACGTCAATAAAAACAAATGTCTATCATCCCTACAACCGTCCATGCTTTATCGCCTTGTTCCTCGATGAATTTCTCTAATATATGCTTTTCCGCCTCTAGCACCTGCAGTCTCAATAATAACAATAGACTACGACTAATGTTTACATTTTAAATTAGGTTTTTCTTCATATGAGTATTAAAAAATTCTTTCACATAAAACTAACTTAACCTGAGTCCATTGTCAGATTGTCGCTATTGTATCAACCGACTAGTAACATAAACAAAATGTCACAACGACTGTACACTACGAATTACGTTATAAAATATTTCTTAGGACTAAATTTAAATCTATTTCTAGCATACTACTTCATCCGCTCATTCGTACATACACCCGATGAATTACTTCATCACTTTAACCAAACACACCGTTAGATATTTGCACATGACGACACCAAACGTCAATTAATAGTACATGCAACCCTTAACCTCCCTCCTTGTATTCTATTAGTCGGTACCACTTATGCACGTATTGAATACTCAAAGAAACTATTATTAGCTGTGTTGAGAATTCGTAATACCTATTCGAGATAAATAAAATTCGAAAAAGATTACGTCTGACATCTCACATACATTATTGTCAATATAATGAAATTGTAACCAGAACTAACTCGGCCTACTTTGCGACATCTTATTTACAATAACTGGATTTGTTTTAGAAAAACTCTAAAAATTACTAGTCTTTTCTTTGGAATATCGGCAACCCACATTATAGGTCTTGATTCTTCTCGTAGGTTGCCTACACTTAATAATTTATACTAATAAAACACTAACTGCATGTTTTATAATATGCTTATTTAGTGAAATAAACAACATCATGACATATTTAAAACCCATAACAAGTCAAAAGAAAATCCGGAATCTCTACTTTTATAGCAAGATATCTTGTTTGGTAAATTGTAAAGCTAACTTTAGCTATTAGTAGTAGATAAAATTTCTCTTCTTCCTTTTTCAGTCGAAAGGTGTTCGATATGTACCTAAAATTATACCATTTGAAAGCCATGAAAACGACATTTTTTCATCAGAAGTTTGTTACCTGGCGACTTATCTCTTCCTTTTATTGAAAAAATCTGAAAAGTTGCTCCAGTATATCGACATGTTAATATATCTTATCCTCAAAATTAGTGTTGTTTTGGACTTTGAAGTTACATTTAAATTTCGAAAAAAACCAAATTAGTGTGACGTGTTCAGTCATGAAAACACAGTTAAACGAACGAAACCAACGAAATTTATTAAGAACTAAAATTAAATTAACTACAGTTCTGATTAACACATGTCTACACAATTTTTCACGCTAGTAAATCTATTTCTCCCGTCGCCGTATTCTTCGCCACTACTTATACTCGTATTCAACTACCGCCACTCTTTGACTATCGCATGTCTATCGCTCCTGTGGTGAAATTGCGTATTGCCACCGAAAATATTTCCTTCAAGAAATAACAACAATTTCTCTAATCACCCACTGCACAAATCAACAAAACAGTATTCTTTTCCAGAATTGTTTTCAAATTTACACGTCTACGAGAAACATACCAATTGAAGATAATATCTTTTTATCTACCAGAAAACGTGGGTACCAAGGAGGGCAGGTGCGGCTCTGATAGCACACAGAACCATCCTGCTGGCGCAGTTAAGCATTCCGCGACGCGCTCAACCACAGAGTCGGAGAATTCATTTGGTTTACTCCTCCGCTTAAGAATATTTTATTTTTTTTGACAGTTCTGCAGCTCTGCAGCACATATAGACCGACCGCCCCTATCACACAGACAGCCATGTTAGCACACGTCCGGTGTGACACCAAATACACCCATGTGTTAAAAATAACAATTTTTGTCGTCTCTTATTGAGTGTAAATTATTGCACGTTTTTTTATAAATTAATAAAATTATTAATTCGTCCTTTATTTATCAAAGATTTCGTTATTGGTTAATTTTAAATTCATTATCAGCAGAATATTTAGGGTAAACATACCATTATTCTAGAACGGTCAGACCTGACCCCTAGACTTAGAATATGGCCTGCTATTTAAAAAAAAAAGTTTTTCTATTTCTAGTTTATGGTATTCAACATATGTTTTGACTTCATTTTTGTTTTTTTTTCTTAATTTTTGGACGAATTAATACCATACTAAAACATTAAGAACATATCGACAAAACATTAAATACCATCAATTACTTTTGAAGATAACCGCGATAAAAGTAAATGCGACAAACGGAATAAGTAAAAAGAAAAATGGAATAACTCAAAAACTGTTTAGAATAAAGGTAGGGTTGTATTATCAAATGTACCTTTATTTCTGATGGGGAATCCAGAAATGTAAAATAAATAGGGGGGATTTAAAATAACAAAGTTGAAGTCAACTTCCGATATAACGAGACGTGATAGAAATTCGAAAATATTTTAAAATGGTAGGCCTTCTGTAAAAACTCAATCAACCAAAATTTCAAAGCAATATTCCAATTCAGTCCGAAGATAGTTTAGGGGTCAGGTTGAAAACGTACACCCTGTATAAGTATAGCAAACAAAGCATAAAACAGAAATAGAGCTTCGAAACACCTTTGCTTGCTGGTTTTCAATAAACTAACTAAAACACTGAGGGGGCGATCACAAACAAACTAATAAATTAAAAACTCACAACCACACTTTCCAGTATTGGGATGAGTTTACACTCCATTTACTTAGATTATAAAATTGCTTACACCTAAAACTTTCGAACTTTTTAAGACGTAGCACTTTCAAAAACAACATTTGTTGTAAAGAATTGCTTTTCTTGAAATTGCTATTGATTTAAAGGACTGTTCAACACACAAATTGTTATTTGTGGACTAGCTTACAAGGTAAATTTTGCAAGTTTCTCAATTTCAAAGAAAAGCAGAGAAATTTGCAGGGAAATAGTCAGCTTGTTTTTCTGCGAATACATTCTTATTACAGTGAGTTGAGTTTTGTTTGCCGACATTAGAGTTAATTTTCGAGATGGGAAACGTAAAATTACGAACTTAGCAGAGTATTCCTGGACATGTGGAGTAAACAATTTAGTATTGTGAAAAAATAATCGAACATGACGATTATGTATTGTTGAAAACTAATTAATTATTGCGATTAATCTGATTAATAGATTAATGAAATTGTTCAGTAAGGAAATAATCACTTGAATATAATATATTTTCTAGATAGGGTTGACCGCAAAACTTTTGCTTGAAACCAAACATAAATTTAAAATAATGTTCTCATTAATTTGGTTAAGATGCCTTTCGCATATATTAGCTGTGTCGTCGATTCAGTTAGGCAAATAGATAACTTAATCAGGCCATTGTCGAACAAATGAAATACTTCAGTTAACAGCAGATATCATATCAACTAGTTTTAAAAGAGCTCTTTCTATTTCAAGGGTGATTTATCGAGACTTCATATGGCATGTTGATGAGATTTAATAATACCAAAATCGTAACTGATAAGTTGCTCACCAAGAGCTATACTGCTCTAATCAATTAAAACAAAGTATAGACAAAATACGAAAAATGTAAATGCGTTTAGGGAAACTTACACCTAACTACTAATATGAGGCATCTTTTTTAAGTAAGTACCGTTTTGAAATTAATAAAAAACGTGCAAATATATCTTAATAATTTCATTTTTACATGAAAGCATGTACCTTAATCTACTTTTCTACATAATTTTCTTCAATATTGAGGCACTTGTCATAACGTTTGACCAGTGACCCGTTTTTTAATACCCTTTCCACAGAACTCTGCCGCCTGGCTTGTTAACTGTTAATCACTGCATCACAGCTGTGTTGACTTCGTCATCGTCTTGAAGACGCTGACCGCCCAAATGTTTCTTCAAGTGCAAGAACAAATGGTAGTCACTGGGCGCCAGATCAGGGCTGTACGGAGAATGATCTAGAGTTTCCCAGTGAATAGATGTGATGAGATCCTTGGTCCGAATAGGCACATGCGGACGGGCATTGTCATGCACATTTGTGCGGCCATCTTTAAATGCTCGCATCCACAACCACGTAGGCGTAGTTGTAATGCAAAATAAGGTTAACGAACTTATGAAGATTATCACGCGAAAAGAAATGCAATTTCTAAACATATCTGCATAAATATTGTAATGAATAGAAAATAGAATGATTTTATTAAAATCGTAATATTGAAATGAAAAGTAAATTTTACAATTCACAAATCGATGATCGAACGTCTGTTTCCCACTGGTTCCATTGTCACGCACAGTACCTAACTAAAACTTTAAAAAAATGGCTTGGGGAAGCATAATCCGTGTTTGCTGCGTCTACCTGAGTAAAAAGAACCCACAAATACTCGTAAACGTATATATTAATATCTAAAAGTATGAATAAAATTAAAGCAATTCTAGAATAAATGCTGTTTTAATCTCATATGATTATTTATGTACTAGTAAAACACAAACAGCGTCCCTTAAGAAACATTTGTCTGTGAGAATTTACAGGTATAAAGAGGAGGTTGTCAAGAATGATCTAGGCAACTCTTTTTGTAATCGTTTATTGGTTATAACAATTATATTTTGGTCGTTTGGGTGTTGAAAACGACAAAATAAAATAATGCGATCGGGTGCAAATAAAGTTTAATATGTACACTATGAGCAATTATATACACTGATTCTGAGTGACTGTTAGTGGACTGACTACCTATGTGTGATTGACTCTCTGATCAACTCTACCTTAATCCCCTGTTTAAAAGGTTTTTATAAATGGTATGCTAAAAGAATGAAAGAAGTAGGGGAACCGTTTCTAAGGATTTTAGTTTGGCGTTATTCAAAGTAAAGAAATTGCTGGTAGAATTTAGGGAAAGTGACCGTGACGAAGGTAATTGTCGAAAAAAGTGAAATTTGGACCGGATGCAGAAAAGGGGCACTTTCTACTAGCGAGGGTAAATGGGTGAGAGCGTGACAATTCGAATAACACCAACTAAGGGTACAAATAAAAAAAAAACAACAAATTAAAAAGAATAGGCTGAAATTGAATGAAGAAACTATTATGTTAAAAATACAAAGCAAAATTAAATTTGAAGTGTATAGAGATAGATATTATTTATGGTTATGAAGAAGAGTGAAGGATTAGGTATGCTAAATAAAGATGCATAATGAACCATAAATTGTAAAATTAGATAGATACAGAAAATACAATAAAATATTTTTACACAATATACAAAATTTACAACTTAAATTTAAAACCCTGGAAAAGGCGAGTGTGGCAATAAACGCCACAATATTTAAAATAAACAATAACAAGTAGTTTCCATCAATAACATGAAATATATAATCATTAAATATTATTAACCATACCGGAAAATGATAGTAAGTATTAAATAAAATATAATTAACAATAATAATTTATTTTAAACTAGTAATAAATTATAATTTCTAAAGTATTCTTTTCTAAAATAAAAGTAGCCTAAGTTACTCCTTATTACATTAGTCATCTGCCAGTGAAAGTCCCGTCAAAATCGGTTTCGCCGTTTCAGAGGTTAGCCGGAACAAACGAACAGACAGACAGACAAAAATAAAAAATGTTATTTTGGTATATGTATAAACTGACCATTTATATTTGAACTCAAAACAGGACATATGTTTTTATACCCAAGTTAGCAGGTTAACGATGAAAATAAACACAACTCCTTAATTTTCTTTATTTAGAAAAAGTGTAACATAATGCAACTGTTATTATATTCATATTAATTATAATTATTTTTATTATAATAAGTTGTGAAAAATAAAAATCAACCACCAGTTAACCAGATTTATTAAAGCTACTCTGAGAGAAATTGTAAAATTATATGCAACACATTTTTTTTTAATTGTGTTTATATTTATCAGAGGAACAAATTTGCTTTAATAGAGTTGGTGATGATTTTAAATAAGAATAAAATTCTTGGCACGTTTTTTTTTATATTGACCTTAGTTATCAACATCGCTTTCAGAACAGGTACCTGAAAGTGATTTTTTTCGGACGTCCGCAATTTATTCAAAAGAGAAAAGACTCTTTCTACCGGAGCATTTGTACCAGGTAGACATAAAATATTTTCAATTAAAATACAAAAATTTTCATGTTGTAAATTATTGGTGCGAAACTGTTTGAATACTTCCTGTGATTGATTCCCCGCCCGCGCGTGTCTCACGAGCTTTGTAATTTAAAATTTTGCGCGGTTTCGCAAAACGGGATTATTTACCGTCCCGGCGCTTTGTTTGGGGACAACAGGACAGGTAACCGAGAAACAAAAAAATGTGGTTATTTTAATATTACAAACAGACACTCCAATTTTATTTATCTGTATAGATAGGTTCCTCAATATTATATGCTTGCACCAAAACCTATTAATAAGGTTGATTAACAGAAAATGAAGAAAAGGAAATCCGGGTTTATTCCAGTCCGTTAATATTATTTATCTAGGTTCAATATGGAATCGATACAGTCTCAAAGGGGTTTAAAACAATATTAATATTACTGGCGTAAGTCTATTCAAAAATTTTATATGTATATTAAAAGAAAGTTTGATTTGAATTTCCATAAAGTCAGTGTATACATCAACTTTCTGTTAGTGTCGTATTTTATTAGCAAAATGACCATAATAAAAATTAAAGTCAGTACAAATAAAAAACGGCTACAATTAAATTAATTACTGGTTAGATAAAATTAGACTGGGTTGGGTTAGATTAGGCGAGGTTAGGTCAGGTTAGTTAGACCACGTATATTTTTATTTCAGTACTAACAAGAAAGGACTAAAATACTGACTAACAAATTACAAATCAATCATTAATAATGAAATATTTCAAGAATTTTTAGTAGGAGTAAATACATTAATGCTAAATTGTTACGTCCTCGCCGGTATTCGAACCTGAGCTGTGGACTGTTGTTACCTCTCGTTGCTTAGTGGCAAAAGCATTGGCGGGTAAAGCCAAAGATCCCGGATTCGAATCCCGGCAGGGGCGTGACAACATTAACAAAATTTTTCCTCATTGTATAAGGTAATCTGTAGTGGGTATAAATTAATTCAATAATTAATATCGCATTAATGTACTTAAAACTACAAATCATTTAAAATTATAATATCCAAACTTTAACTGGTGTATTCTCGATGAAACATTTTTAATAAAGGAAACAGAAATAGAAAAGAAATGTTTCAACAAAACTGTTTATTTCTCGACAATTGTTTCGACCTCTAAAAGATCATTTTCAAGAGTACAATAGTAACTAAGGCAAAGTTGTTAAACATGGGCTTTTATACATAACTAAATTATAAAGTGGGGGTAAACAAAAACCAATTAGAGTTGTGTTATTATTTTATATATGTATATATATTATTATTCAATTCTGATAACAAACTCGTTAAATGCATTCAGTTATATTGTAGATATGTTGATGATACCTTCTGCGTGTGGAAAGGTACACAAAGACAACTTGACAACTTTTTAGGATATTTAAACAGTATAAATAATAAAATCAAATTTACGAAAGAAATAGAACAAAATAACCAGCTAATCTTTCTAGATCTAACAGTTAGTAGAGACAACAATAAAATTAAATTCAAAATATACAGAAAATCAACAACAACAGATACAATAATTCCAACCAATCTTTTCAAATTAAAATAGCTGCTTTTCACAGTTTATTACACAGGCTAATCAACATACCCCTTTCCGAGGAAGGTTATAAAACAAAACTGGTGGAGAAATTTTCCACAATCCCCCAAAAACAAAATCAACGAACTTCTGTGCCTTAAAATTCATCAAAAACACTAGTAATAAGTTTAAAAATAAATTGAAACATTTTAATATACGCGCCGTTGAAATAAATAAAAATAACCTTAAATCAATATTGGTTAACAATAAACTAGAAATAGACGAACAAAAAAGAAGTGGGGTCTACCAAATAAATTGCGAACATTGTGATGCTATTTACATAGGTCAGAGTGGTCGTTCTATTAAACCACGCTTAAAAAAACATTTGGATAGCGTAAAAAACAAAAAATACACAACAGGCCTAGCAGAAAATTGTACCACAAACAACCATAACATAGATACTAATAACGTAAAACTACTACATACTCAATCAAAAGGTAAAAAACTGACGCTGCTAGAAAATCTGGAAATAAAAAATGCCATCCTAAATTGTAAAAATTTAGTTAATAATCAAAAAGAAATAAATATGTGCAACACACCATTAATAACCACACAACTCTAAGTGGTTTTCGTTTACCCCCACATTATAATTTATTTATATATAAAAACCCATGTTTAACATCTTAGCCTTAGTTACTATTGTACTCTTGAAAATTGTCAAGAAATAAACAGTTTTTTGAAACATTTCTTTTCTTTTTCTGTTTTCTTCATTATTATATCCATTTTAAAATACTTCCGTAATTTTAAAAAGTAATTAAAAAAAACGATAAAACGCCCATTAATATAAAAATATCTTATACGTATAGAAAATATCTTTAGTCGTTGTTAGAAGATATTTTAACGTCTTTTAGTTGGTAAACATATATATGTAAGCTTGATAAATCTAATTCGAATTTCCTTTGTTTCATGTCTTTCCTCGTCTCGGATGGATTTTCACCCAATACAGAGCGCAACTCGAGTAAGTACATTTACTTTTTCTTTTTTCATTTTCTATCCGTTAACGTGAAATATTCTGGAAGTAATTTTGTTGCAATTACAAGCCACGGTGACACGTTCTATAACCAGCTTTTCTCCCTTTTCTTTACAAAAATCTCTAGCGCAGCGAAATACCAGTTCAGCAACTGGCTTTGGTTACAAATTGGGTAAAGCTGCAACAGAACAGGAAAGCAAAAATGAAGTTATATTCTACCATAAGGCGAAAATGATATTTACCGACCGTTTGTAGAAACTAAAACGTGATAAAAAAAATCATTAAACGGGTTTCTTTCAGGAATTAAAACCTTGCTGTGCCGCTTTTTTTTAATTAATTGCTATTGTTTGAAAAGTTTTGAAAGGGTTCCCACCAAAAAGTAGAAACGGAATCCTTTTGATTTTGATGTTAATTCGTAACGTTTCAGTTTGTATTGTAAAATTCAAAAACGAGTTTAAACGTACCATTTGACAGGGTCAAACCATCAGAGCAATTTAATAATATTGAAATGAAATGTTTAGTTTGATATATTCAAAAAACAAACACACTTGTTCAAAGGTTTTACAAACTTTATTAAGAATACTCTTACAATCGTTTCGGCTTAATTAAGCCATTCTCAAAAAGTCAATTAGAAACTAACTAAATATAAACCAACATAACTATTTACACCTCACATGTTGGTGGGGGAAGTGACCTCAATTTTTCTAACGAATTGAATCTTTTGCTTTTATTAAGGATATGGAAAACTTCTATTTTCTACGTTAAAATTATGACCATTTTCAAAACAATGTTGGGAAAAACCAGTACTACATTTTTTCTCGTCGATTGAGTTTTTATGTTCTTTAAACCTAATTCTAAACGATCTACCTGTCTGCCCTGCATACATAGCATCGCAGTCTGAACAATAAATTTCATAAAAAATATTAACTAAAAAATAGAAAAAACACACTATTAAGGAAATATACTCAGGTAAATGTTTTTCTAAAAATAGAAATTGACATTACATTAATCATTACAAAAATATTAATGCAGGTATGTGTAAAAGATTAGCTAAAATAGGAATTAATACTATATGTTCAAATAGAGATAATTTTGGTAAATTATTAGTTAACAATAAAATTACAAATTCCGATAAAGTATGTAAATCTGGGGTGTATGAAATTCATTGTTCAGACTGCGATGCTATGAATAAAGGGTAGACAGAAAGATCGTTTAGAATCAGGTTTAGAGAACACAAAAACTCAATCGATGATAAAAAATGTAATTCTGGTTTTTCCCAACATTGTTTTAAAAATGGTCATGATCTTCAGTTTTTAGTTTATTATTGACTAACATTTTTCTTAAATTATTTTTACTGGCATAAATGACTGATAAATTATGTTTTCTTAGTTTCCTGCGATTTTTATTATATATTAGGTATATAATTAGTATGGCAAAATGCTCTAAACCAAGTGCTGTTTACTTATACGTTTATTCAAAATATTTTAATTCACTAAAACAAAATTTAACTGCAAAGCTAGCATGGTCGCTTACTTAGAGGATTGAAAAAATATTAATGTAATTCAAATTTACATTATTAATTGGAAATATTAATTAATTATGAATTTACAAATGCGTTATTTATTACAGTATAAATGGATTTAGAAAACACTACTATAAAAAAATGAAGAATTAATATATTATAACTATTTAATTCTTAAAGGTATATTTATAAAAAACTTTTAATTAATTGTAAGATGTGGTTACGTGAGTAATGAACTTACAAATCTTTTTTGTTTTTTTATAGTTGTCATATGAGCTTTACGTCAATTCAATTACACCAAGCGTATATGTCTCCAGAAAAAAAATGATAAAAAAAAATTAATTTTGTTAAAGTTCATTAAGGTACGTACACATAGAAAGCTGGATGTCTGTATAAGTGTTTTATGATAAGTTTTCGTGTAATATGTATTCATCTTCGAGTAAGGAATTTTCCTTCTTAAAAATTGTAGATCGGGAAGGAAGAGTAGTAAGTATATGAATATCACCACCTGTTTCCGCAACTCAAAGCTTTAAACAAACGCAGTGGTAATTCTCTTATCATCATTATTATAACACGAATAAGACACAACAGCTGCTCTACGGCCCTTGATATAAGTACTGAGAAGTGCACCTGAACGCTTCTTGCTGGTTGCCTACGCTGCACAGGCACACATGGGATGAAAAGTCCCGGGCCTAACAAAGATAATCTCCATCAAGAGTAATACAATTATTCCAGCACCGCTCTAACATTTCAATACCACTTTTGTAGAACAATTTATCTTTTACCTCAAAATAGGCCTTAGCTTCAGCGATAACCCCTTCATTCCAGCGAAATTTTTGCCGGCAAGCATTTGTTTGAGGTCTGCGAACAGCCACTAGTCTCTGGTAGTAGTCTCCAAATCTGGAGAATATGCTTGATGTGGGATCAATTCGAAGTTCAATTCATGTTTTGCCAGGTTTGCCATTGTTTTCATTGACTTTTGACACGGTCCGTTGTCTTGGTTAAACATTTTTTTTTCTTTACCATATGCCGTCGTTTCTTTGCAATTTCAATGTTACGGCCTTCAAAACTCCAATAACGCTATATAATTACTACAAACCAGTGTTGATGGTATTTCCCTTATCAAAGATAGTCGATGAATATTACACCACGCACAGCCTTTCCAGCCGATTGGTCTTGTTGTGCTTTCGCGAGATTTCGACGAGGTTCACCAGTTGCTCAGGTGACAATCCACTCAGTTGACGATCGTTTTGATTCCGAAGTGAAGTGATGGATTCGAGTTTCATCCATTGTCAAATTTGTTATCGACCCACAAATTCCGGTTTACGTTACGTTTACGTTTAAACATGGCCAAACACTGCTCAGAATCATCAATACGTTCTTGTTTTTGGTCAACAGTGAGCAAACGCGACACCCACTTTGAACAGAGCTTTAGCTTTCTCATACTCAAATTCTGATGCAATGTAACATAAAGCCAACACATTCTTTTGGTTTGGTATCTTTATGATTTTGTGATTTTTTTTATGTTTTCTGGTGTTACCGCCTCATTTGGACGTCCACTGCGTTCTGCATCGTAAGTATCTCTGTCTCTACGAGCACGTTTGAAGTCAGCAAACCAACGTTTTATTTTGTTTCGGTTCTTTCCGATGGAGCGGAGTCTCTGTAACACTTTTCAAGGCATTGCTTCGCTTGAACGGTATTTTTTCCCATCAAGAAGCAGTGTAAAATTAAAACACGAAATTGTTTTTGATCCATTGTTTTGAAAATAACAAAAGTAACGTCACTCTCTAGCGTCAGCACAATAACTCACAAACTAATGAATAGAAAATCATGAAATTTTAACAGCCTAACTGAAAAGGAGGTGAATGCAATAAAACTAGTACCATCTATGTGTGAGGCCCGGGATTTTTGAGCCCGTGTGTTATGTCAGTACCGTTACTCTGGTGATTTTACACATAAGTGCATAACTACTTTTATAGTTACTGCTTAACTTGAAGGGAAACAATTATTTGGAATCCTTTTAGTCTCATATATTATGTATGCATGCTTATAAATAAGAAATTTATACAGTAAATGAGACTAAAGTTCTACTTTAAATATATCGTCGAGCTAGATATTGTGATAACTCTGAATAGGA
Organism: Agrilus biguttatus; assembly: GCA_963921985.1. Taxonomy (NCBI): domain Eukaryota; kingdom Metazoa; phylum Arthropoda; class Insecta; order Coleoptera; family Buprestidae; genus Agrilus; species Agrilus biguttatus. Next base: position 19,601,826 of record OY998125.1, read on the forward strand.
TCTAATCAATAGATATCAGTACTGCTATAATTACAGTTGTCTGCATGCTAAACTACTGAAATTCATCGGGAAAATTTCCCCAACTTACAAATGTTATTTCGACATTAAGAAGTTCGCCATTTCTGTCGCCGATAATCGGCAGTACTCACCTAAAACTACAAAAATATTTTCAAGAACATTTATTGTTGATTATTAAAACAGACTGCTTTATTAGAATAGTAAACTAGAACAGAACAGGAAACATAAATGTATAATGTAACGAACATAACGACTTAATGAGTAAGTGACGACTGAGAGGGTAACCGAGGGCAAAAAGAAATATAATCGATACACTAGCCACCTGCATGAATACGCACATAGCCAGTGTACAGTAGAACTGCAAAATACAATACACACAAGTGCACGTTTACTAGAGAGAGAAATTTATATTTCACACGTATTGTTTTCTCGTGAGCATCTGGGAATTGACAATTAAAGCTGTTGATGTAATTATTTAAAGGAACTAGACGTACATCGCGATTTCAAACTCTTTGGTCTACATCGATACACCGTACACAGCTTCAACAGCACACCAACCAATCTACTAGCTTCAGAATTCGATAATTTTATTTTATCTGTAGGGATTATTTGTCTTTCACGTATATAGCTACCCCGTAATCACTATTTGGCACCTTAATCAAAATCAACTTTATCAAACTATCCAGCTTTAGTTTCAGTCATAATATTCTAGTGAAGTATTTTAATTCTGTTGTTATCCGTTGTGCACCAACAACACGTAGTAATAGAATTAAATTTTTTATAGAGAAAATTATCATGATAATCAGGAAATTCAGAGAACTTTATCATTGAATTGTCGACTATGGTAAAAAATGTGTCGCGACATTCGCAGGAAATGAAACTTTTTATATCTTGGAGAAAAAATAGCAAGGGTTAAAGAAAATACATTGCGCAAGGACATTTTTCCCCTTTACATCTATATATATACCTTCTATGACGACATCAAATATTTAAGAGAAACGTTGAACGAACTCCGAAACCACATAAAAAAATTCATCTCGAAAATATTGATGTTACAGCTGAATTTGCTTTGGAAGAGTGACTCTGAATAACGTCTTAGGGGTATAAAGGTACAATAAGGACTCTTGTGAAGAGCGTTCAGTGTCAGCAGTAAGTTAACAAAATCTTTTCTTCCACTTTTGGAAACCGTAAGCCTGTTATTTTTGTTATTAAAACTCGTACGTGTGGATTACATGACGTCATTCTTAAGGGCGTACTTAGTATTCTAAGGTATTGTTTGCGGAAATCGAAAAACAGACGCAATTCATAAAGCGAAAATCAATCTACCATCTATTGTATTTAGTTTACCAGTTTAGAAAACACTCAACACTTACCAACAACTATTATAAATATTTAGAGAGTTTGCGGTTGGGAACTTGTAAGACATTTTTAATATATTTAAAAAAAAAACAAAAACAGTTGTTCAAAGCTTTTGCAAACTTTATTAAGAATACTCTTACAATTGTTTCGGCTTAATTAGACCATTCTCAAAGAGTCAATTAGAAACTAACTACAGATAAACAAACATAACTATTTATACTTCACATGTGGGTGGGGGAAGTGACCCCACTTACAGTTTTTGGAAACATGCACAAAATATAGGGCTATTGTGCCCTTCACACTGTTAATTTTTAATATTTTTATTAAGAAAAAAAGCTTTTTGGATCTCTAATTTTTTTAACAAATTTAATTTTTTGCTTTTATTAAGGATATGTAAAATTCTGAAATTATTCTCTACGTTAAAACTATGACCATTTTCAAAACAATGATGGGAAAAACCAGTACTAAATTTTTTATCATCAATTGACCTTTTCTGTTCTTTAACCCTAATTCTAAACGATCCTCCTGTCTGCCCTATATACATAGCGTCGCAGTCTGAACAATGAATTTCATACACCCCAGACTTACATAGTTTGTCGGAATTTGTAATTTTATTGTTAACTAATAATTTACCTAAACTAACTTTATTTGAACATATGGTATTAATTCTTATTTCAGCTGATCTTTTACACATACCTGCACTAATATTTTTGTAATGATTAATGAAATGCCAATTGTAATTTTTAGCAAAACATTTACCTGAGTATATTTCCCTAATAGTATGTTTTTTTGTATTTCTTAGTTAATATTTTGTCAATAGTATCCGGATTGTACCCATTATTACCTGCTATCAACTTCGTTTCTTTATTGTTGTTCTTTAAAAGGGAATGAAATAAGCCTATGTATCAAACTGTTGAATGTTGACATTTTTATGTTCAAATTTTGGTTTGAATGAGCCGGAATGATAGCGATAATTATATTAAAAATTAATAGTGTGAAGGGCACAATAGACCTATATTTCGTGAATGTTTCCAAAAACAGTAAGTGGGGTTGCTTCCCCCACCCACATGTGAAGTATAAATAGTTATGTTTGTTTATCTTTAGTTATTTTCTAATTGACTCTTTGAGAATGGCCTAATTAAGCCGAAACAATTGTAAGTTTATTCTTAATAAAGTTTGTAAAACCTTTGAACAAGTGTGTTTGTTTTTTTTTTAATACTGTTGTAAATGTTCAGGTATTAGGTCTACTTTTTTAGCATCAAATGCACTATACAGTAACAATGATTTATATATTGCCGTAAACCTACAGAACGACCAACAATATGTGTATATATTTGAATGCAAAAGACAAAAGACAACTGACTTCTAACTTAAATATCTATATTCCCTCACCGATCGCCGGCACCGATAATACTTTTACAAGTTGGTATCTTCAGAGTGTAATACACATCGGACTCTTGCACATAAGAAATATAAAATAGGGTAATAACTCTACATTGACCTTGGCCATGAATAGATCTAAATTTGTTTTCAACAAGAATAATAGTTTTGATTATCGGCCTAACGACGGACGTCATATACGAATCCAGTGTACGAGCACTATTTATTGTCATGATAGTTCTTATACAATAAGAGAAAACTTATATTTATATTGAAATTAGAGCTTTTACTTTACATATGAATGACAAAATACACAAAGTTTTGATAAGTTTCTAAGTTTCGAAAATGTAATTCTCACTACATTATAAAAACCCAGATAAACTCCGTCCTTAGACAAATTAAGCTACAGGATTAATCTTGTTTTTTACTTCCAGTCTTGTAAAATTTCTTTAAAACTGTTTTGAATAATTAATTCTTTGGAAAATAAAAATTCTTAACCTAAAATTTTAAAAATTTATGTTTATGTTTATAATTTGAACTTTTGATAAATTCATTTTACCAAAATAGAAGGAACGTTTAATTTTATTCAATTTCACTGAAAGACTTCACTTTTTAGTCTTATTTCAATTACAATAAAAAAGAAAAGTGATTTGAAAATCATAGTAGATTTTCAAGCTTTCCGATTGATATCAGTTTGCTTATTTTTGTTAATTAGATTTCAGAAAATTAATTTCTAATCTAAATTTAGTTTTTTTGAGAGAATTGTAAGAGAAAGTAAGTTCTAAAAACATAGTATTTTAAAAAATTTAAGAAATGAGAGTTTAATGAATCTTTTACATTGTTGTAGAATGTAATTTAAAGGTATTAGACGGGAGAAAATAATGTAAAATGGTAGGGATTAACTTTATTTATCGATTTGTGAACTTAAAAAGATGTTTTCTTTTGGATTTATTTATAATTTTGTAAAATTATAAAATTTTTGACAATTAAGTCAATCTTTTTGAGTTAATTTTAGAAATTTGGTATTAACATATTAGAAAGATTTTGTTTAGAATTAAAAGTAGAATGTTTTGAGATTAGGTTTTGACGATTTCTCTACTTTGTCTTTATTATTCTTTATGTGTTTGCTAAGTTTATTATTCGTTTTGTATGATACATTTATATTGTTGTCCCTGAGAAATTTATTAATTGTTAGTGATTGTTTCCCTATATATGTTAAAAGTTTGAATTTTTTATTTGTGTTATCTTTAGTTAGTGAGAAGATGTTTGAAATATTTTCAGTCTATGAAATTTTTTGTAAAAGAGCGGGTTGTAATTATTGTTTATGGCAATTTGTTTAATTAGATCCAATTCTTTATTATAGTCTGTTTCTGACAAAGGAACTTTGATTAGCCTGTGTTACTTGCTATAAAATGCTGAGTGTTTGTGTTGGTAAGGGTGACAAGATGAGTTGTGTATAATAATATCTGTGTATGAAGGTTTATGGAAGATGGAAAAATTATGTTTATTATCTTGTTTGGAAATAGTTAAGTGTAGAAAGTTTATTTTATTGTTATTTTCAATTTCCATTTTATTATATTTATGTATATTAATAATTTGGTAAAAAAACCTGTGTAATTGTCTATCTGAACCGGTGAAACAGACTATACTATCATCAACGTACCTGAAGTAATAAAGACAATATTTAAATATAGGTAATTTTTGAATAGGAGATTCAACAATAAAGTACAAGAATATTTCTGTCAACAACGGGCTTAAGGGATTTCCCATTATTAAACCTGTGTTACCTGAGTAAATATTTGAATTGAACTGAAAATAATTTTGCTTTAAACAAATTTCAAGTAATAAGATAATCTCGTCATTAATAATGGGATTGGTATGTTTTCGTTCTAGGAGGTTTAGAATAATATTAATTGTTTCTAAGGGAGGTACCAACGGGAAGAGATTTTCTATAGCGAATGAGAATTTACAGTTGTTGGGTTACTTAATATTTTTAATGTTGTCTATTAATTCTAAAGAGTTCTTAATAGTAAACTTATTATAAAAATTACAACGAGTATTTAATATCGATATTAAATGTTTAGATAATTTATATGATGGAGCAGTAGGCATTTGTTACTGTTAACGGTCTAATCGGATAATCTTGTTTGTGTGGCTTAATATGTGAATAAAGTTAAATTATAATTCTTATTTGGCAAAATCATTTTGCATTTATTAATAGTTTCTTTTCATTCTTTTTTGGTATTTATCTGTGGACCTTTTACTTTTAAATGTTTGTTTTCTGTTAGAAATTCAGTTGTTTTGTTTATATAGATTTCTTTGTCAATACAAATTACACTTTTACCTTTGTCCGCTATTTCTAAGAGTTTTTATGACCGAAATTTCAGAGTTATTATGAAATGCTTTTTTGTTATACGAGTCTATTAATAATTTGGCTACACAACCTTTTAAAAAATTATTCTTCTTATTTTTAAGGGCCATCTCTGTTTCTATGCATAAGATTTCTAAACTATTTTTGTTAATTGTAGGGTTTGGATTATAATTTAGACCTTTTTCTAGTAAAGTGGTTTCTGGCTTATTAAAACTAACATTTGATAAATTTACAAATCTCTTATAAAATATATGATTTGAATATTTTGGTGTATTATAAATTTCATGTTTATTGCATAAGTAAGTAAGCTTTTTGGTTTGAATTTTAAATTTTTTATCAATAATCAAAGAAATTCTATCTCCACAATTAGCATCTAGTATGTCGAATTCTATAGAGTGAATAAATTGTGAAAGTTATCAACTGTGTGTTTATTTCAATATGTTAGACTTAATTCAACACAATTAACAAGAGTTTCACTTGCATATCTAGCATTAAAATTCTTCCCTGGTTCAATTTTATTCGTGTCGGTCGGGAATCTGTAATACCTGCCGACAAAGTTTAAACTCTCCCGTTTACCCGGGATTTAATGATGGAAATGGGCAGGAACGATTTACTGACCACTTATTACATCGCAAGCTTAATAACGGCAACGACAGGCGGCAGTGCTTACGTGCTTCACACACACATCCTCATTTGCAATTTCCGTTATCGCGCCACTCGAGCGTCTCCGACTCGAGGCCAAATTGCAACCATCATATTATACGATGTGGGTATAACGTTCCTAACTTCGAATTAAATCATCAATGTTTCATTTTGCGCTTATACATCCGAACATTTTTTTTTTTTGGTAACGAATTTCACTGAATAAATATCAATGCATTAAAATTTTGCATAGGACTTATGCACTTACTCGTCAGGACTTCTGTAACGAATTATGTTGGATACAGTACCCATTTACCTGTTCATAACAAAAATTGGAAGGGAAGTCAGATTAAATTTCTGGAAATAAAAGCATAACTTAACACAGGGTGGACATAAAACAATCACAGGTTCGTAGGACCGAAATACAGTAGAGCGTCGGCTATCCGAACTAATTGGGGGACATGGGTGTTCGGAAAACCGGTATTTTCGGATAATCGAATTTCCTATATATACAGGGTGTACGTTCTCAATCAGACCTCTAGACTATCTTCGGACTGCATTGGAATATTTTGAAATTTTGGTTGAATGAGTTTTCACAGAAGGCCTACCATTTTAAAATATTTTCGAATTTCTATCACTTCCGGAAGTTGACTTCAACTTTGTTATTTTAAATGGAACCCCCCTATTTTTTTTACATTTCTGGATTCCCCATCATAAAAAGGGTACATTTGATAATATAACCCTACCTTTATTTTAAACGGTTTTTGAGTTATTCCATTTTTTTAAAATTATTCCGTTTGACGCATTTACTTTTATCGCGGTTATCTTCAAAAGTAATTGATGGTATTTAATGATTTGTCGATATGTTCTTAACGTTTTAGTAAGGAATTAATTCGTCCAAAAATAAAAAGAAAAACAAAAATGGAGTCAAACATGTGTTGAATATCATAAAGTAGAAACAAAAAAAAACTTTTCTTTAATAGCAGCCCATTTTTTTTTTTATACAGTTACATCAAACGCTTAATCCTCAATAAAAAATTATAAGACACTATGCATCTAAAATTGATATCTTGTGAGAAATTAAAACAAAAACTGATTTAATACAAGTTTATTTAACCAATGACAAAATTATTCTACAACAATTGTTCGAATTGTTGTCCATTAACTTCTAAACATTTTAAAACAAATCTTTTTTCCACAGCCAGGATAGCTTTAAGGATTTGTTCAGGACCAATCTCTCCACATGTATATTTTCTACTTGCGATTCATATACTGCCGCTTCTAAACTACCCCTGTCCTGGCCACAAGTCGATTGAACTAAACTTTAATGTAGGCTAGGTTAGGTTAGGTTGCCTTTCCAATAATTAGATATCTCAGGTTCAGATCAACAAGTCGATATCCTTATTCGAAGAAAACCTTGTTGAACATTACAGTAAGTAACGAATTTCTACAGATGTCATTCAATGTATTTATTAATCCGCTGTTTAAAGGCAGCAAGCAGGCTGTAGATTTGCATTAATTTTAGGATTCGGGTAGATTGATCGGTGTTCTGTCGGCATGCTAATGAGAGCAAATAAGTTCGAAATCAGAATCCACGCCTGGTAGTTACCACAGAATACTGACCTAGAGCACATTTGTATTTTTAATTAAAGTATATTGAGTACAAAAACACGTTGGGTAAAATTTCACAAACTTTTATTAAATATTCTTAACGAAATCGTTTCGGCTGTTAAGCCATAATCATAAGATATAGTAATGGTACTAAAAATTAGAATGTGCTCTAGTGTTTATTATTATACTTTCTAAATTGGGAAATTGTTTGATGAATAAGGGTGAGTTGTGATTGTTCATCCCTGTTTGATTGTTGACAATATTGACGTTGTTGTTTATGCATTTTTTGATTTCTAATGTTTCATATAAATATTACATTTTACTTTTCGGAATGGTGTAAATTAATTTAATTGAGTCTATTGAAATTTTATGTCTTTTAGAGGAGCAATATTCAGATATGCCAAGTACAATTGTTAGATTTTTCTATTGCATAAATATGTTCTTTTAGTCTGATAGTGACAGCTACAGTCCCTGCCTGTCCTATGTAAACTGCATCGCAGTTATTACAATTTATTTTATAAACTCGGCTTTTTTGTAACGGGTCGATTTTAGTTTTATTATTTACTAACAATTTTTCTAAGTTTAATTTGTTCACTTGTATGCAATTCAGATCTAACTTTGATAGATATAACTAATCTTATTGCTAACATTTTTTATGTAGTTGAATGTACAATATTTATTTGATTTGTCTTTAATCAATGGTTTATATGGCATTTTTTGTATAATAAAGCGTTCTTTACGTTTTACCAAGCGATCAATAAAAGAGGGATCATATCCGTTATTTAGAGCTAAGGAATGTAGAAGACTTAATTCTGAATTAAAATTATTCTGTGAAAGAAGTATGTTGAATAACTAATTAATTATCAAACATGTTTCACAGTGATTGCACCACGAAAATCATTAATTTAAGTATAACAAATCGATATCCTTACTGGAAAAGGACTTTGTTAAAAATTACTGAATTCCACATAAGTAATAAATTTCTACAGTGGAATTCACTACACTGTGTCTATTATTTATTTAAAGTACCTGTTGTTCAGACTTGTGTTTACCTGTATTCAAACTTGGGGTACATTTACCTGTTTGTATTATTGCCAACATTAATTTGGAAATTTTGATCATCATATTTACCTAGAATTCTTTGAACACGTCGTGCACCCAATATTATTTACCTGGTATTGGAGCCGACGTCTTACCTGCCTCAGCATAATTGTTAAGTACCTACCCCCTTATCCCTATCGCGGTAGGGTGGTATTTAGTTTATATATATAAAAAGATTCAGAACTCGAGACAGACGAGCAATAGATTTTCAACTAAAACATCCCAACAATAATTATCATATTGAAAGATTTCTATTTGTATATATATTGTAAATAAACGTTAATTAAGTAAAGTTCGTGTTTTCGAATTTATTTGCATCGAATATCCATCATCTTTCGTGTGCTCCCTCATAGGAGATTAGAAGTGGCGCGTCAGCGCAAAACATAATAAAACACCTGTAGTAATATTTATTATTTGGAATCAAAGAATTTTGAACGCAAAACTACTAGTATAGGATAAATGTACTATTTTGAAAAAAGAACCCTTTCGTGACTTTTGTACTTTAAATTTGGCTTACCGATTAATTGTAGGCATTGTTTATATCATACCACACACAATCACATCTGTTCCATTGCAAACATCTTAAAATAAAGGTGGTGTCGCGTCTGTCACTCATTTCAAAAATTGTCTTAAATTTTATGGTAAAGTGTCTATTTTCGATACGAGTCAGTTGAAATCTCTGTTTTTACGATATTACCGAACTAATATTCGTTACATATCATCTCGTATATACTCAGGATAAACCAATGGACTTTGTAGAACCTCTTGCTTTGTTTAACGTTTTATTCTTACAAGAACATAACACTATGTACAAGAGCCTTACTATAACCTTAACCTACACATAACCCACTGTGTGCAGATTGCCTTTATTACTTTTTAAAACTTATTCAAACTGAATAAATGTACCCCACACGAGAGCGCCTACTCGTTTTGGAGATAAAAACAGTTCTTTTCTCAATTATTTTCGAACTAATACTGCCTGTTGCCTGCACCCTCCTTGAACCTCCCTCCGCTATCCCATGTCTTACAAGTTAAACAAAACAAAAACGTCAAACGCCTGCACTCCAGGCCGAAAACGGCTAAAGAAAAAATTGGCAGGTATAATCCCAGACATCCTTAAAAGTAGGTAGATTTTTAGAAAAGTAGCAGACAACAGCTCAACAACAATTTTGAACATCTTTCAGTTAGGAAATCTGAACACTGTTGTTTTTATTATTAAGATAGAGAACATACGAAATTTTCTTAGAAGCATTTCAAAAACTCAGCTATTCGTATAAAAACCTTTCTCATTATGCAATCTCAATGGAACATATTAAATAAAAGAACGCAATACAGACAGTATGTCGCCATTAACTAATACTTCCTGCCAACTGTGGTGTTTAATATGTTTGACAAGGCCTTACGAAGGTATCTACTTAACAAACTGAATCAACAACGCAGCTTATATTGTGTGATAGGCGCGCAAACCGAAATTGCCAAATGTGAATCGCGATTTCGATCTAATTAGATCTCATCAGCACATCATAGATAGCATCGATATATTACTGACCATACCGAAGTTGTTCCGTAGTTGGAAGTTGACTGATTATCGTGCTACAGGCAGTATGTTGCCATCTAACGTTATTGATATCAATATAAATTTTAATTTTCGACTGTTTATTATAGAAGCTCTTGTAATTGTTTCAGCCTATAAGCCATAATCAAAGAGATATTAATAAGATATGCTACAACAAAAGCTTCCAACATTTTTATACCTAAAATTCTGTGACGTCAACATAATTTGGGGAATTAAAACTTCAATTAAACTTCAACTGAATGAAGTTTGGTCGTTTGGGTGTTGAATATGACACAATAAAAGAATCCGATGGGGTGCAAATAAAGTTTAATATGTACACTATGAACAATTATATACACTGATGAAGAATGAAGAAAAACGAGTAGAAAAGAAGATGTAGTAATAAGGACTTGATGATTAAGTATGTTTAGGTGGGTTGGCGAAGTTAGAGTAATTCTGAATGACTAACTGTGTGTGACTGATTAACCAACTGACTAACTGCGATTGACTGACCTACTGATCTCCTGTTTAAAGGAGTTTTATGAATGTATGTTAAAAGAGAGAAAGAAGTACCGTTTCTAAGGATTTTAGTTTGGCGTTATTCGATGTAAGGAAATTCCTGGTAGAATTTAGGGAAAGTGACTGTTACGAAAGTAATTGGCGTACAAAGTGAAATTTGGACCGAGTGCAGAAAAGGGTCACTTTCTATTGGCGAGGGTAAATAGGTGAGAGCGTGACAATTCGAATAACACCAACTAAGGGTACAATAGGAAAGGTTCAAAAAGGGTTTGTTATGAAGTAAAAAAGAATAGACTGAAATTGAATGAAGAAACTATTATGTTCAAAATACAAAGGAAAAGTGAAATTTAAAATGCATAGAAAAAACATTATTTATGATTGTGAAGAAGTGTACAAAAGAAATAAAAAGTTATAAATTTAAGAAATAGAAATGTGAAGGATTAGATATGCGAAATAAATATGCGTTAAAAAACAGAAATCGTAAAATTATACATGGAATGACGAATGACATATTTACACAATATACAATTTACAACCCTGGAATAGGCGAGTGTAGCAATAAACGCCACAACAGCAACAAGGGTGTGTTCTATGAGGATATCCCTGTGTCTGTTTCTGTGTGTAGTATGGAAATAATTTTTTCTTCTACGCTCACATGGTTATTTGTATGCTACTATAATACAAACCATACTTATTTTTTTGTCTATCTGTCTGTACGGGCAAAACCAATCTCGATGGGATTTTACAGACATGTAAAGGAGGTTGTCAGGAGTAGTCTAGGCTGCTTTTTCTATCACACGTTCGATGTCAGGGGGTAAAAACTTTAGTATAAGTTAGAGTTTAAAAAGAGAGTTCTTTTAGTTTATTTTTAATCCTTTTGAAATGAGAATTTGTTGTTTTAATGCATAACAACTTTTTTATTAAGTAAATTGGCAATAACTAATGAGGCTCTTATGTCAACCGCTATTAGGGGCAATTTGTTAAGATATTCTTTACAAAAAGGAATTTTTAGCAATAAATGTAATGGGTAATGTAAAACAATTGAACGAAAAGTTGTTTATAATTTTAAACGCTATTTTCGTATCCGGACCAAACAACATACATACATATTGGTTACAAATTTCAGTTCCCCATTTTATTTCGTATAAAACCTCTGACAAGTGAACAACTTCCCCACTACAATAGAGCTCTGATCGGACTGTTTAAGTAAGGAACCCTAAAAGTAACACAGAACGGACGAAAAATGGGGTGTGTGACGGTCAACATCCATCTCTGCCTAATTGTGCGATGGTCATCGATTATATCATTGCACAGATGGAAAACACAAACTGGTCATCAATGTTCCATATCTTTCAGCTCTTCTTAGTTCATTCATTAATTAAAAAATCACTACATAAGGAATCTTACAATTTACCTCCAACGGCTCATAGACGAATGTTTGAATAAAATAATGATTATTATTTAATAGTGTCACGAACGTACAGTTGTGCGGTTTTTGTTGGTTTAGTCCTAATTAACATCACCTTCCTGAAATAGATAATGGGGTATACACGACCTTCTTAGATAGGCCTGGAATTTTCTAGCAACGGCCAATAAAAAGACAATAGTAATACGGGAGGGTTGTAGAACGTTCTGGAAGGAATGCTGAAAACTATGAAAGCGAGTGCACTGGGTGGACCGAGTCAGTTTGTTTACATCGTGCGTTGACAAGTGACAGGAGCGATAGACGGCGATAGTCATAGAGTGGTGATAGTTGAACGCGAGTATAAATAGTGGCGAAGAATACGGCGACGGGAGAAATAGAATAGATTTACTAGTGTAAAGAATTGTGTAGACTTGTCTTAATCAGAACTGTAGTTAATTTAATTTTAGTTGTTAATAAATTTCGTTGTTCTCCTTCGTTTAATTGTGTTTTCGTGACTAAACAAGTCACAATAGTAATGTATATACGTTATACAAACATGGGTAATTTTTACTACACAAAACCGTATACCAATAATTTTTACATTGATGTGAATAATATTCGTTAGTCAAAGGGAAACCTTAATTTTTAAAGAATAAAACCAAAAATGGGAAGTGTTTCCCACAATTTCAATACGCGTGCCTTTTTGCGAAGTACATAAAATACAATACGAAATAAAGTATGTTATAAATAGCAGCACAGACAGTGATTTCTGAAACCTTCTCACCGAACGAGAACTTGAAATTCTCTGCAAAAATAACAACGAAAATTGTTCCGTTGTGTGATGTGATGATGTCGGATGTTTAACATTCGTCGGTTTAATATTGCACCACATGAATAACAACACTCGAAGGACCATGCACTCGACAGGAAAGAGAATTGACTGTAATATTTAAAAAAAACAATTATGTTTAATTACTATCAGTGCACATTACAATTAAAGTTTCATGAACACAAATAAAGGGCAATTTGTTAAATTACTATGTATATTGATGAGAAAATCGTTCAATTTGTTCTGATTTATATACTAAAACTACTTACTACTTAAAATTTAACTTCTTGTCCCTACTTAAAATTATGTGACACACAATTGAGGTCCATATTGTTTAGCGTGTCGTCAGAGTGGTGACAATTATCAACCCTGGAAACACCAGATTATTTTATTTGACTGATAATAAAGGTAATAACGTTCCCTTTTATAACTACATAATGACGCAGGAATAAAAACGAATTTCTAAAAATATTTGTGGAAGTTAGTTTCTTAGAATAGTTAGTATTCAGGTTTTCAGAATGCGAACACAAATAAATACGATGCATGTTTGTTTAAGTGAGTACCGTTTTGAAATTCTGCCGCCGGAGCGCTGCGATCAGCGTTCCGCTCATGCGCATTGAGTACCTATATCTCTCACCTATGCACTGACGCCATTACAGTTTGATTCGCCCTTGTTTACGTTGTTTACTGAGTGTTTAAGATGCTCCCGACCAAACAGTACTTTTGCTGGTGTTTGTCCAGTAGTCTTAAATAAAATTGACGCGACACTGATAGCAAGCATTGAATGAAAATAAATAAATATAAGGGAGGTTAATCTAGAGTTAGAGTTAATATAAAAAATGGAAATAAAGTCTAGAAGAAACCGCCGATTTTCGATATCTAGAAAGTGAGATGTCAGGATGAAAAAGCAGCAGAAGCATAACATAAAACAGACGATATCGCTGTGTCGAGTAACTTTTAATAAAAAAATAAATTACCTCTACACTCGCGATAAGTTAATTTAGGAACTCACGGCTCTGTATGGGTGCGAAACGTAGATGTAAAATTTTCTAGATTTGTATAAATGCCATCTTTGGCTCACGATAGGAAGGAGTGGAGGTGCGTATCCAACCTGGCGTCGATCTGATGTCTGTGATGTTAACACCCTAACGGTTTGGAACCCTTAGGGCACAAGTCATACCCACAGTTGTCAGTCTTTTTCCTTTACGCCTAATTTTATATGCTAGACTGAGATGAGTCGACTAGGGGATTGTTTACCAAGGGAATGGATTTGCTGTTTATTTGTCTTATGGTAAATAGTCGCGTAAGTCGAGACACAAAGATTCCTTCGATGTTGCATAAACGTAATGCACTCACTATAATGGTGTTGCCATAAAGACACTAAAAAGACACTTAGGAAAAACAAACAAACAGTTTTAGGTAAACAAACCCAAGGAATATTACAGACGAAAACTGAAATGCAACTAGTTCATTCTTATTTTGAGAGAATAAGCTGAAAATTGTAAAAGCTGTTGTTTTCTCAAGTTTTCGTACTAACTGAATATTTGTTCCTAAAATTGAAATACTTTAACGTGAAACACCTGCATTTAGAATGGCAATTAAAACAAAGGAATCGGAAATAAAAGCTCAAAATGAAGGCTCCATGATGTCTACGCTCTATCTGATGAATTTCGTAACAAAATATTTTGGTTCTAGTTGTGTTCGATATGATATTAATGAAAAATTAGTAAAACAAATATTTATTAGACACTATTAGAGAGCAAGAAGATTAAAGTAAACGAAGGTTGATTTAGAATTTTGAATTTGAATAATTCAAGAAAATTATGAAGGTGGTGCTAAAGGTTGTAAATATTATTAGATCTTATCAGCACGCCATAGGCAGATTTGATAAATTACCGACCAAATCGCTGGAGCTCGGTATAAAGCAGATTTAAATAAAACGTTGATATGACAGTACAACTATGTGTAGATGAAATTAGTATTGTTTAACTTTATGAAAAACGGCAATAGCAGCAAGAGCAGGTAGATGGCGACGTACTGCCGTATCAACGTTTTATTTAAATCCAAAATCGGAGGGTAGGGCATAAGGCCCTCTTCGGCCTCCTTTCAGGAATCGTGGGAATGGGTGGGTGGTGTGGTTAGGGAGTGAAAAATGAGACGGACGAGATGAAGATAGAAGAGAAGTGAAAGATTATCTGTGGAATATTATTGCCCCAGAATTTGCCTAAATGATCCAAGGAAATCTCAGAAAAATTGGACCTGAGCAGTCGGACCCGGGTTCAAACCGGTGACCTTCCGAATATTAAGCAATTATCATGAGCACTAGACCACGCCGCTCGTTTCAACTGTATCGACAACGCATCTTATATACTGACCATACAATGATTTTATATCAACTCGTCATTGTGGAAAAGCTCTGATTTGGTCGGTGTTTTATTGAAACTAATAAGTTGGAAATCGTGATAAACCTGTGATAGTTTCGATAAGTTACCAACCAAACCAAAATTACTTCGTCAAAAAACATATAGAAGCCCATTGTAGCCAAGCTCATTAGTTGAATATCCGACTGCAGATGACATATCGGTATATGTTACTCGGGCGTGAATGTAATAACATCCAGCAGTGCCGTAATTTAAATATAAATAATGATCCTCATATTTATGTCAAATAATATTATTTGAGATATGTTATATAACGTAACACAACAAACTATTATTTTAGAATGTAGTGACGTCAAGTATTCCGCGAAAAACAAAACTTACAATAGCAATAATGTTTCCACATCGAAGTCTAATCAAATCGTATTATCGAATAATCAACCAATTTGGTATATATTTGTAAGAATAACTTGACTAAACTACGGACTGTGGAAATTAAAAGTCATTATAAGTTGCATTCAGTGTTTCCAAATCACCAAACAGATTTAAAAACTGTCCAAACATCAATAGAAGGTAATATTTTACAAATAGCATAAAGAATACAAACAGGTATTTCGCATTTTATATTTGTACTTTAGATAAAATTGTGTCAAATAAAACACATATCTGCAAATTTGTTCTGAAAATACCGAATATCTATTTAATTTAGTATTTTAATCGTATCGCATGGAAAAAGTGTACATGTTTGGAATATTTAATTGAGCATAAGAACAAATACGAAAACATTTTTTTTATTGGCGTAAATAATACAAAAGATTTTTACACAAATCAGTAGACATTCGATTAATTAAATAAAGAAAGACTCACATTAATTACCACTAACTAAATTTAATATGAGCGGACACATGTTTCGCCCACTTCACACGTGGGCATTATCAACGCGAGACTTGAGTCTTGAGTCTCGCATTGACAATGCCCACGTGTGAAGTGGGCGAGACTCAAGACTCAAGGCTCGCGTTGATAATGCCCACGTGTGAAGTGGGCGAAACACGTGTCCGCTCATATTAAATTTAGTTAGTGGTAATTAATGTGAGTCTTTCTTTATTAAATTGGATTTTACCACAGTCTCCTAATTTCTACTTTGAACATTCAATTATTAGCCAACAGAAAACAGTTATTTCTATGATACCAATATTGATAAAATTCAGCAGTCAACGCTTAAAAAATTATTTATTTCGATATTGTTTGAAATTGAAGATTTGTTACTTTTTTTCAGGACAACTGGAAGTCCTCAAGCTAAATCTCCAGCAACAAGTAGTGCTGGGGCTCTTGTGCCCTCTGAAGCTCGTACTCCGACAGCTCCAGGAAAAGCCTCACAAAATGCCAAGGGAGATCATCCTTCGGTAAGTCACTTTTTTATTAACTACTAGTTGATTCTCGCGACTTCACCCGAATAGTTTGCTAAAATATATTGACTATACCAGACTATACCTTCTGTTGTAATGAAACACAAGTATAAATTCCCTCCCTCTACTGCGCATGAGCACCACAACGCATGTCCTCCTTAGTGGCAAGAGAATACGCATAGTTGGAGCCGTTGAGGCTGTCAATATTGTCGTTATCGTAAAACAGAGTGAAGGATCTCCCTTATTTCCACTCATTATGGAAAGATTTATACCATATCTTGAAAACGTTATTTTTAACATTAATGCAGATTTAATTAAAAGTATTTTATTTTAGTTTCGTCATACAGCTGATATTTTTTCTATTTGGAAGGATACCTCAAAACAGCTTAATGGCTTTCTTAAAGGGTTAAACTCAGTAGATAGATCAGATTATCTAATTCACTATGGAAACTAAAACAGAGGTTAACTTAAATTTTTAGATCTTGCCTTAACTTAAATGGATAAAACAATAAGGTATGAAATATTCAGAAAACCATCCATTACAGATACTGTCATTTCTATGGATTATAATCACTCGTATAACATAAAAACGGCTTTGTCCATATATTTTATTTTATCAATAATGGTTCCTAACCTAAAATAATAGACCATATAATATAAAATAAACCACGTAAATTAATTGCAAGACTACTTTACCACGATTGAGCCTATTTCAATAAAATTATTAAAAGTAACTACAGTGTTTTTAGATATATTAAAAAAAAAAATGATTATAGAATCAATAATAATCCTTGTAGATTTAATTTTAGGCCGATTTTAGTCGAAAAACTCAATCTAACAGTTATCCAAAAATTAAAATTATTGTTCGTCTAAATATTAAGGATGAAAAATCCCACATTTGGAACGCGTCCCTCGAAGCAGGTACTACGAACCCAAGGCCAAATACCACAACCGGTTTCGACCTACTGGGTAGGACGCGTTCAAAATGTGAGATCATTGATCTTAAAACTTAGACGAATAAGGATTTTAATTCCTTCTTTTTTGAATATGTTATATTTTCGTCTAGAAGTCCATCGGAATGAACAGTGTAATTCAATGCCGGTAGGGGTATTAGCCCTCGGAGTAGTTGTTTCTGTTGATTCCATATTTATATTTATATTTGTATTTATAGTATAGCCTGTAAAGGCCTTTCTGCCAGCGCCCACCTGAGGAGACCCAATAGGTCGAAACCGGTTGTAGGATTTGGCTTTCGGTTCGTAGTGCCTGCTTAGTGGGACGCATGCCAAATGTGGGATATTTGATCCTTAATATTTAGACGAACAAAGATTTTAATGGCTTCTTTCCTGGGTATGTTATCTTTGTCTAAGAATCTTTCGGAATCAACAGTGTATCAATGCCGGTAAGGGTATTAAAATTGTGTTTTTTTAAATAATTCGATCTTATGAAGTCTTTTCCTAGGCGGCACAGCTTTTCAGTTTTCAATTTTTTGCAGAAGCTATTAAAATAAAAAAATGGTTCGGTATAAAATACGTCATAAATATATGAGTCTTTAGAATTCAGTCAAAAATTAATGAGAAATTTATTTTTAGTTTAATTAATCCTAAGGAACGAAATAAAAAGAGAATAAAATAAACGAAGATGCTAATGCGAAGCAAAAAGTAATGGGAACGAAGTGTTTATAAAATATTGCGGTGGTTCAACTGTTTATATTAACTTTACCTTTTAATTAGGTATTAATATTTCTATATTCAAGTAACATAAGGGTGTAAGAAAGCAACAAAAGTAGTCATTAGAAGGGTTTTCATTCGTTTGAGTTGTTTTTGTTGATTCCATATTTATATTCATCTAAACAGTGTTTTAGTCAACAATAAAACAAAATTAAGTTTAGTCGAGAAGATAGTGAGGAATATAAAATATATAAATATTATGAAACATTGAACACTTAACAATATTTTCACTGAGTTTCATGTGACTTCAATTTTCAATTTGTTTATAAAAACCTTTAAATAATAATCGAATTTTCACCGAAGAGTTAATTTTCGGTATAACGATTCAATTAAAAGAAAATAGTAACCAAAATCATACCTACTGTTTCTGATATGAAATCTGTCAAAGCATTAATTATTTCTCCAAAACCCATGTTTGTATTAATTTCGCTAACGAACACATTAATTTCTACTTTGATAAAGAGCTTTCTATTAATTTATATTTCCACCCGATGGCGCATATGTTATTCCCTGATCATATCATAATCACGCGTAAACAATTATTTATTACAATTTACCAAAAACATAAATTTTGTACTAGCCTGTTTCACATTGAATAACAAATGTTGTACATTATATTATTTCATTAATGTTTTCTGTCATATATTGCTTATATGAATTAAAGCAGATATGTGAGCTATATTTACAAAAATGCGAATCTTATTAAATTTTAAATACAATCGTATGGCAGTAAAACTTGTTCCAAAATTGTAAATTTTCTACCAAAAGCAGTGAGTATTGTTGGGAAATCGTTTAGAATCATCGAGATTAAAATCGATGTCAAGAAAACATTGATTGGACAACGTTGATGTATACGGAACATTAATAATCGATAGTTATTATTTTAACTGATTGCATTGAATAATTTACAAAAGAATTCAAATGTATTGCAAACTTTCAAATAATTAAACCATCGCTTCTAGGTGATAACAAGCAAGCGGATCCTTTTAATTTACACCAATTGGAAATAGCGCTTTCTGGATAATATTCGGTAGCATTAAGTGAACAACATAAAGGCAATTGCTGCCATCTAGTGGATTTTAGCCGCCACAGAAGATATCAAACTAGATAAGGCCTCACTGAGGTATTTAAACTTGTCAGCTAAATCAACAACGCAGCCTACATACGTGAATTCACGTAAAGTTTAATAATAACAATTGTCATGCTTTTGGTCAGAAATGTATCCAAACTGCCGGATACGGATCGCGATTTCGCTCTTGTTAAAAGCTCATCAGCGTGCCATGATATCTTCTGTAGCGGCTAAAATCCACTAGATGGCAGCAATTGCCTCTAATGTTGTTATTATATTAACTGTTCTTTACCGAACATTTCGACTTGGTCAGTAATTTATCGAGACTGCCTATGGCACGCTGATGAGCTTCTAACAAGAGCGAAATCGCGATCCGTGTCTGACAGTTTCGATAAATTTCTGACCGAAAGCATAATAATTGTTATTATTAAGTGAATCGTTTTCGTTTTCGCCCAAGTCATTTTTAAGAGTGCGTGATTTTTAATTGTTTTAAAAAATAGTGATATTTTATTATTTTTCATCCGATTATTATAATATGTGATCTCCCTTGTTTCACTGCTAATTTTTAACAGCTTCATTAGTTTAGTTTTGCAGAAGTGTGTTGTACAATTTTATCAAAACCACCAAACGTGGTTCGCGATTTCGAATTTGCTTGTTGTAACCAGGAATCCGCAGGTAGTTCCTACAAAATATCGACCAAATCGAAGGCGTTGCTTGTTGCAAATTAATAAACAATCACAGATAGACAGTAAATACCCCTTCTGGTAGTTTCAAGTACTTGTTCCATTTGTGCAATTCTGTAATTGGCGGAATGAACTGCGTCGTAAACTAACCGTAATTAAAAAGAACCTTGTTAAATATTAATAAGTAAAATGATCTATTCTTTCTACGTTCAGTTGATGGAAACTCATTTCAAATAATAGGTGA
Source organism: Agrilus biguttatus (assembly GCA_963921985.1). Classification (NCBI taxonomy): domain Eukaryota; kingdom Metazoa; phylum Arthropoda; class Insecta; order Coleoptera; family Buprestidae; genus Agrilus; species Agrilus biguttatus. Next base: position 19,622,123 of record OY998125.1, read on the forward strand.
AATAAATAAAAACACAAAGTTTCCACAAAATTTGTATATTCACACTTTACAATTGTTACGCCTAACGTAGGCTTCTTCAGAAGTAATAATACAATAAACTTATCTTAACATATCATGTCTTATATACTAGTGAATTAGGGCGGGGTGTGAATAAAAAGATTTAGTAACGGTGAATTGTTGAGGTCAATTTGGTCGTTTAACAGTGTATTTTTATTTTTGTATTTATTAGTCTCTAATGTTTCTAATAATGATAATCTTAGGCTTTTATTTACAACATGAAGAATTATGAAAATTATCGTCAAAAGTATGGTTTCCTTCGATTAGATGTTTAGCATAGTTCGAATTTAGTTTATTATTTTCATAAGATTTTTTATGCTCTTCTAATCGTTCTTTAAAAGTACGCCCTGTCTGACCTATATAGATGCAGTTACAAGAATAACAATTTGGTTTATACACTCCTGACATGTTTTCCTTACTAATTTTGTCCTTGTTATTTTTAATACGTTTTCCTAAAGTATTTTGTGTTTTATATGCCACTTTGAGTTTATTTTTAGTTAAGAATTTTCTTAATATTTCCGAAGGATTACTTAAGTAAGTAATGGTTTTATAATTAACATTTTGGTTATAATTGCATCGGGGGTATACCTTACTAATTGCTTTTTTAAATTCTAATTTAAACAGTAACTTATCAATTATATCAACTTTACAATTATTACTTACTGCAATTTGCTTAATTACCTCCAAAGATGGTGTTTACCTCCTGACTGTGTTCACTAATTTTACAAAATAAGGATTATACTTGGTAGAATAAATAAGATGAATAATTACAATAAATTAAAAATTATATTTAATTTTAGATTTTAACATTTAATAAATTATTGTTCATTTATTTTTCCTAAAGTTGTTATCGTTGTTATGCTATAAATAATTATTTTATTTTATTTTCTAATGTGCAGAATTTCATTATTTGTTTTGCTTAATCCTAATGGTAACACAACTTGCTTTCGGTTAAAACCGGTAACGTTGTTTCCTTTCGTTAGAAGATTACATAGCATTCGAAAACCTTCAAATCTTACCCTACGTGTAACAGATAAGTGCGACCTAAGGGAAGCAAACCTATCATCCCAAATTTTAAATATACATAACCCCCAGCAGAGGCTGGTGCGATATGAAATTAAAAAATAACAGCGAGACTGTGAAGGTATGAATTTCAAGAAATATTTCTAAGAATGAAAACATTTCAGCGAAAACAAACAGGGAAAAGATCCCCGCTGTCAGCGTGTCGTCGGGGCGTTGACCGATACAAGTTATTGCAGTAAGGTATAAAATTTCCTCGCGTGCCTACCTAACAATAACGCAGGCAAAGGCAGAATTTCAAAAGTACGTGCCGAATGGTTACTAGTAATATTTACAAAATTTGCCAACAAAAGAGAATACATTGAATTACGATACAAATATATACATGTATATAAAAAGAAGAACATTATTAACTGTGGAGAAATGTATAAAATTATGTATTGTAAATTACTAATAATTATTTACATAGAACTAATATACAAATAAATAAATCCACCCTTTTAATTAGAAGTTTTGTTTAAAAAGGCAAAGTTTTACCCCAAACTATATATCCCTCAATTACAAATTTTAAGAATCTCATATTGTTTATGCAATGAATTATTTCACAGTATGTTAGTGACATCTGCAATAATTGCACAGGTCAATTAAATCAGAGATTCAAAAGCTACAAAATTGCTTCAACAAGTCAGAATTTTAAGGCATTCGATTAACATGCAATTTTTGGCAGGTTTGAGAAATCTGTGTCTGAATGCTAATCAAGTCAAGTTAGGTTCATTCGAATTTTTAATTAAGGTATATTGTAATCTGAATATGCTGGAAAACTATTAGTAAAGATTCTACGTAGCGATAAAAGATTTATCGAAAATAGCTACTTCCGGGTTGTTTTGTCCTTTTATTTCACATAGCTATTGATGCTCACAAAAGAGTCAACAATTGAAATTTTTGAAGTTTGACGTTAGGTTATTTCAAGATACAGATTAGCTTTGGAAATTTTAAGCCAAATTCCGAAGTGTCATCTCTGATCTTAGCTTATAGAAGTCCGTATTAGCTATAATTATTGAGCTATATACATTTTCGATTTCATTTAATAATATTAAGTTGCTATTTTTCATGTGTTTTTTGATTTCTAAGGTTTCCAAAATGTCTAGTTTTTTACCTTTCTTCTCTTAATGTTCTTTTACAAGAATAAGGAAAATTCATGAACCACGTTAATAACAAAAAGCATAAATTTAATTGTGAAGAAAATTTCAAAATTTTACATCAAGAGAAGAAAGGTAAAAAACTAGACATTTTGGAAACCTTAGAAATCAAAAAACACATGAAAAATAGCAACTTAATATTATTAAATGAAATCGAAAATGTATATACCTCAATAATTATAGATAAAATAGTAGATGCACCCCCACCAAAATTGTAATAGTATTTAAGAAATAGTGTTAGCAAATTTGTATCAATACTTCTTCTGAAGAAACGACCGTAAAGAGTTTAATTATTTTATTTGATTCAGTATGGTTCCTAATTTCCATAATGTGAAGGCAAAAACAATAAGTTATTTTGCATATAACTAGTTAAAACGGAATGGTAGAAATCTGAAAAGGAGTAGAAGGGAAGGAATCCTTACGTATCGGTAGAATAGATAGTAAAGCGAGGAGCTTCGCCAGAAAATTCACTCCACAACATCGTTCAAAAGTTTGGAATATTAATAATAATAATAATAATATCAAATTAAATAGAATTATTACAAAAATTTAATTTTCTGAAGTTACATCAATCGTATTTACCGAATTAAACTGGTTTGGAGTAGACAGTGCCCTAACATTACTACGATATTTGATTATTGAAACAGGTTTTTTCTTACAATTATGGTATTATTTAGATTATTTTTGAATTTCGCGCCTTTGTGGGTGGAGCTACTTTGTGGTATTATTATTATTATCGTACGAGTGGTGAGTTGAGGGAGATCGATTTCCGAGCAGTCTTGTGAGTTATGTTGTTAGAGTAACAACCAATATGTTTCCTTATGTACGTTGTGTTAAGTTACTGTGTTTTATTGTTAGTTAATAAATAGAAATTATATATATATATATAAAAGTTCGTGTATTATTTCGCTGGAAGTCTAATCTTACTACACAATTTAAAATTTAATTTTCTTTAGTTTAAGAAGTAACCCTTATTTTAAAACTTAATTTCATATTCAATTGAAATTGAAAACATAATGTAGCTAACGTATTCGTGTGTGCGATGAATCCATTGGCGCTGCTACGCTCGAAAGCGGCACGTTAGATATTAGGATCGATCGATACCGGACAATAGACACTCGAGAATCTTCTGTTTCTCTGAAAAGTGGTCGAAATATCTTCCCGTGTTTTCTAGTATTTTTTTCAGTAAACTATATAGCCTCATCTCTGGATCAGCGGGACAGTTGATTTCCGAACGCGTAATTTAAATATTGAACGGCGAGATACAAAGTGATATAGATAAAGTGCCATATTGTTTGTCATACAAATAAGTAGTTTAAATTTGTTAGTAGAAGTTTGAACTAGAAAATTCGTAACGATAAATGAATACAGACTACTTTTTTTATTATCACTTTTTTATTTACAAATCCTTTTGACTATAGTTTCGACAAATAGCTTGTCATTGTCAAACATATAATTCAAATTGAATGAATATAAACAGATGTACAGTAGTGTTTATATATATTTTTTGGAAATACCATTAATTATTAAATGTACTGAATAGTACTGAGTGGTACAAATCTACCTGGTCGTTTAACAGGTTATTTTCGGAGATTTTTGATGCTTTATATACTTCTAAGGATTCTGAAATACTAAGTTTAATGCCTTTTCTATAGTAGGAAACTGATGGCCTATTTCTAAAATATGGTTTGCAAAATTGGAATTATCTTTTCCTAATCTAAATGATTCCAAGTTTTTTAGAAAATTCGTTACAATAAAATAATAATTTTTCCTTTCTTGTGGTTTGCAGTTTTTATTACACAATTTTACCTAAGAACGTGTATATCATAGACACATTACTAACTTTCTAACAAACTAACAATTATTATGCTTTTGGTCAGAAATTTATCGAAACTACCAGACACTGATCGCGATTTCACTCTTGTTAGAAGCTCGTCAGCGTGCCATAGACAGTCTTGATAAATTACTGACCAAGTCGAAATGTTCCGTAAAGAACAGTTTATATTATAACAATATAGAGGCAACTGCTGCCATCTAGTGGATTTTAGGCGCCACAGAAGATATCAAACTAGACAAGGCCTCACAGAGGTATTTAAACTTGTCCAGCTAAATCAACAACGCAGCCTACATACGTGAATTCACTTTAACCTGTGCTATTGTTTGCACAAGAATAGTTTATTCGTTATACCTTATGCACAGAGTAAAATAAACTCTAATAATTCACCCTTAACTTCCGCGTAAATACGATTTTCACGAAGCTGCACGGACAGCATTAATTGTTAGTTATGGCAATGACTGAACAAATGAAAATTGCATCGTGACCTATCGTCGCATCGCCATCGCCTCGCGTTGCCACTTGCAGCTGCATAAATTCATCGAGCAGCCGCAAGGCGACCTTAAATCCATCTTATAGTCTAGAGATCATGAACTTAATTGAAAGCAAAATTGTTTAAGCTTTAGATTTATCAATGTATTTACGAAGATTATCTCAAGAATAACTTTCCTTGCTTCACGTATTATAAGAAAGACCGTCTCCTAACTTCATTATAAATCAAATTTGACGTTGAATAAATTATAAAGTTTATCTGTCGCTGCTTGCACTTCTACTTGTTAACAAAATGAAATAGGACCGACCACTTGGAACTATTACTAAACTAAGTTATCATTATTCAAAAAAGGAGGAATTAAAATCCTTATTCGTCTAAATTTTAAGATCAAAGATCTCACATTTTGGACGTGTCCTACCAAGTAGGTATCAACAGTGTAATTCAATGCCGGTAGGAGTATTAGTCCTCGGAGTAGTTGTTTCTGTTGATTCCATATTTATATTTATATTTATAAGTTATCATTGTTGGATACTTGTTGTTTTAGTATAAACCATAACCAGCCTTAGTTTGTTACTGGGTGGTTAAGCTATTTTCGAAAAATTGTGCCAATTATTTTTTTAGAATTAGGTGGTAAAAATATAATTTCAATTGAATTCTCTGTTGGATAAAGTATAAAAGTATAAATTTTCTCGATCTTAAAATTTGTATAAATAAGTACAATAAATTAGATTTCAGTATATTCATGAAAAATACATATACAGACTGCATCATACCAAAAGAATCTAATCACCCTAACAATATAAAGATTGCTTCCTTCCACTCAATGTAAAATAGATTAGTGAATATTCCCTTAAAACACGAAGCATTCATTCAAGAACTTCAAACTATTAAAACTATCGCAAAAAATAATGGTTATAATTCAATATTTATAGATAAAATGTTAAATAAAAAGATCTAGTAATAATAGTATTTTCCCGATGCAAAAGTCTGAAAATAAAAATGACACATGGCGAAAAATTCCATATTATGGTACTATTAGCGAAAAGTTAGGTAGGACACTCAGGCAGTTCAATATTAATGCAGCTTATTTTAATAACTTTACTGTAGGTAAATTTCTGGTTAACAATAAGATGACTGTAAAAGCCGACACCCTCCATAAAAGCGGTGTATACAAAATCAATTGTTCAGATTGCTCAGCTATTTACATAGGAAAGACCAAAAGAGATATTATAACAAGATACAATGACACGTAAATTACGTAAAATTCAATAATCATGCTTCAGGTTTAGGCACTCATCTTATTGAAAATAACCACAGCATAAATATAAATAATTTAGAATTATTACACCATTTAAAAGGAGGTCCAATACTAGATAGATACGAAATCATCGAAATAAAAAAAGCAAAAATAGAAAATAAAAATCTTACTAACGACCAAATAAAATTTGGTAACAGTCCCTTATTGGACCCAAACATTGTTCATCCCCCACCCTCTTAGTATGTACTATAAATTAATGTATTTCTGTTTGGTACTTAGTATAATTTCGTTACTCCTGAAGATGCCCTTATAAGGCGAAATACGTATCGAGTATTCAATAAACTTTTAGTGAAACCCTCAGTGTTTTAATTTTTCTCAATTTTAAATAGAATATCTAACAGCAACATTCCTACATTAGTACGAAAAATAAGTTTCTATTTTATTGCAAATATATTGGCATTATTTTTACCTGTCATAATTTCTTAGATTTTTTATTATTTTATTCTCTGGCAAATACAGTAATACACATAGTTAATATTTATGCGCCGCTACTGTACGTCTCTGTAGTTCAGTACCTCCCTCCAGCCATCAGGCAATTTAATGCTTCTAATGTGTCCCAGTTTCTATCATTATTTGATTAATATGAAAACGAACTTAAAAATTCAATTCATGTGTTAGTAACACTCCATCTGCAGTATATTGAAAATTTATAACGCTCAATTTTGTATTCGTGTATAAAAATGTATTGTTGAAAATGACGGTTAATAGCATTTATCAACACTGTCGAATGTGCGTGGTGACTGGAAAAAGTATCAAAACCTCAAAGAGGCGTGAAGCAAATTTCTGTTTCCTGTTTTTTTTCTGCCATTTGTCAACATATACCGATAGCCTATACGGCGCTTTTTATGCTAGTTTCAGTTTCATGATATTAACTTAATTAGAAAATATGAGTGAATGTCGAAGTGATGGGTCATCAATTTACATATCGTTTATAATCGGATTCAACTGAAACGAATACGAATATTAATAGCGACCAGATTTTTCCATTGATTATTATTACCTACACATAATATATAAATTTAAACTATTGTAACGAACGTGTAGATGTGTGCGGTGAATCGATTAGAGCCAGAGACGTGATTATAATATGGACCGAGCGTAAGCAATGTTCTCTGTACCTGAAAATGATGACGTTTTGGTATGCAACCAACAAAGCAGATTCAGGGACACGTATTTAAGTTTCCCATGCGTTAAACGCTAATTTACAGACTTTAAATATTGAAAATCATTTACAATAGCATTTAACATACAAACCAAATATATTGAAAACATAATTAAACTTCTTTAAAAAATAATAATACTGTTGGTTACAATAATATATGTGCTGTGCTATAAGTGAAAATAAAGTTAATTAGTAACGTAAGTAGATTTCTCGTTGTATGAATGATTGGTGTATGAAGTTGATAAACAAGATGTGATGACTGTGATTAAAATGATGTATATTAAAGGTACTACTATTTACAAGTATTTTAAAAAATCTGATTTTATGGTTTAAATAATAGTTGGTAATACTGAATTTGATAAAATATGTTTCGTCAGTTTTTGTTAGTACAAAAATATAAGGTATGGGACGTCGTTCATTATGTGTACTCTGTTGGGAAAGTTAGACAGTTAGTATGTTAAACATGAGAAGAAAAGAAGTATGAGAAGATGTAAGTTAGAGAAAGAAATGCGAGAGGTGTCAATTGACATGGATAGGTGGTTAGGTATAATAAGCAGGCGACAGTAGACATATGAATTTAGGGTGACGGATAGACAAGAAAAACATTTTGCTGCAAACAACACACAAATGAATATTTTGACGGTGTAAAACTTTCACGCCTTATTGCATTCAACTATTTTTTCTTTAATTCAGGATCCGTAGGGAACCTTCGAAGAATTTACAAATATATCAGTGTGTCTTGTGTTTAAAATTGTATTTACACCTGAAATGAAATGGAAGAATCTTTAGAACTCTTTTCACGGCAACCGTATGCACAATAATATGTAACCATATTGTTCTAATATTAAACTAGTTTTATATTACTTTAACAAAAAATAGTTCATAAAAGTGTTCACAAAACCCTATGTACAAGAAAAATAGTGTCGCACAACATTTATTTGAAATAACTACACTCAACACTTCAACTGCCTCGAACTTTCTGAGTGAAGTTACGAGCTCTCTTAATAATTCTCGCGTTTCTGTCCCATAAGTCGCAAAATGTGTTGCCTACCCAAATGGTATCACTTTATAAACGGAAGGCGCAGTATAGTTATAATCACGTCTCTGATTAGAGGTGACTCACACCGAAGGCGGCGCGTTTCATGTTGAGAAAAAATCGACGCCGGACAATAGACGCTCGAGAATATTCTGTGTCATTGCAAGTCGTCTTTTTTTTTTAGAGTGGTCGAAATATGTTCGCATGTTTTCTAGTATAGTAATTTCTTTCAGTAAATAAATACCCTCGTCTCTGGGTCAGACAGACAGTTGATTTCTGGACGCGTAATATAAATATTCAACGGCGAGATACAAAGTGATATAAATAAAGTGCATTATTGTTTTTCAAATAAATAAGTAGTTTAAGATTGTTAGTAGTGTTTAAGTGATTAAATAAATAGTTGTAAATAAATAAGTGAACTAGAAAATTCATTACACTTTTGTGAAACTTCATATTTAAATTAATGAATCGGAACAAAACAATTTTTCATACAATTTTTATTCGAAAACTCGAAAAATTTGTGTTGGGAGCGAAGACCGGAGGCACCTAAAACCACTTATACAGAAGGAATCAAAATAAATTATTCCTTCCATCCTAAACAAACAATGTGTACTGTTTTCTAAAGACTTTTGTTTAGATTAATTAATTTATCCTCGTCAGCCTGTGACTATAATGTAGAACTGACAACCAACAAACATATTGTAATTTCAAATAGCTATTCTCTAGGTATCATTGACAAAATGCTGCATAAAAAATACTTTTGTTTCATTTATATATATATATATTAGTTTCTGTTTTAAGCTATTAGCTATTAATAGAATGTTATGGTAGGGAAGGTAAGTTATAATTGTAGTAACCAGGGTCTGTCGTTCTCTATCGCCTATTTCAATATTTTCACACTTCCATAAATTATTACCTACTACTTATTAATCAGGAACTGTTCAGTTATCTTAGACGCGAACGAACGATGCTACATGATCGAGATGTCGCTCAAGAGCTCGGGGATTTACCCTAGCTCAGCGTCGCGTTCTTGGTTGTTGAGAGTCGTAGGCGTTCTTCTTGGTGTTGAAAGTGTGGTGAAGCATCGTGTGTGTTGATTCTTTGTTTTATTTTTTTTCATTCTTCAAGTTGCATTCAAATACATTGCAATAAACTATTGTATTTGCATGTATTATTCAACGGGGTTCTAATATTGGTTATGTTGTTTTTCACTGTTATAAAAATCTACACAAATGTTGTCAATTTTCATTGTTCTCTCAATTCACGCAATAATTTGTATCTTGTATATTTTGTGATGTGTTGTTTAATTTGAGCTTTTATTTTGTTAATATGACCAAAACAGTGATGTGTAACAAGTATTTTGTTTTCAATTTTTATGATTTTGCTCTGTTGATCCACTAGATGCGTTCAGATAGTTTCGAGCTATGTTGAATTCACTAACATTTTCTCCCGTGTAGAGTATTGATCTGGGAGTATTCACAAATCTATATGTATTTTGTTTTGATATTTATTTGTTGCATTTGGTTTTGATATTTATTTGTGCATTTATTTCGACGTTAATGTTTTGCGTTACTCTATTTTATTTTAGAAAATCAAAATGCCACGAAGGTTATGATCTTTTATAGTTTGAGCTGCGGTGCAAACTTTTTTCCAATAAATTAAATTATCTCAAAAACTATTTATCGTAGGAATACAAGTTGGTTATCAGAGTCACCTTAGAATTTTATGTTTTATAAGAATTCATCGTAAAAAATATACCATTCCATTTAAAATAAGAAAGTTGACATCAACTTCCGGTATAACCTGAAGTGCCCGACAGTTCTAGTTAAGTAGATCATCCTTGTTAACCATTCCCAAATGTTGAAATCTATAACATGCTTAGTTTCTCTGAAACGTCTAATGTACCACTCAGTTTAAATGTATATATATACACTTCCTATCATATATTCTGAGGTTTATTAGGTCTTGGTTTTAGCAGTCATCTCCTATTTTCAAAGGTACGAGCCGCCACTGATTTCCTTTATACCAACATTTTTGTCAATATGGACTCATTTTAAGATTACTTTTAAACTAATATGGTAATTTGATGAAGAACATTAACTTCTTGTTAAGCAATTAATCGAAAGTATCGGATGTGAATCGCTATTTATCAATTCTCAAACCTACTGTAAGTAAATCGATAAACAAATGATTATCCCATATGAAATGCTACAGTTAGTAATAAGTTAATCTAAGTATATGGCGATGTATTGCAAATAACATAAATGATATACTTTTTCTATTCCTAATATTGGCAATATGTAAATAATTTCTAAATATACGAGGCATGTTTTTTAAGTAAGTACCGTTTTGAAATTAATAAAAAACGTGCAAAGATATATTAATAATTTTATTTCTACATGAAAGCCTGTATCTTAATCTACTTTTCTACATAATTTCCTTGAATATTGAGGCACTTGTCATAACGTTTGACCAGTGACCAGTTTTTGAATACCCTTCTCATAGAACTCTGCCGCCTGACTTGTTAACTATTAACCACTGTATCACAACTGTTTTGACTTCGTCATCGTCTTGAAGACGCTGCCCGTCCAGGTGTTTCTTCAAGTGTAGGAACAAACGATAGTCACTAGGCGCCAAATCAGGGCTGTATGGAAAAGATGTGATGAGATCATTGGTCCGATTAGCCACACACTAACGGGCATTGTCATGTACATTTGTGCGGTCATCTTTAAATGCTCTCACCCACTTCCTTACCATTCCATCACTCATTATGTTTTATCCGTAAACTGCACAGATCTCAGATCTCACGATGAATATCAATCGGTTTTGGTTCTTTAGCACTAAGGAATCGTATAATAGTCCGGACTTCACAGTCGGCGCGTCTCACAATTATCGGAGGCATCTTAAACACTCAGTAAACAACGTAAACAAGAGCGTATCAGATTGTAATAGCGTCAGTGCGTAGATAAGAGATGTAGGTACTCAGTGCGCATGCGCGGAACGCTGACTGCAGCGCTGCGATGGCAGAATTACAAAACGGTGCTAACTTAAAAAACATGCCTCGTACGTACCTCAATCTTACATTAGAATGATGAACTAGTCTCACATTTTTTATTACAACAATAAAATGTACACTTCACTCCTTGTGGCTACAGATAAAATTATGTTATGGTTATCATAATTTTAATTCAATTATATAACGAAATAGGTAAATCTAATAAAATAACCAACAAACTCCTTTATAAGATCTTGAATGTTTGCTACCTAATGAGTACAGGTGTTGTTTAGTGTTTGGTGGGTAAGTAATATCGATTACAAAGTTAGTAAAGCTTGATAAGAACTTTAGGCACAAAAACAGCAAAGCTTGATTTAAATTTATTATAGGAGAACTAGTCGAGCCAGAAATAAACACCTTTTATTTCCGTTAAAAAAATTACCATAAATTTTGATAGGCTTTCAAAATTTTGTTTTGATTTTACTTATATTGTAAGAACTTAACAGTTTCTTTAAAGCTTAAAACAACCTAGAAAACCGTAAAACCTTGTACATAAAATGAAACTTCTGTGGTATTTAAACCGAGATTTTGCACACTTAAATTATTTAATTATTAACTAATTATTTATTTCAAAACAATTTTCGTTATCGTTTTGAGTAATTCTCTAAGCATCATTTTAATGTTTCTGTCGTAATCCTGAAGGTTTCTGATTAACGCATAATTTGTTTTCACCCTCACAGACAATGACTTACAACCTTTTTTTAATTATTAATGAAACACACAGGTTTTGGTTGCAAATTATTTAATAAATGTGACCATTTCAGAACACAGTGCCTTCTTCGGTAGAAGATTAACAAATGTGGTTAACAATACAAAATCCTTATATACTAGTATACTAATCTAAGAGTGGGGAGAACATTATACATTATTTAAGATTTTTAAATATTAAAGAGCGGCGAATTACATCCTTCTAATTGGTCATTTAAAACAAGACCTTTTTTTATGTAATAAATTAAGTAAATTGTAACGATTAAGCGGTAGGGTAATTATGAAACATTATAGAAATAAATGAAAGAATCAATTAAGAAAAATGCTTTTTAATGTTTCAGGCAAGTTTAATAAAACTCTACATATGTTTCGGCAGGTTAGTGCCTTTATCAAGAGTATAACAGTAGAGTTTTATTAAACTTGCCTGAAACATTAAAAAGCATTTTTCTTAATTGATTCTTTCATTTAATAAATTAAGTTTTGATCCCTTATTTTCTGTATGGGTCATTTTGAAATTTTCATTAAATGTGTGGTTTTCTTCTTGCGGATGTTCAGCATAAGTTGATTGTGTAATTTGAAACTATTTAAATGTTCTTTTATTCATTCTTTGAATTATCTCCCTGTTTGTCCTACATACAGTTTTTCACAACTATCACAATTTCGTATGTTAACTACTGATTTTTCCTCTTTATTTGTTTTGTCTGCTATTTTTTATAATATCTCCTGAAATATTATTTGTTTTAAATAAGATTTTGTTTCCTGTAAGATTTAAAATGTGTTTCCCTATTTTGTTTAAAATATTTCTATGAATGTTGACGTCGAAAATATTTTTATTAGTTTGACATGTGGATAATCCAGATTTAAAGTTTGTTTTTCTAATTCGTTTAGGAAGAATTCTGCTAATAACGGGCTTAATGGATTTCCAATGGCTAATCCTTGTTGTTCTGTATAATATGTTTTTTTTAAATTTTAGATAATTTTGTTTTAGGTAAATTTCTTAAAGCGTTGTTACTTCTTGTATTAGAACGTGAGTTACTTTGCTGTTTGCCAAACTGGTTTTAATTATATTAACTACTTCCTCAGGGGGTATACTTGCGAATAAATTAACCATATTAAAGGATATGAGTTTTGCGTTAGCTGGTATTTTTAATTTGGAAATTTTGTTATTTACTTATTCCAGGGAATTGTTTAGAGCGTATGTAGATTTGAAATTTCTAATTTATTTTCTTAATTTAACTAAATATTCCGACAATCTTGTGCATAAGGCTTAAGTATAAGAAACAACTGGTTTGATTGGGAGATCATTCTTATGTAATTTAATGAGACCACACAGTTTTGGAGGTTGACGGTTCATTATCGTTAAATTTCTTTTTGGTTTGCGCTAATTTCCCACTTATTAATAATGCAGCATATTAGCTTAAATATTAAATGATAACTGGCTTTTGTCTTACAGAATTTTTATAAATATGGAATAATTTCAAGAACGGATAACAAAGGAGAAAAAAAACATTTTTATAGAACTGTACAAGAGAAAATATTTTTGGAATATGAAAGCCTTTTGTTTATATAAGTTTTATTTAAATATTTCCTGTCTTCACCTATCTCATAGACCGATTTCCTCGAAATTGTCATCCTGTATACATGGATATTTTATATTTTCTGTGTATCTGTAATTGTTCTCGTAGAACTTGCCAATTAAGTTGAACTGAATGTGATTCGATATCTTTTATAAAACAACGCAGCCGATACCTAAATGTAAGAGTTATAGAACATGAAAGTAATTTTAAAAACAATTCCAATCTTAGAGGTATATTTGATCATGATATTAAGTATAATCATAATATAGACATAGTCGAATATAATGACCCAACTCTTACATATGCACTAAAAGGCCTTAAATTGAATTTAATAGGATAAACATAAAACAAGAGTCCTAGTTAATAAGAAAAATATAGTAAAGAATAACACATGGGCTCAAAAGTCCCGGGCCAGCTGTTAAAATTTCATGATATTCTATTCATTAGTTTGTCAGTTATTGAGCTAAGAGTAACTTAATATAGCTACTTTTGTTATTTTCAAAACAATGAATAAAACACTGCTTCTTGATGGAAAACATACCGTTCAAGCGAAGCAATGGCTTGGAAAATGTTATGGGGACTCCACTCCATCGGAAATAAAATGATACGTTGGTTTGCTGACTTCAAACGTGGTCGTAGAAACACTGGTGATGCTGGACGATGTTGACTTTATATTGCATGAGCATTTCACTATGACTATGAGAAAGCTTTCTTCAAAGTGGATGTCGCGTTTGTTCACTGTTGTTTGAGTACCAAAAACAAGAGGGTGTTGATGATTCTGAGCAGTGTTTTGTGTTTGGCCATGTTTAATCGTAACAAACCGGAATTTTTGCGTCAATGACATATGTGATCATGGATGAAACATGGAATCAAAACGATTGTCATCTGAGTGGACAGCAACTGGTCCAAACTTGGAACCTCGTCCAAGGCGCCCAAAAGCACAGCAATCTTCTGGGAAGGTTGGCCTCGGTCTTTTGGGATGTGCATGGTGTAATATTCATCGACTATCTTTGAAAAGGGAAATATCATCAACAATGAATTGTAGTAATTATAAAGCTTTATTGGCGCGTTTGAAATGACGGCATATGGCAAAGAAAATATTTTTATTTCATCAAGACAAAGCACCGTGTCACAAGTCAATAAAAACAGTGGAAAAACTCTATAACTACATGAATTGAACTTCGAATTGCTCCCACATCCACCGTATTGTCTAGATTTGGAGACTACTACCAGCGACTACTGGCAGACCCAGACCAAAAAATGCTCGCCGACAAGAAATTTCGCTCGAATGAAGACCTTGTTTGAGACAAAAGATAAATTGTTCTACAAAAGTGGCATTGAAATGCTAGAGCGACGCTGGAATGATTGTGTTGCTCTTGATGGATATTACGTTGATGAATAAAGCTAATTTTGAACAAAAAAAAAACGTGTTTTCTTTGTTAGGCCCGGGACTTTTCAGCCCATGTGTTAAATTCCAATAAATACACTACTCATATTGTCTTCTTTATAGACCATTGTCTAAATACAGGCACAGTACTTTTTTTAAGTAGACTGAGAGACTTGAGAAGGACTGGTTTTTCAATACGACTGGCGCCGACTATGATTTCAATGAATTTATGTATCAACGTTATCGATGTTAAACATAGACACCGTAGTAATTGCCATCTGTAGAAATTTGCACCTATTGTAGAATTGAGGTAGATTGATTGTTGTTCTATCGGAACTGTCTACGGCGAGCTGATGAGAACCAATGAGTTCTGAATCGCGATACACATCTAGCAGTTATCAGTGTTTTCTTCTATAAGTACCTGTCTTCCTATTCATAATTCTTTCTTCCTCATTATGCCTGACTAGTTCATTTCATTAGAGAAAAATGAACCTACTTCCAAGCACGTCCTAATTATATTGTTTGGAATCGAACAAATATTTTCAAACACGAAAAGTAAATGCTGTATGCAGGAAATAGGTTTCCAATTTTCCATCTAACTCTTTTATTGACATACTACCCAGCATTTCTTTCCTTTACACAACCACCTAACAATATTCAATTTTCATGCTAGGTATATTATTAATAAACTTCAGAAACACAAAATTAGTGTATCAATTCGCTACTCTAAGTTTAGAAGGAAAGCCGAATGAGCTACGTGGAGGTACTACCTAAAGAGCTTATTAAAACTGCTCTTCCTAGAGCTTAATTAAAACGAATTGATCATGAAATATACAATTTATAATTTATTATTTTTTGTCTTCCCCACAATTTTAATTAGAACCAGCGACGCGAATACTTCTGTACTGCAATAATTCCATTAGAGGTACCAGTTAAGATTTATACATAAATATTATTAAATACAATAATGCGATATTAATTATTGAATTAATTTATACGCACTACAGATTACCTCATACAATGAAGGAAAAAATTGTTACTCTTGTCACACCTACGCCGGGACTCCAACCCGGGATCTTAGGCTTTACGCACCAATACTTTTGACACTAAGCAACGAGAGGTGACAGCAGTAAAATTTACCGCCACTAAAAATTCTTCAAATATTTCATTACAAAAGTTATTATTATTATGCTATATATTATATGATTTGTATGAATAAATTCATCTCTTCACTTTTTGACAATCATTTTATCTATTCCTTTGCTATCTACTGTTGGTAGACAAAGTTGCTTCCATTGCAAGCCTTGATTATACGCGAAGAAAGTACGTCACACTCAATGTTCTGTACACTTCACACATGTATAAATACTTGTTGTATTCATAAACATTTAAGCAAACCTAATATTAAGTTTATTATTATATTTATTGAGTACCATTAAATTTATAAGATGCTCTATTGAAAACTGAGCTTATTGCCAGAGCACGTTTCCAGTATTTTGTAAAGTTTTGTTTAGCAATTTTAAGTAACGCCTATTGACCATCAGCGTTATCAGTATTTATACTTTCATAACGTTACAAACGAGACCAAGCGACGTGGTCTAGTGCTCTAGATCATTGCTTAACATTCGGGAGGTTCGAACCTGGATCCGGCTGTTCTGGTCCAAGTTTTCTATAGTTTCCTTGGATCATTTAGGCAAATACTGAAGTAGTAATATTCCACAGATAATCTTTCACTTCTCTTCTGTCTTCCTTTCGCCCATCTCATTTTTCTCTCCCTAACCACACCACCCACAAATGTAAAGATGTAATAGAAATGTATTACTTCTGAAGAAGGCTATGTTAGGCGAAACAATTGTTAAGTTCATTAAACAAATTTTGTGGAAATTTCTAGAGTTTTATTTCTTACTAAGTATTAAAATGAGTTTCCATCAAGTGAATGTAGAAGGACTTAATCATAATAAGGATCAATATACAAATTTTTGAATTTATTTATAACCATAAATAAAGGGAAAAAATTATGAAGTTTCATCAATAATGAATATTTATTATCAAATATAGACTAACGGCTTTACTATTTGTTGTTTAAGTGCATATTTGACACAATTTGCAGGCTGTTACGTAAAATCGCTTTTATGGTGCATCTGGTAATGAAATGTCTAAAAACATGACTTTAGTGACTCTCAAACAGAAAAAATATATTTGCATTCTACTTGCAAAGCTCTTTTTAGTGATATTCCACAATCATAGGTAGAAATAAAAAACAAGTTTTGCTTCCTGTTTGTATGTATGTTACTCCCTTCAAATAAGCTGTTTTATTTATAACTTTTATAACTAGGCTATGATCATATTGTACGTATTATATGTGAATTTGAAAGTGAAAATGGTACAAAAATAATAATTAAAAATCATAAGGCGCTCGTATTATCTACATTGTTGACATACTAAACCTAAATTACCAAAGAAGTGCACGTCTGTGTTACACAATGCACATAAACTACCAGTGATGTTATATCCAAAAGAAGATGTTAAATTAGAGATCGATAAAAGTTGTTTTAACACCGTTTAATCCAACAGGTTCATTTGAATAGAAGTGTTTTACTACTTAGAAAAAAGTTATTAAATTTGGCCATAAAATACCATAACATCTCGTATCCAAATTATTCCCTATAATTCTAATAAACGGTTCTCCGGGTTGATAGGCCGTGGTCGGTTTAGATTTACTCCTAACGTTTCGTCTGCAACTGCAGCAGACATCTTCAGAGGCGGTGTGGCAGTGGTCGTAGTGTGGATATTCTGCCTCTGAAGATGTTTGCCACAGTTGCAGACGAAACGATAGGAGTAAATCCAAACCGACCACGGCCTATCAACCCGGAGAACCGTTTATTAGTATTAGACGCTGGCCGTGAAAGCCTACACTCTTCAATTATTCCCTATAAGCTGGATATTTTCGTGCAACGTTCAAACAATAATTAATTAGAAAGGAATACATATTTTGCTTCCATTAAAATAATCACTAGCATTAAGAGGAGTGGGTAAATATATCCCATTTGTTTTATCCGACCACACCTATTACGTTTCGGTATACACGCGTTTCAGTTTGCAATAATCCAACTAATTTGCTGATATCCTTGGTTATGATATTGCTTTTATTAGGAAGCATCCTTCTCCTCAGCTACGCTTATACAATCAAACTTAAACACACCCGACTACTTACACAACACCATATAACTGTTTTCGTTAGAAAAGTTTCTGACTGAGCAGTCTACCAGTTATAATGTAATTAATTATATGGTAGTTATAGATCATAGCTTAACATTCGGAAGGACGACGGTTTATTCCGGGTCCGCCTGCCGGCGTTTGTAAATTCGGCCAATTTAATGGGTTTTTGTTAATAATAGTGGTAAATTCGGCCCGAAGAATTTTATCGGGCCCAAAAATAAAATGTAAATTCGCCCCGTTACTGCTCAGGTAATTTTGGTAATTATGGTAGGTGTTAGAGTATCAAGCATGTATATTGTAAGAGTGGATATCTATAGGTATGCATTATAGATATGTGGTAGGGTTGCAGGTGTCGTTTACCTGTGTATCGAAAGCACTATCTACAGTGTAAAATTGACGATCTAAATAACGGAAAAATTAATATATTTGATTATATAAAATTCACGTCGCATTATTCCAAAAATTTTTAATAATACTGTAACGAGCCTGTATGTGTGTGTACAAGAGCGGCGGCGAGTTCCGGAAACAGATAAGACGGGTTCCTCGAATACGGTCGTCGGTCGGCGCTTTGATAGAAATAAGTAAACAACAACATAATAGGAGTTCGAGAAAATACTAGAAGATCGTTCCTGATTACTCCAGAACCTTCGATACCTCTATAAATATTATGTTGTCGACGGTCAAGAACAGTTTTAGTATAGTATAGTTAGAAAAACAGTATAGATAGAGACAGTTTTAGTTTAGTTTTAGTTTAGTTTAGTACAGTATAGTTAGAGAAACAGTTTAGTTTAGTACAGTATAGTTAGAGACACAGTTACGATATACCGAGTGATATAAATAATACATTTACCTTGTCATATAAATAAGTTGTGCATTAGTGTTTAAGTGTTATATAAATAGTGTAAAATAAATATTTGTTTAAATAAATAAGTTGATCTAGAAAATTGGTTACAATACATTTTAGAAATTATCATCATAAAATTTATATATTTTCTATTACTAAATGTAACTCCATGTTAATATACTTAAACGTGTAAATAAAAGAAATTTCTGTTTTCGATAAAGTATTGTTTTATTTTCTTCTAATATAACTATTACTTTTATAACCAATGTATCTATAGTATAAGGACAAATAATTGAACTGATGGGAAGAACCATAAATAAAAATCCTACCAAACACATTAAAAACTCATTATTATTGGTTCGGTTATAAATATTTCTACTAGGCCCAATTTACATGTATATTAGTTCGATTTGTTCATGCGGGCCGAATTTACATTTCGACTTAATTATTTTTTCTAACTGTCTTAATGACCGGGCCGAATATGTCTATCCCCCCGCCTGCCTGCTGAGGCAACTATATTCTACGCTTACCTTGTCTTTATTTCGTCTCGTCTTGTCTATCTCTTCCTACCTACCACCACCTATGCTTTTCGGTCTTCCAAACGATTTTGAATACGAATAAGTAAACCCATTAAGATTTTCACAACTTTCTTATTTGTAACATATGTTTCACCACAACATTGGCTTCTTCAGATAGATTGAGTACTTACTACTATTTCTTAAATGATTGGATAGATGAGGCCTTCAGCTCTTGCAACTCCATGATAATCACAGTTTAAAACAAGAACACACGTTTTTTGGTTGCAATTTTTTTTTTATTGTCTCCACAATAATTATTTCTACACACAGTGCCTTCTTCAAGTGGAAGAATTTTACAAACTAAATTACAATAAGAACTCTTATATATACTAACTTACAATCTGAAGGCTAGCGGTAAAATGTTTTAAATATTTAATAAAGGTGAATTACAAAATTCCAGCTGGTCGTTCAAAATATTTCCATTTTTACACTATTTATTTATTTCTAATTTTTCTAAAAAATTAAGTTTTATTCCTTTATTTGCAAAATGTAGTACTTTGAAATTTTCAATGAATTGATGTTTTTCATCAAGTAAATGTTCTACGTTAGAAGATTTTTTATTTTTATTGTTAAAACTGTTTAAATGTTCTTTTATTCTTTCTTTAAAAGATCTCCCTGTTTGTTCCACATATGCTTTCTCACAATCTCCACAGTTAAGTAGATACACTCTTGATTTTTCTTCGTTTTTAGTTTTATCTTTATTGTTTTTTAAAATAATTTAGAACTATAATGGCCTATTTTGCTAGAAAAATTGCCTAAATAAGTTAAGGAGTTAAATTTTGAAATAGGTTTAATTTGTGGATACACTAAACTTAATGTTTGTTTATTTACTTTTTTGTTTAACAAATTTTTAATTATTATCGGGTTATAGCCATTTTTGGCTGCTATTTGATATACGATTTAATTCTATTTGAAAATCTATCTTTGTTAAAGGTAAAGATATATGATCTATGTAACGATTTAGAATGAATGATTGTATCTGTTTGGATTTGTTTGTGCAAATTGATAGATATTATTTACATTTTTTATAGTTAAATCTAGAAAATTTATGGATTTATTTTCATTTCCTGTTTCTAGGGTAAATTTTATTTTAGGATGTAGATTGTTAATAAAATTAAAAAACATTGCTAGTTGCCTGTCTATGCATTGAAAACAAACATCTACATACCTATACCAGTAAAGGCAATTTTTAAACGTATTAGTTTTTGAAATTCTGTTTTCTAAATCATTAAGAAAAAAATCCGCTAACAGTGGACTTAAAGGATTACCCATAGCTAACCCTTCTTGTTGTCTGTAATATTGTTTAAAATAAAATTATCTACAATTTAATAATAAATAATACTAAAACTGATTGTAATTTAGTTTGTAAAATTCTTCTACCTGAAGAAGGCACTATGTGCTGAAATAATTATTGTGGAGACAATAAAAAAAATTTTTTGCAACCAAACTGTGATTTCTTAAATGGTTGTATATCAAAGCGGGTGGTGTTTCGTTGGAATAGGTTCAAAAGAGGGGACTTATTGCCATCGATTTGACCATTCAAAATTATTCCTAGTTTTTCTATATCTATGTATTTCTAAATTTTCTAACATGGTTAATTTTTGACCTTCATTACTAATATGTAAAATTTCTATATTATTATTAATACAATGTCCTTCTTGGGTAACATGGTTTAAATAGGTTGAATCAGTTTTGTCTTTTATATGCTCTGACAGACGTTTTTTAAAGATTCTCCCTGTTTGACCTATATACACTTTAGGGCAAATTAATTAGTTCTCATCGGTGCACCACAGGTCATCTCACCGACCAAACGAAAATTGCAAAATAAAGTTTAGATTAGGTCAGTCCGCAAATCAGTACTAACGGACAAGTATCAATAAGGCCCAATTTGGCGAAATTGATGATTCTTTTTACATCAAGTGACTGGCAGTAAATTGATGCCAACGTAACAGTAATTGTGTTTGACAAAGGTTTTAGTTTTAATTTAGTAAATAGTAGCAAGTTTTTGTTCTTTATTAAATTTGCTTAATAGCTACACCATAGATTCAATTTGGCAACTAATTAATTCGTATGAGAAATTGAGTGTTCGCACGGCACTTGGTGAAACATAATTAATAATGATAAAAACTTCCAAAAAGAAGGAACGAAACAACAGAACACTTGGCTACGTTTGACAAAAGTTTATTAAAGAAAATCCCCTAACAACATTGTTTCGGCTGTTACGCCATTTTCAAAGAGTAATTACAATACCTATACTAAATTTAGTTCTAGAATGTCCTACAATTTATAGGTAAACATAACAGTAACAACAGATAACTAAATGATACATTTTAATAAAGGTGAAATATTGAATTCTAGTTGGTCGTTAATGACTAATTTGTTATTATGAATAGCTTTTGATATTTCGTGTATTTCCAATTTCCAACGACTTAATCTTTTGGAAATTTACGAAATATCAAAAGCTATTCATAATAACAAGTTAGTCACTAACGACCAACTGGAATTCAATATTTCACCTTTATTAAAATGTATCATTTACCTATAAAGTGTAGGACAGTCTAGAACTTAATTTAGTATATTGTAATTACTCTTTGAAAATGGCGTAACAGCCGAAACAATATTGTTAGAGGATTTTCTTTAATGAACTTTTGTGAAACGTAACCAAGTGTTCTGTTGTTTCGTTCCTCCTTTTTGGAAGTTTTTATCATTATTAATTCGTATGATATTTGTCAAACAATGTCTAATACTACAGTTAGCAGTTAATATTTAGAAGTGGCGATATATTATATATACCTATGGTGTGCTGAAGAGAACTAATAAGTTCTAAATAGCGATCCATATGTGATGGTTTTGATAAATTACCAACCAAGATAATGTTGTGTATATTATCATTTTTTGCTACTACTGCTTGTATATATCCGGTAAGGTGTCACTTATTACAACAGTTTACCCATTATCCAAGAAAATAAAGCCACCATCTTCTTAATTCTTCAAATATTTCATTATTAATGGTTAATAATAATTTACATTGATTCCGACGTATGAGGTAATCTGTAGTGGGTATAAATTAATTCAAGAGTTAATATCGCATTAATTAATTGATTAATTCGTCCATATTTTCATTCACATATAAACGAATTAGTCGCTTAAAGCGAATCCTATTCGCAAGAGGAAATTGTGCTTTTCAGTCAACTTATAGTTGTAGCCTTTTCAAATGTTCAAATAGAAGTAAAACTAAAAAAAAATACTACTCGAAGAAAATTCATCATCAATGGCAATAAATCACCTCGTGGTATAATTCCCATAACATATCATTATCAATATATCATATGTTTAGTTTGCCTAAATCAGAAATATCAATTTTCACAGATTTTCCAATGATTAAATAAAATACAATAAAAATATATTGTGCTAATACTCAACGTATCTAGTATACAAGGGAGAATTATATCAAGTTATCTTCTTTAAAGAATTTTATGGTAGACACAGAATGGGATAAATGAAATAATCGAAAAATGGAGCAGAAAGAAATATAATGAGCTTACTCGTAAAATACATCTGTTAGACGGAGGAAACCTAGTATGAATATAAATCATACCTATTTAATATACTTACTTGGAAACATCATGACAAATTATTCAACGTCTATGTAACGTTCTGGTCCATAACCGTTACGTCACGTGATAATAAACCTGGAAAGAAAGCATACAATGTATTTCTTCTAACATATTATGTAATACGTTTTCATAATGGATTCCTTTCGATGACTCACGATCAAATTTATGTCTACCCTCCGATAATATAATGTGTACGTTACACGTTAGGGTAACACGACGTTTCTCCTCAATACTCTCAGACAAAATGAAAACAAAAAATTTTTGCGTCATTATTACATAATACAATTATATATATCGTACATATAATATAAAACTGGCAATTCCTGTAAATATACAGGGTGGACCAATAGTGCGTGGACGGATGATTGTGTCTTTATTATTGATTTTATGAAAATATGATTTGGATAAAAGTTTCATCAAATGAACTCGCTCAAATTTTAAAATTATTTTTTATTATACAGGGTGCTCTGTTTCGCCTGGGTGCTACCTTACTTTTTTTTTTCTTTTTAATAGAACACCCTACATATTATTGCATTTTTGAATTTTTAGTTGAAAATAAAGGTCACTTTGATGAGCAGATATTGGGTCGAAGTTGCACCGTTTCGGAGTTATTTAGCATTAAACAAGAAAAAAAAATGTTTGTAGCGTCTTAGAAAAACCATCATATCTCCGAAACGAAGCAACATAGAAGGATCCAAGTTTCACCATTGACCTATAGTCTCATACTAAATCTAACTTATTTAGTCTTTTCGAAAATGAAACAGACAATTTTAAATTTTTTAAATTTAAGACATGAATAATTTAATTTTTTTAATGGAATGGTATATATTTTTTCACGTTTACAAATCTACAATTCAATTTCCTTTCGATTTTATTAATACATGTTAGGGTCTATCTTTAACTGGATTTTTTTTAATTTTGGCCTTAGATCCTTCTATGTTGTTTCATTTCGGAGATATAATGGTTTTTCTAAGACGCTGCAAACAGTTTTTTTCTTCTTTAATGCTAAATAACTCCGAAACGGTGCAACTTCTACTTAATATCTGCTCATCAAAGTAACCTTTATTTTCAACGAAAAAATAAAAAATGCAATAATATATGGGCTGTTCCATTACAAAAATGAAGTAAGGTAGCACCCAGGCGAAACGGAACACCCTGTATAATCGAAAATAATTTTAAAATATGAACGAGTTCATTTGATGATACTTTTATCAAATCATATTTTTGTAAAATCAAGAATAAAGACACAATCTTATATTGACCCGCCCTGTATAAATAGGTATGAACAATACGATAAGAGAAGAACAAATACTAAAATAAAATTGTATAAAACAACACTACCGCACAAATGATATAACAATGTACAATGCGTTTTGTGAATGTAGTTTAGTTTGGACGTAGCCGAAGGTGTCACCAAATTATACCTGACATAAAAAGGTACAACCGATCTTGCCACTGACCAAAAAGTGTCTTTGAAATGGTATAACCGATTGTGCCACTAAAATCTAATAGGTAGAAATTATTCTAATGAGAAAGAAAAATATTTTATTGATATTTTATGGCATTTATTTAACAGTAATTAATAAAGAATTATAAGTACATACTTATGCATATATCAGTCAACAATTTTTTCAACGTAAATATGATACAGATTTTATATAGTCGATGTTCAATATTGTTTTGTTTTTATATTTTTCAAACAATTCCATGATAGTTTTCACTTTATTTAATAAAAGGAAGGGATGAGAAACAGAGAACACTGGGTATGTTTCACTAAAATTATATAATTCTGTAACTGAATTTCTCTCTTGAGAATAACATGAGAAGATCGAAACAATATTGTAGAGGTTCAATATAATTTTAGTGAAACATATCCATTGTTATCTGTTTCTCATGCTTTCCTTTTATTATTTAACCATGTTTCACAAAGAATGAGATTTAAACTCTATCAAATTTATTCACTTTGCTTCTTACGGATGCATCCTTAATTTTGAAAGGTGTTTTTAAACTTTGAATCTCGACATAACTTTCAATTTGAATTTTTTTTAACTGATGGATGAGCTGTGTAAAAGGATTCGTTAAATTTTGAGTGAAATTATTCACACGCGTTTGTCGTTTTCGTAACACAAGAACCACACACCTTACCACTATCTTATCAGGTGAGCACCCTTTTCTCTGGTGGCAAGATTGGTTGTTTACTTTTAAAACTCCAATTCTGTAGCAGGTAAATCTTTATTTTTAGTGGCAACTTCAGTCCCACCGTTTAGTTTAAATGAATTAATAATAAATTTCTTTTCTTTTCTTTTGTTCACCCTTTTTTTCAACAGAGACAAACTAAAAACCCAAGTGAAAGAAATTAAGAAAAGCTTGGACAACAGTAGGCAATTCTGGGTTCGAACCGTTTATTGTTCTCTTGAATACTAAGCTATGATCTATACCTCTAGACCTGGTTACAATTACGGATACATATGATACCGATACATCGGTGACATTTTAATTTTTTAGATACATCGGTATCGACGAAATTTATTTGCCGATATATAATTCAAATTGCGCGCTTTTAAAAAACATATAGAATTAATTTTTTCTACTATTTCTATTGCATCTTGAAATCACTGTAAAAATGGTTACGCCATAACCTAGTATAAGTTCTGAGTCAATTACAAGACGAGGTTTATGGGCTATTTTTCTCTTTATGCACCGATGTTTTAAAAGAAAAAGTTGAAGGAAATATTAGATCTCTCAATATAGCAAGAATAGCAGATTCTCTCGGTTTTAAAACCATAATGGGGTTTTGTATCCAAATAAAAAGATTGACTCAAAAATAGTTTCCTTTTCAAATGTGTTCCGTCGCAATCACGATAATATTTTTATATTCGTAAGCTTATTATATATTTAAAATATTTTGGAGAATTTTTAGTAGAGGCTAATTTAAATATATTAATATGATATTAATTTTTGAAATGCGAAAATAGCACTTTTCACCATTTTTCAATAAATATTTAAACACAGTACATTTCTGTATGCGCAAGTATGTAACGCAAACTGTGCACATATACGTATATTGCAAATCTTGCACCACTTGACTGCAATTTAAACTACTTATGTTTTTCTCAAACTTTGAAAGTGTTGAATGTGACATAATTTTCTTCGAGATCTGAAAAAATTCTTACCCTATTAATAGAAAGGAGGTGAAATATACGAGGGTGTATTAAATATAAACGAGATTAGTTTTGTAAAAAATTCAAACTATATTTAATTACACTTCGATATATGTACTATTTTTCTACATAGCCTCCCGCCCTAGAAATACATTTTTCCCATCGAATTGAGAGCTTTTTTATGCCATCATCGTAGAAACTTTTCGGACGTTCCTGTAACCATTGGTTCCATTACGTCGTTCTCGTGGAAAAGTTGGCCTCCAAGCGCTTCTTTCAGGGGCCCAAAAAGATGAAAGTCACAAGGGGACAAGTCGGGGCCATATGGCGGATCTTCCAACGTTTCCCAGCCTAATGTATCCAATTATTGCCTTGTGGCATTGGCCGAATGAGGCCTGGCGTTGTCATGCAAAAGAATGACACTTATGAATGATTGCATCTTCCTTTTCTTTCGAAATAACAATTTCGCAACATCCAGTAGATTACAATGATATTGTACATTATGTTAACGTGAAAAACACCTTGCTGATCAAAAAACGTTGTTACAATTCCGGCCGACAGACGCCGCCTTTTCTCCACTGTATAGTCGCCCGTTTCAACTCGAGCATGTAGTGGTGCACCCATGTTTCGTCACAGATGACGATGCGTTTCAAATATGCTTCACCTTCATGCTGGAATCGATTGAAGAATTGCTGCGAAATCTCCAATCGAGCTTGCTTATGTTCCTCCCAGCCGGGGAACCCGAATCCATCTAGAGGGCACTTTCCGCACTTTAAGGTCATCTGTCACGATCCCGTAGACATTCTCGTAACTGACGGTCAATTCATTAACGATTTCCCAGAGAGTTATGCGTCGCTTTCCCTCAATAAGATTTTCACACTTCTGCCACACTTGTCCTTAGACAGCGAGCATAGCTCTCGCTATTTTCACGGCCTTCAGAAGATTCCTTGTGCCATGCAAACACCCGAGTTAATGTCAGGGTGTTGTCCTCAAACTGTGCCTGTAATCACCGTTAAATTTCGGTTAGATTCACCCACTTCTTGACCAAATCTTAATAATTGTCCGTTGCTATATAACAATATTATTTGTATACCTACCCTTAGGGTCGAAATACCTATAAATAGTTATTAAAAATTTTTAAGTTTAACGAGCGACGTGGTCTAGTGTTCTAGATCATTGCTTAGCATTCGGGAGGTCACCGGTTCGAACCCGGGTGCGGCTGCTCTGATCCAAGTTTTCTGTGGTTTCCTTTAATCACTTAGGTATTCCACAGATCATCTTTCACTTCTCTTCTGTCTTCATTTCGTCCATCTCATCTTTCTCTCCCTAACCACACCACCCTCCCATTCCCACGACTCCTGCAAGGAATCTGAAGAGGACTTTACGCCCTACGCTCCAGCTTTGCACTACAGTGTAGGTCGGAGGGACTTCCTGCCCACCAGCACGAGTAGCTGGTGGGAATGAAACACACAAAAGTTTTTCTTTAAGTTTATTTTTCAGTAAGAACTCGTTGAGAATGGTTGTAAAGGACAATGACAATTTAAACAGTTTGTGTTTTATTAATTTATTTTAATTTAATTTCCCACCGCAAATAAAGTATTTAAAGTAAAATTAAATAATAAATATAGAAGTCCTCTTAGGAAACTGCCTTCTCTATAGGAACAAAGCGCCATACTTCTCTATCTTATCTTTATATAGAAACACATCGTCGATAGTGTCTAATTTCCTCACATTTTAATTGGAAATCTTCTAGGCGCCCGTGTAATGAAGGAATCACGTACTTAATTACTGACGAACAATTTTACATCAGCATCACCCGATGATGACTAGTTTGCAAATCGTCTAACAAGACAGTTAAGCTTCCGTGTACATATATTTTAGTTCTTCTCCTATACTAAGGTCGTTCGTTTATTAGAAGGTACTAAACGAACGTTTTCGAATAAGTATTAGAAAGTTTAGTATAAAGTTACTGTATTTTAAGGCAGGCCTTCATTTCACAAAGAAAGTCGTTAGCAAACGGTAGGTACATCCAATAAACTCGCGCCTAACTTTATAAAAAGTTTTTTGAATTTTCGCACGTTATTAGTGCTTCTGTAGTTGAAGGTAAGATTCAAAACTAATACGTGTGAAAAATTTTCCATCAACCGAATATTATCTTGATGGAGTGGATAAAAGATGCAGTTCCAAAAGTGAGTATGTTTATAATTATGGATGTGGTTGATCTTAGTTTCAATCAGAATTTTTAGCTCTTATTACATCTTTTAGATATGTTCGTTGTTGTGTATTCCCAAAACTTAATATTATACTTTATTTAATGCAGTTAGTATCGCTACAAATAAACATATTCCATTAATCAAACGTCCTTTTTAACGTTACGTTTGCAGGAAATCTAGACAATTTACCGATAGGTTGATATAAGTTGAATCACCTGATTAGATATTGAATTGTCAAAAACACTGGATAAAATTAATAATGAAATATTAAATATTTTTAGTAGGGGTAAATTTTAAATACCCTAATACGATATTAATTATTTAATTAGTTTATACTCACTACGGATTACCTCATACAATGAGGGAAAAATTTGTTGCTGTTGTCACGTCCCTGCCGGGACTCGAACCCGAGATCTCGACTTTACGCACCAATGCTTTGTACTAAGCTATTGTATGAAGTTATCTGTAGTGGGTATAAATTAATTTTATAAGTAATATCGTATTAAGGTATTTAAAATTTACCCCTACTAAAAATTCGTTAAATATTCCATTATTAATGATGAATATTATATACATTGATTCCGATGTTCTGTGACTTAATAAGTACGTTCGTAGTTGTTGCTATTGTCACCTCTCGTAGCTTAGTGGCTAAAGCATTGGGGCGTAAAGCCGAGATCTCGGGTTCGAGCCCCGGCAGGACCGTGACAACAGCAACAAATTTTTCCCTCATTCTATGAGGTAATCTGTAGTGGGTATAAATTAATCAAATAATTAATGTCGTATTAATGTACTGGATACAATTGTAATGAGTCATATTTTCAACATAAAAACTAAAGAGCGATTTACTTCAATTTAAATTTACTACTGTATCGAAGATGCCTTTTCAAGGTGTAGTAAATTGAGGGTCACTTGGCATGCGAGATGTTCGTCAACAAACCAACTACTTTCCCTATAATGTATATTTATAAACAACTAATTAACTAAACCAAATAAACAAGTAAAACTAAATGAAATATTAAAAACCGAGAACGAAGAGTCAAACTGGGAGAGTAGGTCAGAAAAAACCTACCTGCTTTTGTCTGCGGCTTGATGGAGTATATCCTTCTTCAGAAATTCGGGATAAGGTCACCCTCAACGCCAGCACTCCTTGCACATGATAATTTCCCGAATTCGACGGACCCCTAGACCTCCTCTTTACGCAGACTTCTTCATGGCTTCGCAGACTTACTTAACTTCTCGACTATTATTTATTCTGGCTCTTTATAGGACCTCACATAACGCTTATTTGCTGCATTTTCAACAACTAAAACTTGTCCGTGACCAACATCCGTTGTGGTTCAGTACAATGCAAATTCCGATACACGTATGATAATAAATATAATTCAATTTTGAATAACGCTTCCGCGTGTCGTAAATTAACCGAAATCTATTTTTGAATAAATGAAAAAGTAATGTTAGTATTTTTTGTAATTCTACTATAGAGACTGAGGTAAAAAGACTTACTACATCGAATGAAATTAAAAGAGAATTATTAGGGATTATATATTATAAGTTCTAGATATACTCTATAGATACAACTCCAATAAAATTAGTCACAATAACGCATTCTGTTAAAATGCCAGCTACAAAATTCCTAAAAAAAATTAAGAAATTTAATCTAACAGCGACTGAAGTGAATAAGTAAAATATAGGCTCATGTTTAATTGACAATAAAAGAAAATTAAATTTTAAATCAAAAAGTGACGTATACCAAATCTATTGCCTAGATTACGATGCCACTGATATTGGTCAAAGCGGTCAGACTTTAGGTATATGTCTGAACATTTGGCAACTATACAAAACAAAAAGTGCACTATAGGTCTATCAGGTCATTTTCTACAAAGCAATCACAACACTAATATAAATAAAAGCAAACTTCTTCATCGTCAAACAAAAACTAACCTTGCTAGAATTTTTAGAAATTGAAAAAGATTTAAACCCTGATAAAAATTTAGTTATTAATCAAAAAGAGCTTTGCCGCCGAAACACCTCACTTTATTTGACTTTATAACCCTTAGGGCATCCCACACTTTATATACTTAAGGACAAAGCAAACATTTTATATTTAGTATATTTGTACTCTTAAGAATGGCTCTTTAGCAGAAACAATTGTCGAGTTGGATTAAATATACTTATTGAAGTTTTTTATTATGTTCTTAGTACATAGTAATTAATTATTAAGATAATTACTATGTACTACCACTTTCTGGTATAGTACGGGATTATTTAATTATGCACTGAAGTAATATTAAATTAATTTAAACTCAGTAGGTATGCTCGACGATTTTTTTTCTTTAAATTTATCAACAGATTGACAGTTTATTTGTGTTTTTTACCACTGTTGTATGATTTTTGATGCTGTTCTGTTATTTACGACACAATTTAATTCAAAATGATTCCAAATTTATAACTGTCGAGTAATTATTCATCCTGCCGCCTGCCTGTCGAAGTTGCTATACCATAGTGCTAAGGCGCTTGTATTACTGAATAAATCGATTTTTGTTTTCGAAGAAGACCGGAAATCTTTTAAAGACACCCAGAATTTATCTAGTCGCGCGTTTTTACGTAAATATACCTTTATATGTGGTGAGTGAAACGGCCCGATAGTCCATAAGTTTGCACGTATCTAACATCTAATTTTACTGTTTACTAATGAGATTAAACTCGCGTGTTTCCGTATTATATCTAACGTGTTAATAATGTCTTTGACCGGATGTGAATGTGTTACCTACTTATGTTTGAGGTACTAATCGAGAATTGAATAGTTGTACGTTAATGTCGTTTGAGAATAGTGTTATTCTGCGTGTAAAGTGAGGACGTCTGAATAGGATAAGTTGGGTTTTGCTTGGGTTCGGTTCTTTGCGCCCTTTGCTGAGCTACAGTTCTAGTTGCTTTAGTTGACGGTTTAATTTGTTATTTGTGTGTTTTAAACCACAAAATGCGAATATCGTGGAATATATTTAAAAAGCAACTATTATTCAACAATTTTTTATAGAGTTTGTTGAGATTTATATCTAATTCCTCCTTATATTGTTTCGATATATTTGGGTATAAATAACGGTTTTGCTAACGTAAGCTAGAAGTGCGCCCAAATAGGTTCTTTCAGTTTTTTTTTGTAACCCTTTTAACTTATAGAAATATATGAATTGAATTTATTATTGGAAATAAACTATTCATCTACCTAAAACTTTATTGTATTAAATTAACAACGGGTATAGCCTAAATATAATAAATAACTTATTAAAGAAAATTAAATACAAAGAAACCATTCAAAATATATATCATGTACAGCAAGAAATAAAAAAAAATCAACAGTATTACATTCATACATTTAGAAATAAATAAAAACAAATACAGCCCTAATTTTATTAATGAACAAACTGAAGTCAACAATTCTCCATTAGTAAATTTATTTCATTTCCCACCCCCTCCTGGAACGGTTAGAATATAAGCGAATAATATTTGTAATAGCATACGTTTAGATATAACCTCCGAATAGGCTACAGTGTAGCGAAACAATATTGTCAAGTAATAAACAATAAACTGTGAATTTCGAAAAAGTGTTTTTTATTCATTAAGTATTTATTTAGTTTTAATACAAAAGCAAAAGTTCCAGTTAGCATTGTTAAACATTTATTAATTCAGTTAAATAGAAATACTTACATTTCTATTTTTATTTTACAGATGGCGTTTTTGCAAAGCCGCTCCATTTCACTGGTGGATATGTATATCGACAATTCTGAACCTTCTGAAAATGTAGGACAAATACACTTCTCCTTGGAATATGATTTTCAAAATACAACACTTATATTAAGGATTATTCAGGTAAGAATACTTTATTATTTCATAAAATCATATAATGTACTCTACCGTCTACCCAGAGTTAATATTGAGTTAATTCAAATTAAGGACACTACTGTATTACCCCCGATCCTCGTGAACTAGGGAACTAGGGTTCCTACATTATCAATAGAGGATGAATCGTTCAATTTATTGAAGATGATAAAATCAGAGTACTATTAAATGAGATGTACATTTTGGAAATGGTGCAAAAATGTACACCTTGTAGTTTTCTAACTTCAATTTCCACGCAAAATTCATATAGACTCAATTAGATCTATTTTATAGAGAATTCAATTTTACATCCAAATGGTATATTAAAACAAATTACAATTTTTTGATACAAAAAATATTTAAAAATACAATGGAAAGAAAATATTTTTTTTAAAAACTAGATGCATCTTACTTTAAAATGTCATGTTTGTTGGATAAAAATTGAACCTCCTGCATTACAGATTATGCTAAATAAAAATGCCTAACAAATGTACTATATGTTGACACGGAAGCTGTGGTTGCAGGAAGTTAGGAATAAGTTGCTCAATGTTTTAAAAAGAATGGATGGGTGTAAATTACTACATATGCAGCAAGACATACCGCAACAAAAATGTTGTATGGTTAGCTTCAAAGATATTGTTTTCCTGCAAGAAAAAAAATACATCTACGAAAAAAATTCAAGATTGTCTGTTTAGAAGATCAATCATGACCAATTATTTTCAATAAATTAACATGAGCTAACAGAAATCATTAGATGAATTTTCACATAACACAGTTAAGATACAAATATACAATTTAACATTCATAATCAAATAATCATAATGTGTGGTTAAGACAGATGTATTTAAAGTTGAATTACCAAAAGGCAATATTACGACTACAAACTAAAAAGTAACTCAAATATTCAAATGTTTTAAATACTAAATAAAAGATCTGTATAATATATAAAAAATAATTGAAAAACTTTGAAATGAATTACTAAAGTTTATACTTAAGTTTCAATCAAAACTTAAGCTTAGCTTAGCACCGAAAATTAATTTAGGATACACACACAAAGAGTGTTGTTTTACAACTTACTAGTCTAAATGAAAATAGAAATAAAATTATCACACTTGATTAACCTATACCTAAATAGCAAATCCGATTATTTAGAACAACCTGTACCAGCTTCGCTCGGAGGTATCACTACTTCAGTCGATAGTCGTAAATGGTTAGTCGGTTTTATGGTAACAATATCGTCGAATCCTGTGCCGGCACCGCAAAGAAAATACGAAACACAGACATAAACATCAACATTGTTATTGCTTCCAAGTATATAAAGTCAAGTATAGGAAAATTGGAAAATGCGCCCGAATAGCAGAGTTTCAACCAGCGAAGGCAATTTTAACATAAAATAACAAGATTTACGATTTTCACAAACTTTTATTAAACACAGTAACAATTGTTTCGACAAACATTAGCTTCGTCAAAGAATTTACTACTGAATATAATATACAACGTAGGCGTTTATATAGAATTAATGCTGAGGGCGGTGGTGTTATTAGAACAAATTGAGAAGAGGGGAATTCTTACATTCTGTTTGATCATTTAGTAAATTACTTAGTTTTTGTATTTATTTATTTATAAAATCTCTTATATTGTCAATTTAAACCCATTCTAAATGTAAAATATCAAAACTACTATTAAATAAGTGCCCTTCTTCTGTAATATGATTGGCATATGTAGAATCTGTATTATTTGTAATGTAACTGTTTTTGTGTTCTGTCAAACATTTTTTGAAATTTCTACCCGTCTATCCGGCATATACTTTTTGGCAAGTTCCACATGCTAGCTTATAAACTGCTGATTGAAGTTCTTTGTTGATGACTTCTAGTAGGCAGGATGTGTTGAAATGAAAAGACAGGTCTCATCTGAAAAAACGTGAGTTACAATATACTTATTAATAAGGTAAGTAGTTTTCGGTAACAAAGTTACCTTCTTCGGTCCCAGTCGTGTTTTGATGTTGAGGTTTAAGCAATTTACGATATTCCACTCTTATTTACAACACGCAATTATCTAACAAATACAAAATATGAAATCGCCATAACAGCTTCCTGCCAGTAACTAAAATCACGAAAATTACATGTATTGTAGGCGATCCAGGAAACAAACACGCAAGCTTTCAACAAACAGTTCCAAACAGGTCTCTGCGTTTCTCCTTGCCGCTCTTCGCTTCGTCAAAGTGCGCGTTGGTCTTTAATGTTATTTTACATTGGCGTTAATGATGCGAGGGTCGATATCTACCGGTATTATGCCATCATCGCGTCTTTTTTCAATAATTTAAAACACGCGGTAAATTTAAAGAATAAGATTGACACAGTATGGCGTAAAAATGAACCAATCAAATTAAAGAAGCTAATTTCTCTCCCTGTCATCTAAGTTAAAGAGTAAGATAATGTAAAAAACTTATCTGACCTTAATGTTTTACGAACGTTCAATTGGTGAGACGCAGTCTCTTATTGTCAACTAACGAGGATGAATTGCGATTGACCTCACCCGATGTCAACTCTAGACAGAAAATCCCTAACTCTTCATTACACAGACCATTTGTTCGTAATTCCTTCGTTACTTCCGCTTTTCAGTTTTCGTTAATATCGTTTGATTTACTTCAAGTTGAACTTCTCATTCGTAAGCTGTTTTTTGTCTTTACGTTACATATTATAATTATGATTAAAAAAACTAATAAACGAAGAAATTATCGTTAGGGTTCTAAATTTTAATGGAAATTACGAAAACGTTATGTTGTTATGATTTCACGTTACTATATAAGCAAATATTTTCAAATTTAACCCAGCTAATTCCATGCCTAATTACGTACTAAATAGTAGGTACATTTGGCATTCTGATATTCCATTATAGTATAATAGATTAAAGATTCAAAACTTTACAAGCAAATTGGGACTATAGCTGCGATTAAAAGTTTTATAATTTCCAAGCGATTCACAATGAATATAAATAACATGTAAATATACAGGTATTTATATCTGTCGGAAACATATTTATTAAATGACCAAATAGATACATATTGTCCACACCCTTAATCGTAAATCTTACCTGATAGTCTACCGATATAAATACCTATATATTTACCTGTTATACAGAGCGGTATTGTCTAGTAGTTTAGATCATTGCTTGGCATTTGTGAGGTCACTGATTCAAGTTTTATATGGTTTCCCTGAATTATTTAGGCAAATTCTGGGGCAGTAATATTCCACAGATTATCTTTCAATTCTCTTCTGTCTTCATTTCTCTGCCTAACCACCATCCACCCTCTGCTACGATCCCTGAAAGGAGACCGAAGAGGGCCTTATGCCGTAGCCTCCGGCTTTGCACTACAGTGTAGGTCGAAGAAACTGCCCGCTCATCAGTATGAGTAGCTGGTGGGAATGAAATGGCAAAAAAAATTCTTGTTTGAAACGCTTGAAAATGACAAACTTTTTGTCGAAACTATAGCGGCAATTCGTTGTCGAGAAAAATAAAGTGATATTAAAACAAACTGAAGTGTTTCTTATTTAATAGTACTTACTAAAAGTTGATCGCACTAGGATTAATACCAAACGACGTTGACGACGTAGCTGATGCGTTAACTTAATACTGCTAATTAAAATATAGACAATTTTTCCTTGACCTAAGACCAAGTTGGCTCCTCAAATTTCCTTGTTAATTGAAAATTTAGTTAACGTGCGACAGCTTAATAAATTTTCCTTAAATCCCCTTTCCGAATATAAATTTTCCCGGCTGCATATTATAGAAATAGTACGTCAGTAATTGTTCATGTTCATCAGGTGGGCGCTAGCAGACGAAAAAGGATTTTATTACCTTCTTTTCTTGGATTGTTATATTCGTCTAATAATCATTCGGAATCAACAGTATAACAACCGGTTTCGACATGTTCGGTCTCATCAGGTAGGCGCTGGCAAAAAAGCCTTTACAATTGAGATATAACTTGTAAAATGGAAAAAAGTGTAAGCAGTATCTTTTATGATAGACTTGTATAAATGTATCGTCTATGTGCAACGTCTACCAATGACAATAAGACATTTTTCAATATTTTGGTGTATTTAAACTACTTGCGCTAAGTGAATTTGAGTTATAAACGTCACAACCATTCGGTGCATGTCAGTAGTGGACTTATACGAATCTATAATCAGTTGTTGAACTGGTCGGATCCTTGTGAAACATTATTTTAATAATTGAAGGAATTAAAATCACTTTCAAATATTTCAAAATATTTTATTGTAAACTCTACAATATTGTTTCGACATAACAATGACATTTTCAGGAGTAACAGATTTACTAAATTTCAGGTGATACTTATCGTCTATATATATTTTTACAGTCAACAGCCGGTATTCTGTGGGTATAATTTCAAAATTTCAGGTACATGCTCATTGTTAGGAAATTCCAGATGACCCTCCTTCTAATCTTGCATATAATAAAGGCATATGGAAAAAATTTTGTTGGTCATTTGTTATATTCTCCTTCATCCTTATTGTTTTTTTAATTTCGATAAATTGTAATGAAAGGAATGGGGAAAAATTGGACTCTTTAGAATTTTTCGAAATTAAAAAAGCAGTAAAGATGGACGAGAATATAACAAATGACCAGCAAATTTTTTTAATACGCCTTTGTTAGATGTAAGATTAGAAGCAGGGTCATCTGGTATTTCTTAACAGCGAGTATATACCTGAAATTTTGAAATTATACCCACAAAATACCCGCTATAAGACGATAAGTATCACCTGAAATTTAGTAAATCTGTTACTCTTGAGAAAGACATTGTTATGTCGAAACAATATTGTAGAGTTTACAATAAAATATTTTGAAACATTTAAAAGTGTTTTTCATTCCTTCAATTATTAATACGAATCGTTCCTTTGGATTTCCCGCTTATTCTAAATTATTAAAATGTAGAACCAAGCCAACCCTCAGTTTGGTATACTTATCCCATATCCCATTTACATTCATTTGTAGTTAATCTCATATAAAGAATGCAATACTAATGATCTTAAAATTGACTCATTTAGTAATAATAATTTTATCACAATCAAAAAGATCAGTGATGGAGAGATTCTTAACTTCATTATAATAAATTTTTAATTTCACCTTCAGTTTTAATGATGATAAATTGAAAGGACGGGGAAAAATTGTTTCTAGATAACTTTTTAGGTCAAAATTGACTAAATACGCAAGTAGATTATCCAAATAAGAGCTACAATAAGAAATACACTAATAACGATATAAATTGTGGAGAACAAATGAATGTGGATTAGTATTTTGTCTTGTACAGAAGACGCTACAATTTGCAAATAATATTGTCATCCAAAATTTTATTGTTTAAGAGGATTACAAAAAAGTAATATACGTACCGTCTACTTTTGTTATTTGCAAAGATTACGTTCTTGGAGAATTCCACGAATATTTAAAAAAATATGTCTGTTTTGTTTAGGAAAAATTCCAGAGCTTTTATAAAAAGAAAGTATTGTAAATTGAATTGAATTGAATTTAAGAAAAAAAAAACTTGGAGATGTCTCAGACAGTACATCTTTATGTTAAAAAGAACTTATTAATTGGTTTGCTTTGCATCTCGTTTTTATGTATCTGTTTAAAAGCTGAGTTTGATAAAATTTTGAATACGACTTGCCAGAACATTTAAATTAAAGTGCGGTTTTTATGTCTAGCCGCGAAGAACCTTTTTTCCTTCTAATATAAGTATATTTATTTACATTCAGGACTGTTTCGGTCTTTACTAGGTAGAAATCCATCATTACGTAAGAAATAAAAACACAAAAGTGTTTAATACCTTTTTCAGATGTAACTTACAACTAAGTTATACGGATAAAATAGCTTCTATTTATACCTTATTGGAGAAGTTCTTAAGTATTACAATAATAATTTGAGAACACCAGGTAGTTACATTATCAGAAAATACAGAAAATTACTAGAAGATTAAAACAATACAGTATTAAAGACAACTTAATTACAATATACCTACAAAATAAATAAAATAAACAAAAATTGGAGAAAATGTTTTTCAATTTTAGTAACAACATAATTGAAATGTACAGAAACAAATTACAATAAAATCAGAAAAATACATATTAAACACAACTTATCTTTAAAATATACCAAAAATTATCGTAAAATGAATACGAAATTTAATAGAAGTTTGAATAAATTTAACAAGGTGGAATTACTTAAATCATGTTGGTCATTTAATAATGTGTTGCTGTTTTTAAGTCTATTTATCTCTAATGTTTCCAATAGATTTAACTTCCTTCCTTTATTCGATGCATGTAATAATTCAAATTTTTATCAAATTTATGTTTTTCACTAGCTAAGGGTATGGCAAATGTGGATTTATTATCTTCTCTAGAAAAACTATCCTTGTGTTGTTTTATGCGTTTCTCAAAGGCTCTACTAGTCTGGCCTATATAAACCCTACTACAGAAACCGCAATTAAGTTTATATACACCAGAATTTTTACTTTAATCTGCTTTACTTTTATTTTTTTTAATATATTTACCTAAGCTGTTGTTACATCTAAAACCTATACTGATATTTGAGTCAATCAGATTTTTACTTATTTTTCTTGTCGGTTCGCCAATGTATGTAAGTGGATAATAACGGTAATTAGCTTTGTTGTTTATAGATATAGGGTAAAAAAGTTTTTTCTTGAGTAATTGGTCTATCAGTAAAGGGTTGTAACCATTATTAGTTGCTAGTTGTTTAATGAAATCTACTTCTAATTTAAAGTTTTCAAAGGATAAAGGAATAGATGTCAATCCACGGTGGGGGTGAAAACAGCAACAAATTTTTTCCTCATTGTATGAGGTTATCTGTAGTGGGTATAAATTAATTCAATAATTAATATCGTATTAATGTATTTAAAATGTAAACATGTTTACAACAATGTCACAGTGATTTGCGATGATTGCTACAATACTTTTACATATGGATCAGTTTACATAATATTTATAATTTAACAATTCTATTAAATTTTTATGGCATACACACATTATTCTTTTGTTTTTTTATTTAGATACACCTCTTTATTTAAATATACCTTTTAGTGTTTGGAAAGAATGTTTGTTATTGAAATATAATTTTCTTCACAGTTATTTCTTGTTGTCTTTCAAAAGAGTTAAGCGTTTTTTCTATATTCTGTTAAAAAATCATTTCAGCATGTTACACTACTGATGCTTTAAGTGTAAGGGTCACCGCAGGCTTCTTAAGAAGCATCACAATTGGAAAAAATACCATTCAGATCCTTATTTAATATAATTGTCGAAACTTCAACTTATTTTTTTAAATCTACCAACAAAACACAATTTGTGCACTACATAATACATAATTCGTTTCAAATTAATTTTCAAATATAAAATTAATACACAAAATACTAGCAACCACACTAGATGTATGAAGTTGTTGTTTGTTTATCAAAACAAATATTTGTGCGAAACCCACGCTGTGGAGATCATGAGATAAGTTACGAAAAGGGTTCTACCACTCGTATTTAACTTCGTCAAAACCAGCGGCAGGTAAAAGCAATTGAGGAATTAATTAAATTTATTGCTTTGCGGCTTTCACTCGCGTAGTCCATTTAGCAACCTATTTCAAGTCGGAATTTATTTCGACCAACTGCTGAACTGTAATGTTACTGAAAACCTCTAGGTCTTTTTTGAACGCTATCTCGCGTCACATTGGTTAACTTGCACTTACTGAAATAATAAACTTCATCGAGGACTGCTGGGAAACAATCTAAGTGAAATTCCGATGTTCCGATTGTTTAAATTGGCTATTTTCTATGAATAAAAACCATAAGATCATTCTTGTAAAAGAAAAATACAAAATATAAAGGAGACGACCAACCTTTCTCTACAAATATGCTTTATTAAATAAAATACAATGGTATGTTTCGCCTACTCTATTATTATGATTATTTGTTTCTACATTCTCTTGATGGAAACTCATTTTAATACTTTGTAAGAAATAAATCACAAGAAATTTTCACACAATTTGTTTAATAAACTTAACAATTGTTTCGCATAACTTAGGCTTCTTCAGAGACATAGAGGCAATTGTTTCCATCTAGTGGATTTTAGCTGCTAACAGAAGATATTAAACTGGACAAGGCCTCACTGAGGTATTTAAACTTGTCCAGTTGAATCAACAACGCACCCTACGTAAGTGAATTCACGTAAAGCTTATCAAAAACAATTGTTATGTTTTTGGTCAGAAATGTATCGAGACCACAAGACATGGATCGCGATTTTGCTCTTATTAGAAACTCATCAGCGTGCCATAGGCAGTCTCGATAAATTACTGATGAGCTTCTAATAAGAGCGAAATTGCGATCCGTGTCTGGTGGTCTCGATAAATTTGTAATTGTTTTTTACATAAAACTGTTGTGTTTGCTATAACACTCGACTTTTACGACGGACTAATTAATTAACGACAGCTTTATACACAATTTATTTACAATATTTACACTAAGTTATGCACAAGCGATGAACATTAAGACAGACAATAAAAGACGATTTAATTACGAACGACCTAAAATGCTCGTAGGCTATAAGGCGACTGACTCACATATCAGACACACGACCAGGACCTTAGAACTAGAAACTATGTCTATGGTACAACTATACTATGGTATAGCCTTAATAACTAATCTATGCTAAATGACACTCAACTACAATACACAACATCCTCCCCTCGACAAATTATGACTAATTACATCACTTAAACTAATATACACAAAGAACGCTAACTTTATTTTTTATGTTTTTGTTTTAATTAAGTTGCATGTGACAACTGGTTCACATGTGTTTGTTTTAACACACTTCCATATTCACTAAGTATCTTGCAGCACTAATTTGTCTGACTTGTTATTAATTTTTATTTCGCGAGCAAGAACTGCTTTTATTCCCACTGGACTAGCATCATAGCTTATTACTATCGGTAGCCTAGCTAAAATGAATAAGTAGGTTCTTGCATAATTGGAATGATTGATCGCAAGATGTTGATCATTCGAATTTCCTGTTTTTCTCTATTAATTTCCAGAGGGGCTTTGTTACCGTTCTTAGATTGGGAATGAACATGTGGTAAAAGTTCAGTAACTAACTAAACAGTTTAGTTTAAATGTATTACTTCTGAAGAAACCCAAGTTAGGCGAAACAATCGTTATGTTTCTTAAACAAATTTTGTGGAAATTTCTAGTGTTTTATTTCTTACTAAGTACTCTGTTATCGTCGGGATAATAATGTTTCGTTCGGCATGACCATTATTAAGCGTACCGTTCAACTCATATGCAAATGTTATATTGTATTTCATTAATTTTACTCCTAAGATATCATCGTTTCCTGACGAACATTTACATTACTTGAAACGGATTGTAAGCCTCTCACGTACTTTAAACTTTATTATCTAGTGTTGAATCTGTGAATATACCTAGCATGGTATCTTACTCTTACATATCATTTACCATTTGAATAATAAATACTTTTAACTATTACTTATCAACACAAACGTAGCAAACTTGTGGAGGATTAGTTCTGAAGCTCTGTTCAAAGCGTTTGCTCACTGTTGACCAAAAACAAGAACGTGTTGATAATTCTGAGCAGTGTTTGGCCATGTTTAAACGTAACAAACGGAAATTTTTGATTCGAAATATGACAATGGGTTAAACATGGATCCATAACATTACTCCGGAATCAAAACGATCGTCATCTAAGTGGACAGTAGACGGCAACTGGTGCACCTCGTCCTAAGCGCTCGAAAGCACAACAACAACAATTGGATGGAAAGGTTATGGCGTTGGTATTTTGGAATGTGCGTGGTCTAACATTCATCGACTATCTTGAGAATATAAATACCATCAATAGTGAAGTGTAGTAATTATATCGCGTCATTGGAGCATTTGAAGGTTGAAAAAATGAAATTGCAAAGAAACGACCGCATACGGCAAAGAAAAATTTTTTTTTTCATCAAGACAAAGCACCGTGTCACAAATCAATCAAAACAGTGGCAAAACTACATGACTACATTAATTGAACTTGGAATTGCTCCCACATCCACCGTATTATCCAGATTTGGAGACTACTACCAGCTACTACTGGCTGTTCGCATACCTCAATAAATGCTCGCCGTCAAGAAATTTCGTTAAAGCTGGGGCCTATTTTGAGGAAAAGGATAAATTGTTCTACAAAAGTGGTATTGAAATGTTAGGACGGCGCTGGAATGATTGTGTTGCTCTTGATGGAGATTACGTTGATGAATAAAGTCAAGAACAAAAAAAAACGTGTTTTCTTTATTATTTCCGCGACTTCTCAGCCCATGTGTTATATGTGTGTAATTCTATGG
Organism: Agrilus biguttatus; assembly: GCA_963921985.1. NCBI lineage: Eukaryota > Metazoa > Arthropoda > Insecta > Coleoptera > Buprestidae > Agrilus > Agrilus biguttatus. Next base: position 19,664,875 of record OY998125.1, read on the forward strand.
TAAACTTAACTAAAATCTAGTAAATTTTACTAGTGATTGTTTTTATTTGAATACCTTCAATTATTCACAAATTGAAATATCAAGTGTCTTTGAAACATGTGAAATTTCAAATGCATAGAAATAGATATTCTTTTAATGCGTGTAAAAAAAAGTACAAAAGAAGTAAAAGTTAGAAATTGAAGAAATGGAAATCTTAAGAATTAGAATCGCGAAATAAAATGACAAGAAATGATATATACAAACAATACAAAGTTAACAATCAAAATCGTACTGCTGGAGGCGAGTGTGGCAATAAACTCCACAGTATGATGGCGGAATACGTCTCTTTCTCCCCATGATAGTATTGCACATACTATATTTGTTTATTTACTACATTAAGCGTAAATAGTTTACATACACTCTGTTACTTAATTTCGTATACATGTAATAAACAGAATAATAGCGTATTCTGGGTATCTGGAGAGCATAGCTCTGTGAGCTTATGTATAGTTGACTGCATAATTTGCATGGGTTCAAAGTGGTCAATGAGAAGTAATGGTAAACCAATGAATACGAGAAGATAATATCGTTAGTTTACTGTTATATGTAGAAAAGATATATATGTTCTCCAGCTTCGAATATTTTATGAACAAATCACCGCTGATCAAGGAGCATTAGGTATTAGTATTAGGCAACTACCTTATTCGTTGATTAAAAAGTGTAAATCACTAAGGTATCCAATACAGGGTCATTCAAACTGAGTGGTACATTAGATGTTTTAGGTAAACTAAGCATGTTACAGATTTGAAGATTTGGGAGTTGGGAGTAGGGGTTATCAAGGATGATCTATTTAACTAAAGTAATTTCAATTGTAGGGCGCTTCCGTTTATACCGGAAGTTGATATCAACTTTCTTATTTTTAAATGGAATGGTATATTTTTTACGACGAATTCGTATGAAACATAAAATTTTAAGGTGACTCTGATAACCAACTTGTACGCCTATTATGTGTGAATAGTTTCTGAGATAATTTAATTTATTGGAAAAAAGATTGCACCGCAATTCAAACTATAAAGACTTCAATGAAAAATGACTTAGAATATTGAAATTTTTACTAGTTATAGCCAACGTCATGCCAAAACTAAGCTTTATAATTACTTGACAAACTGGCAGAATGTTTAAAATCCGTTTTAAGGAACACCTCCGGTCTTTCAAACTACAAAAACCGGTCTCTAATTTCGCTAACCACTACATTAATAGTAAACACCTCGTCCCAGACAACGAATAACTTGAAGTTCTACATCTTGCAGAAAAAGGATTTAAATTTATAAGTAATAGAAGTTCATGTCAACAAAAAAACTCAACAACAAAATTATCTTAAACGAGCAAATAGACTTATACTAAACACCTCTGTACAAAAATTTATAACATTGTTTATGATACTACTAGAAACCCTAAGTCCATTTATGTTGATTGTGGAAGCCTTTACTTGTTGAAACGGATTCACAATTGAAAAAACGAAAACACACAAAAAGCTTCAATATGTTTATTTAAATTTACTACAATTGTTTCGCTTAACTTAAACTTCTTCAAGTGAAGATATAACAAAATTTATGATTAGTTACTACGTATATATACCTACATATTATAGTGGAGGAATCAGATATTAACATTTAATAATGGAGAACTTCTACCCCTAATTGGTCTGATGTTGTCCTTCTTCGGGTGTACAGGCCGTCGTCGGTTGGAATTGCTTCCTAACGTTTCGCTAGCACGAGTGGCGAGCTTCTTCAGAGGTCTATCCATTTTCGCTGTTGGTTGTAGACTGTTCCTTTCTGCTACGCAGATGGTATTTATGCCTGTGGGTAGGGGGCGGAGCTTGTTCCGCTTCAGTAGATTTTGATGTGTCGATTGGTATGGTTCGTGCGTTCCTAAGAATTGGGTTCCAGATCTGATTCAGTCTAAGGGTCTCCTCCTTCCTGTTGAAATTATCCGGGTGTTTGTGGATTTCTATGGCTTCTCTGGTCAGTCTGTTGTAATAGCCGTTGACTGATGCCAGCAAGGTGCAGCTTTCAAAGAATATTTTGTGTTCTCCGTCGTTCAATGTGTGTTCGGCTACTGCTGATTTCTCAGTCTGTCCTAGTCGGCAGCTGGCTTTATGCTCTTTGAGTCTTGTCCCTACAGATCTATTAGTAGTTCCAATGTATACCTTGCCACAGGAACAGGGTATGCGGTAGACTCCTGAATTTGAAAGTGCGTCCCTCCTGTCCTTCGCTGATCTGAAGGTTTGCTGGATTTTCTTTGTCGGCTTGAAAATAGTTCCAATGTCGTGCTTCTTCAGAACTCTGCCGATTCTGTCCGTGACTCTCGGAACATAGGGGAGATAAGCTTGAGTGGTGGTGCGTTGTAATTCGGTTTTTCGGGATCTTGATGTACTTGAGCCCATTGATCTCTTGATCTCCTTTTTGTTGTAACCATTTGCTTGAAAGGCCGTCCGCAGGTGTTCCAGCTCTGCCTGCAGGTCCTCTGGTTCACAAATTATTCGAGCTCGTTCCGTTAGCGTTCTAATTACTCCATATTTTTGACTCGGATGATGGTTAGACATAGCGTGTAGGTATCTGTCCGTGTGAGTTGGTTTTCTGAATACTGTGTGGCCTAATTTGTTGCCTCGTTTCTTCACTAGTACATCCAGGAATGGCAGCTGTTGGTCCTTTTCAGTCTCCATAGTGAACTGGATACTGGGATGCTGACTGTTGAGGTGTTGTAAAAAGTTGTCGAGTTCCTTCATGCCATGTTTCCAAATCACGAAAGTATCGTCCACGTAGCGAAACCATGTTGTTGGCTTGCACTTTGAGGTTTGTATTGCTTTATTTTCGAAGTGTTCCATGAAGAGGTTGGCCATAATCGGGCTAAGTGGACTTGCCATTGCTACTCCGTCCATTTGTTCATAGAAGTTTCCTTTCCACTCGTGCTAGCGAAACGTTAGGAAGCAATTCCAACCGACGACGGCCTGTACACCCGAAGAAGGACAACATCAGTTCATCAACTGGCCGCGAAAGCCTTAATCAATTTGTCCCTAATTGGTCGTTTAATATTTTATTTATTATCTTTATTGTGTCGATTAGTTTCTAATCCTTCTAATTAGTTTAATTTGTTACTTTTATTATGAATATGAAAAATTTTGCAATACATGTTAAAATTATGGCCATTAGCAAGTAAATGTTCTGCGTAAGCCGAGTCGACCCTATATAGGGCAAACTGGTCGTTCCTTTGACATTCGTATTCGCGAACATTATAAATGTTTCATAAATAAAAAAACCGACTAGGCTTATGCAGAACATTTACTTGCTAGTGGCCAAAATTTTAACATAGATTTCAAAATTTTACATATTCATAATAAAAGTAAAAAATTAGATTTATTAGAAGGATTAGAAATTAATCGACATAATAAAGATAATAAAATATTAAACGACCAATTAGAGGTTAGAAGTGTAGGTATATATACGTAGTAACTAATCATAAATTTTGTTATATCTTCATATGAAGAAGCTTAAGTTAAATGGAACAATTGTAGTGAATTTAAATAAACATCTTGAAACTTTTTGTGTGTTTTCATTTTCCATTTATGTATATAAACCCTTCGTTAAGAATAGCTCGAAACTATAGTAGCGTAGATAACAACTAAATAAAGTGACAAGACAAAGTAATTTACATTTGTTTTTAAGTATTTAAAAATGAATTATCACAAAGTAGAGCTAGAATCTATCCAATTTTTGTTAGTAATATAAATAGTATTCATATTTAAAGGATGGCATCATTTAACAAAACGTCTAACTGAAACCCATCAGACTATTTGATGTAAATATATGGACAGACCACTTCATTGGACTTCATTGTACACAAACCGGATTGCGATTAAACATATTCTAATTATCAATCCATCAATCACTCAATGTAACCTCCAAAATTCCGTCAAAAGTCCATTACATTTTTACGTTATTACGGGTACGTTGCAGCAAACTCCATTAATCTGTTCGTCGTTAATTTAAAATGCATGTTTTTTGTTATATGGTACAGTGGTGTTCACTTTATTCACTTCTAATAACAAAAACGTGCTTCACTTCTCAATATCATGGCTCTGCAGTTGCGAAGGGCATGATTAGCATTTCTGGTAGCGTAATTCAAAACTATTCCAGCGTAAATACGTATAAAGAGATTAATCGTTTGGTCAGCTTCGTGCTCGAATCACATTTTGACTAATGAATAACAGATGAACTTCTTTGACCAACAATCTTCCAATGGATGTTTACAGAAAACAGTTAATTATGTTCTAACAATGAATACTTCGTATAGCCAAACATATGCATGAAACATACTGGGTGTTGCAAACTTTGTAAAAAATATTTGTGTCTGATGCAGGACACACAACTGAACTAAAAAAATCTTACTCATATTGGTGAGCGGGAAATCACTCAGACGTACACTGTAGTGAAATGCTGGAGAGTAGGGCAAAGGCCCTTTTCAGATTCCTTTCCGGAATCGTGGGAGTGGGTGGGTGGTGGTTAGGGAGAGAATGATGAGACGGACGAAAAAAATATAATTAATTGAATCTACATTTACTTGATGGAAATTCATTGTAAAATTAGAAAATAATATCACACCTGTAATTTCCATAAAATTATTTATTTCACTTAACATATGTTTCACCACGATGTGACTTATACATTAAGTAGTTAAGGGTGGGTTTTTTTGTGTATACAAATTCAATAGCGGAGAATTGCTTATGTCTAATTGGCCATTAAGTAATAGGTTTGTATTTTTATATTTATTAATTTTCAAGGCTTCTAATAGATTTAATTTGTAACTTTTACTTTTAGTATGTAGAATTTTAAAATCTGAATTTATATAATGTTTTTCAGTAATTAGGTGTGTAGCGTAATTGGAATCGATTTTTTGGAATTTGAATGAATTAACATCTTTTTTGATTCGTTTATTGAATGATCTACCCGTTTGTCCGATGTAAAGTATATTAAAAATATATAAGACAAAGAAAAAGCTGCTTTTTTATGTTTCAAAGGGTTTTTTATTAAAACTTGACGATTGTTTCGGCTGGCGAACCCTTTTTCAAGAGTACAAAACAAATACTGAATCTGACGGGTTAAACTAGGTCTTATAAATGTAAACCTATCAAATAAATTTAAATAAATACAGGTATACGATATATAATAGAGATCGATAATTGGACAACCTATTGTGTGTTTATTGATGGGAAATCCATATATGTATCTATTAATAAGTTATTTAGAAAATCTGACTGCAAGTTTGTGATGTTATCGTTTCGTTTAAAAGCTTTCTTAATTTCTAATTCTTCTAATAAATTGAGTGTTTTTCGTTTCTTTTCAGCATGTAATAATCTAATACTATAAATATCTAAATTATGGTTGTTTTCTACACAGTTGGTGCTAAAGTCTGTAGATTGTCTTTTATCGTTAATGTTCTTTTAGTCTTATTGATAATTTTCTACCCGACTGGCCTAAGTAAAAGGCATCGCAATTTAAACAGTTAATTTTATACACGCCACCTTTGTTCATAAACGATTGCTTTTATTTACTATTGACTAATTAACCGAAACAGTGTTTTGACCCAAAACATTAATTTTAAAAAATAATGTTAATTGTGCGTTTCAATAAATAACACTTCTCACTAACTAATGCCAAAATTTCAGAGTTATTGTTTTTAATGTACACTACTAAATATAGAACTAGATGATTATAATTGACTATACCAACTTCATGTACTACTAAGTATAGTGGAAAACTTGGTTGAAGAGAACTTGACAGGACGAATTTACCAAATACGTTTCTTATTCGTGTGTACGTATTGGGCATTTGTTTTTAAAATAAAAAGTAAATAGTAAAATGGTAGTAGAGATGGACCAGGAAGTATCCATAAAACGAAGCATTTAAAGCATTGTTTTTGGATTATATTTACCTACATCGGAATGTATATTTAACTATGCTAATTTACGATCATTTTAGCCTATTTAAATTTAATTATAGAAATACTGTTTGTGGTGCAATCTTGATGAAACATTGTAAATAAATTGCAATGAATACTTGTTTCAACGTTTATTATAGAACCTCTGACATATGTTTCGACCTGACGGTCATTATCGAAGAGTATTACAAGTACTAAACTTAAAACTATAATTCCAATCCTTAAATACTAATTACGTATGTGATATTAATGGGAAAACCTAAAATTATAATTCTGATAAAAGTAATGGAGTTGAATTGGTACAATGTTCTGTTTGATTATTTACTAAAAATTTATTGTTATGAATAGCTTCCTTTATTTCTAAATTTTCTAGTAAAGTTAAAATATGATTTTGATTTTCTATATGGATAATTTTTATATTATTAATATCTAAATTGTGATTTTTTTCTAGACAATGTTCTGTAAAACCTGTAGTTTGTTTTTTATTATTTATGCTATTTATGTTCGTCGATTCTGGTTTTTATGGCCCTTGCGCTCTTTCCGATGTAAATAGCCTCACAGTTTTCACAACTTAATTGGTATACTCAACTTTTTGTGTTTTTTTCCAATTTTGGTTTATTGTTTACTATAAAGGAGCCTGTATTGCTTTTGTTGACTTCTATAGTTTTAATATTTAATCTATGTAACCTGTTTTTAATTCTATTACTTATATTTTTGTCATAATTTAGAGCACAATATATGTTTTTGTCAGGGGTGTTTGTGAAACCAGAGATTAGCACTGATCTAGCCTGCATTTTTAGTTTTTTCTTTAAAATACTGTCAACTATTTTTATATCGTAGCCATTAGCTATCGCAATTTGTTTTATAATGTTCAATTCTGTATTAAAATTATCTAGTGACATCGGTATATTGACTAATCGATGAATCCTAAGGCTATGGAAAACAGAAAGTTTAATTTGTAAAGATTGGTTAGCTGAACGGTGTATGATATTTATAGTGGTTGTTGGTTTACGATATATTTCAAAATTTACTTGTTGGTTACAAGGAAGTACTGTTAAATCTAAAAAATTTAGTGAGCCATCTATTTCCGATTCCATAGTGAATTTGATGTTGTTATTTAGTGAATTTAAATAATAAAAAATTTAATTAGAAAACTAACTATTCTTCAAAAAATTATTCGTAACATTAGAAGCAACTTTTGCTTTTAATTCTAAAACAAAATCCATTTCTCCCAGCTTTATTCTATGCATATCCATTTACTATTTTAAGGATAATTGAACTTTTCTCCTTCAATGAAATGATAAAAATATTAAGCTTGTGTTTTCTAGTAGGTACTGTTTCAAATTAATGAAATAATACGCATTATTTCGGAAAGTGATCTGTAATTTTATTTATACTGTCTGGTTGAAATGCATCGTTCAAAGCTACTACAAAAACTGGGCCAAAGCAGATTGTGACCGGGGTACAAAAGCAATATTTGTCAGGGGTGGAAGATATATGCAAACCAGATGTTGGCGTTTAACAAGTTGAAGTGGTATAGACTTAAGAATAAAAGCTAAACGAAAAGAATACATATAAATATAACTATTACTATCTTACTTGATAAATAACAAAAATTTGAATTCTTATAAACATACAACGATGAAACAAATGATACTACGAATTAAAAACAAACAAACAAACAAACAAACAAACAACATTAGAAAACAGGCTAGTGTATCAGTTGAATAGCGATACACCAGCTTTAATCATTTGTTGGTCATCTCGTATCTATCGTCTAAGAAACTTAATTTTAATAATTATTATGTTTTTGGTCAGAAATTTATATAAATACCTCAGTGAGGCCTTGTCTAGTTTGACATCCTCTGTAGCGGCTAAAATCCACTAGATGGCAGCAATTGCCTCTATGTCATTATTAAACTTAATTTTGCCTAATTAATTCCACAAATGAAGACAAATCATTTTTTACTGCTCTGAAATATTGAAATTGAATGCACCACATGACGATCCTTACGAAATGGAGTCCTATTAAGATAAACGTGAAAACTTAACCCCTAAAGGTTGCTATATCGTATTCACGGCTAAATGTGTTCTGAGTTCACAGTAGAAGGAGACACCCAAGGGTGACTGTAAACGAAAGGTAATCCTACATTGCCCCAAATAACAGCATCGAACGTAATTTATGTCCTGGTTGGATCCCTAAATGAATCTCTCTCGAGAAAGGAAAATCAGAAAATAGACGTAAAATACTCATCCATTGAAATAATCAACATCCTCCTAACAATAACATTGTACGATATTTCAAAGTATTTCAAAATTTTCATTTATCTTGTGTAATACAAACAACTGGGAACATTTTATAAACGAGACATTTAACTGGACGTACACCTTTATTTTTATCTTTTTAGCTACTTAAACAAGTATTATTTAGCTATATAATGAATGTAGTTTAGACTCGTTGCGTAGAAATAAAGAAAGTAATACTACACAAAATATATATTTGATAAAGAAATATTGAAAGAAGAAGTTAAGTTGTACGAATTTTATGACAGGAAGTTACGATGTGAACTGATTGTAGTTATGAATTTTAGATTTTTGAAAGATAGATATGAGTGGAGCTAGAAACATAAAAATGAAAGTAGGGTGCTAATAGACTGAGAGAAGTTGGAAATTTTCAAGATAAGAAATACTAAGAAATAGAAAGCAGTCCCAAACCACCGAAGAAGCCCATCATTAAAATCATATTAGAATAGTGTAAAGGCGTGGATAAATGAATAAACATTAAAGTAGTGTTTATTCATTTATCGTTAAGATGAATTATCACAAAGTAACGGCTGAATCAATCCATTTTTTATAAAGTCATGGGGTTAGTAGACAGAGTTGAATTGTTAAAAAGGATTATAGGAAAGTACTGAAGAAAATTAAATTGTCATTACGTGAAGAATAGGTACAGAACAGGTAAAGAGCAAGTATTGAAATAGATTTGCAAGAACGGAATATATACAGGCAGGTAATACGATATACGATATACAATACAAACAATAAAATTTACAACAGCAACAACACAAACATACAAATACAAAATAATATTTACATAAATATAAATATCTTTGAAATAAAAAATATTAATTCGCCACAATAGTTTAAACCAGGCAGTGCGATTGTTAATAATCAACAAATCACATTGAACAATAATATACAAAAAATAATTAATATCTGAAGCACTGATCAATCAATGAATAAAATGGAATATCTTATAAAATCATTGTTACCATTGTTAGTAAAAACGTGAATTAATGTTTTTTAATTACAATTTACGGTACTACTGCTTTTCTTTTAAATATTTGGAACTTTTCTAAATCAGCCATCATTAATAATATTTATTTACTGATAATAGTTATATACAACGCGAACCTGGTCGTCTCACCGGATTCACAATGTACGATTTTTAAAATCATGTTAAAATTGGGTTATAAAGCTCCTACCAAAAATTTCGTACCACAAAGGTTAAAGAGAGTGTTGAAAAACAAAGTAGCTATGAAATTGAATAAAAAAAAGGAGATATAAGATGATAGGACATTTTCTGAGACATGAAGGACTATTTAGAGACATATTTGAAGCAGAAATATGATAAAAAGAGCCCAAGGAATATAGTAGCGGTTAGGGATGTAGAATGTTCTAGTTTTAGGGAAATATGAAGATTCGATCAGTATATGAAGGAGTAAATGAGATTGTTCAGTCTTCGAACTGATAACCCTACGATTATAAATTATTTAATATTGTACTGTTAAAAACTCATTATTAGACGATTTCCTTAGTAAATATAAATTTAAAAAAAACAATTATTATGTTTTTGGTCAGAAATTTATCGAGACCACCGGACACGGATCGCGATTTCGCTCTTATTAGAAGCTCATCAGCGTGCCATAGGCAGTCTCGATAAATTACTGAACAAGCTGTAATGTTCCTTAAAGAACAGTTAATATAATAATAACATAGAGGCAATTGTTGCCATCTAGTGGATTTTAGCTGCTAACAGAAGATATTAAACTGGACAAAGCCTCACTGAGGTATTTATATAAATTTCTGACCAAAAACATAATAATTGTTTTTTGATAAGCTTTACGTGAATTCACGTATGTAGGCTGCGTTGTTGATTCAACTGGACAAGTTTAAATACCTCAGTGAGGCCTAGATGGCAACAATTGCCTCTATGTTACTATTAAATATAAATTATGTGATAGTAGTTACTATTAAATTTGTACTTTTATAATTCAGCATAACTATGTCGATAGAATCTAATACGCAACGTATAATAATACTAGTATTGATTAAAATTGTAATTATTCGCAAAGTAAATAATTCGATTTGCCGTATATAATGTTAATTTGCCTATTAGTTTTTGAAAGTGTAATAATATTTCAAATGTGAAATGTTCAATAGTACAATAGTACTAAGCAGTTTAATATTAAACAATTGTTAAGTAGAACAATAACAGAAAACCGAACGCTCCGTTGATTTATTAATGTAATATAGTATATTAATATAATATATATATTTCAAAGTACGATATAGGAACATCATCACAAAATGATCAGTCAAAAGACTGGTTTCGATACGCACCTACTCTCATTCCTAGACATTCAATGATAGCTTCATTTGAACTCACCTTTATACATGAAAATCTATTTGAGAAATTGAGAAAATTACACATATATAACAAATGGGAAAAGTCCCGGGCCTAACAAAGAAAACATTGACTTTATTCATCAACGTGAAGTGGTTCTTCATTCGAGCGAAATTTCTTGCTGGCGAGCACTTTTGGAAGTCTGCGAACAGCCAGTAGTAGCTGGTAGTTGTCTCCAAATCAGGAGAATATGGTGGATGTGGGAGCAATTCGAAGTTCAATTAATGTTTTGCCAGTTTTGTCATTGTTTTGATGACAAATGACTTGTGACACAGTGCGTTGTCTCGATGAAACAAAATTTTTTTCTTTACCATAACGCTATATAGTTGCAACAATTTACTGTTGATGGTATTTCCCTTCTCACGATAGTCGATAAATATTACACCACCCACATATCAGGCCGTAACGAATCGAGACCATAACCTTTCCAGACTATTGTTGTGCTTTCGGGCTCTTTGGACGAGGTTCACCAATTGCTGTCCACTTGTCCACTCAAGTGACGATCGTTTTGATTCCGAAGTGAAGTGCTGGATCCATGTTTCATCCATTGTCAAATATCGATGTAAAAATTCCGGTTTGTTACGTTTAAACATTACCAAACACAGATCAGAATCAACATGTTCTTGTTTTTGGTGTGTAACAGAACAGTGAGCAAACGCGGCATCCCCTTTGAACCGAGCTTTCTCATAGTCAAATGCTCATGCAATATAACATAAAGCCAACACATTCTTTTGATATCTTTACGATGTCAGCTAACTTACGCAATTTCACTTTTCAATCATAACTATTCCCAAAACGATTTTGTGGATTTGTTTTGTCTTTTGGTGTTATCGCCTCATTTGGACGTCCACTGCGTTCTGCATCATCAGTGTCTCTCTCTCTATGACCACGTTTGAAGTCAACCAACGTTTTATTTTGTTTCGGTTGTTTCCGACGGAGCGGAGTCTCCATAACACTTTTCAAGCCATTGCTTCGCTTGAACAGTATTTTTTCCCATCAAGAAGCAGTGTTAACTTAAAACACGATTTTTTTTTATCCATTGTTTTAAAAATTACAAAAGTAACGTCACTCTTAGCACAATAACTCAAAAACTAATAAATAGAATATCATGAAATTTTAACAGCTGTCTTTTGAAGGTAAGTACTAACTGAAAAAGAGGTGAATGCAATAAAACTAGCGCCATTTATGTTTTAGGCGAGGGACTTTTCAGTACATGTGTTATTTTGTGAAAAACGTTTTATTTTCAAAATTAGGTTTGTATAATGCTAAACCCCTTATTAGTTATTTTGGTAAAAGATGTGCTTCCGTGTTGATTTACCAACAAATGGAAATCAATCGTATTTATAGTGCATCATACACGGCATTTCTTTTTTTAAAACGGCATCATCCACCACATTTACTAAATACGAAATTCTAAAATAAACGAGATACTCGAATTGAAATGATGTAAAATCCATTACGGAAGTATTCGTTCCAATTACGATCCTTTTTCAGTTATTGTTTATTGCTTAAAGCCTTTTTAATTTCCGCATCGTTAATCGCAGTAAATGAAATGATCTAGCTAACCGCTAGTACGCTCTCTGACCCTTTTCTACCTTTATTAAAGCCGATTTTGCGCTAAATAACTCTAATGTAATAAATGAAAATGCAGCAATTAAATAAGTCAACATATTTAGCGACGCTTGTTTTATATCTGAATTCAAAATTGCCACAGCACGTACGAATTTTGAGATATCATAACCTCAAATTTGAGAAAATCAATAATAAACTGTCTAAGGTGCATTTTTTGTGAAACGTTGTATATTAATTAATAAAAATTACAGAATTTATGTAATTAAAGAAAATCAAGTTTTGACCCTTTTTGAGAATTGCTACTTGAAATAAATGGACAAAACAAACAAGGAGTTTTTTATCGCTGAATTAGAATCTGGACTCATATTTTCCCCAGCATAATCAAATTTGAAATATTTTAATTTAAAAATTGGAATGTTAATTTAGTTTGTATGGTTTTGAGACTAGGATTCCTATAAACTGCCAAGTGCTAAAGTTTGTTTGAGGCAAGAATGTAATACTGTTGATTTTTTTTATTTCTTGCTGTACAGGATATATATTTTGAATGGTTTCATTGTATTTAATTTTCTTTAAAAAGTTATTTATTATATTTAAATTATACCCATTGTTAATGACGATAGTTTTAATTAAAATTCATAGGCCCAATTTCGAAAAACTTAAAAACTGCACTGAGTAAATTCAAAATTATTATTACATATAAAACCAACAATAAATTAGGAAAACACATAAAAAATAATAGACAAAATCAATAATGATTACAAATCAGACGTATACAAATTAACATGTAATTCTTGTGATAAATTCTATACTGGTAAAACAGCTAGAAACTAGAATCAATTAACATTACAGATCTTATAATAACAATAAACGATAATAAACCTATGTAAAGATAAAGATTTTAGAATGATACATGCAGAAAATAATTCATATAGACTAAAATTATTAGATGAATTAGAAATAAATAAAAACAAATACAGCCCTAATATTATTAATGCACAAACTGAAGTCAACAATTCTCCATTACTAAATTTATTTCATTTCCCACCCCTTCCTGAAACGGTTAGAATATAAACGAATAATATTTGTAATAGTATAAGTTTAGATATAACTTCCGAAGAAGCTACAGTGTAGCGAAACAATATTGTCAAGTGATAAACAATAAACTGTGAAATTCAACAAAGTGTTTTTTATTCATTAAGTAAGTAATCAAAAGGGCCAAAAGTATTTTTTTTATTTTTAGGGTTAGGATATCATATGATCGTGACGTGCTGATGCAATTCTGAGGCCATATCTGAAGTCAACGTCGTAAATTACGCTATTAATGACTACCCTTTTTATTTTTTCTACTTTTAAATCCCTGCTTTGTTATAAATACAAACATTTTGTGAGTTATAATCTTCCAAATGCTATATGTGAAACAACTGGTTTATGATATTTAAAGCATGATGAAGTTGTACGTTAGAGTAGCACAGGTTCCTTCGAATTGAATAGCACTGCAGTCAACAATTTCACGTCACCACATCGTATATCATAGAAACATGTATGTCAGAGATAGCGTCACAAGTGTCCTACGAACATATTTCATTCCGTAACTATCTTCCCTAACGAGTGTTTTCCATCATTTTAACTAGTATGTTGTTTGGCGCTTCAACTATTTTGTACGAAGCTCAATCCAAATTATTGGAACAGACGTCTGAAACTAAATAAGAAACGGGTGTTGCAGTGTCTCACGATACAAGAAGGAGACAACGTTTCATCGATACTGCGCTTTGTGATATCCAATAATTTGCTCCTACCTTGCGGAAGGGGTTGTTCTTAGCATTTTACATGGTCGGTGAAACTATTACTTGTAGTGTATACGTACTTTTGAGAATGTCATGACAAATAATAAATATCACTCACTATATTTAAAAATATCATTATCATGTATATAATAAACAATTAACGGTATTGGGATATTGGGAGATAAAGAAGTTCACCTTACACGAGAATTCGACAAGCATTATTATTTAGTTTTCCTAAAATCTAAACATGAACTAATGTATATAGCTAATGTAACTAAGTTGGGACTTTTGGAACCTTCTGGCCCGCTCAAAATGTAATGGAATCCTACCATTATACCCGAACTGAGAATACTTAAACTCGACGTACGTTTCGCTAACCAAGTTAGCATCAACAGGAAATGATTTATAACTAAACTAAAACACCTTAAGCGGACCAATTTATACTAGTCGTGCGTAGTTAACTGGAACTGAGTCGTAACCATCGACGTGTAACGAATCAGTTTCGGTTCTGCCATACTTTAGATGAGCTAGGTGTTCTTTAAATCGTATGTATAGACATCTTTTCGTTTGCCCAACATACATTTTGTTACAATCCTCGCAACTAATTTACAATATTCCACATTTCTGATGTTCCTTGATTTTGTCTTTCGTATTTCCTAAGACTTGTTTCAGCTTATTTGTAAATTTATATACTAAATTTAAATTTATGTTCTTAAAAATCTTATCAAGCCCTCTAGTGTACTTGGGGTTATACGGCAAGACATTTCCAGACAGTTGGAATCCATTACATATTTCTTAAATTTATATCTATTAATTAGCTTTTCCACTAAATTACAATCAAAACAGTTAAACCTAGCTATATATTTGATTTTATTCCTTGCTGTTTGAAACCGTTCGTTGTTAAGGGGAAAAGTTACTAAACGATGAACTAGAAAATGAAAACTCGCTAATTTATGATGTATACAATGAAAGGAATCATTCGTGATATACGTACTTGTAGCGGTATTTTTCCTAAATATATCAAATTATGAAATATTATTATTTCTAATTATTAATGTGTCTAGGAAAGTAATTGTCTATTAATCTCTATTTCATAACTCAATTTTATGGTAGGGAAACGATTATTCAACTTATTATAGCTCATCAACATTTGCGGTTTTTGTGTCAAAGATCGCGAAAATATCATCCACATACCTGTACCATACTCTTGGGAAGTACTCCATTTCATGACTAATATCCGTTCGAACTTGCTCATAAAAAGATTAGCGAGGAATGGAGACAAGCAATTGCCCATCGCAGTTCCTTCAAGCTGTGCATAGTAATCGTTATTGTGTTGAAAGTAACTCTGATCCATGCAAAGTTTAGTTAACATTAAATAATCTTGAACAGTTTCAGTACTCAAGTTATTATTCTGAAGCAATTATTCAAGGTATATTAAGGTTTGTGGAATCGGTACACTTGGGAATAATGAGCTAACATCAAAAGAGATTAAAATTCACATTCCTAAGTCGGATGCTTGTTAGTTTGTTAATGAATTCCAAAGAATTTTTAACCCAAAAATGTTGTTGTTGAACAGGTAAATTTTCGAACTTATTTGCTAACTATTTTGATATATTATAGGTAGGAGATCCTATTGCCAAAATTATAGGTCGCATTCATTGTCTTACCAGATTAATGAATTTTAGGTAGACAATATAAATAATAATTGCTTCAGAATAATAACTTGAGTACCGAAATTATTCAAGAATATTTAATGTTAACTAAACTTTGCATGGATCAGAATTACTTTCAATACAATAACGATTACTATGCACAGCTTGAAGGAACTGCGATGGGCAATTGCATATCTCCGTTCCTCGCTAATCTTTTTATGAGCAAGTCACGAAATGGAGTACTTCCTAGGAGTATGGTACAGGTACGTGGATTACATTTTCGCGATCTTTGACACAAAAACTGCAAACGTTGATGAGCTATAATAAGTTGAATAATCATTTCCCTACCATAAAATTCAGTTATGAACTAGAGATTAATAGACAATTACCTTTCCTAGACACATTAATAATTAGAAATAATTATAATATTTTATAATTTGATATATTTAGGAAAAATACCGCTACAAGTACGTATATCACGAATGATTCCTTTCATTGTATACATCATAAATTAGCGAGTTTTCATTTTCTAGTTCATCGTTTAGTAACTTTTCCACTTAACAACGAACAGTTTCAAACAGCAAGGAATAAAATCAAATATATAGCTAGGTTTAACTGTTTTGATTGTAATTTAGTGGAAAAACTAATTAATAGATATAAATTTAAGAAATATGTGAAGGATTCCACCTGTCTGGAAATGGACAACACTGAAACGAAACATTATGTCTCCTTGCCGTATAACCCCAAGTACACTAGAGGGCTTGATAAGATTTTTAAGAACTTAAATTTAAATTTAGTATATAAATCTACATATAAGCTCAAACAAGTCCTAGAAAATCCGAAAGACAAAATCAAAGAACATCAGAAAAGTGGAATATACCAAATTAGTTGTCAGGATTGTAACAAATAATATGTTGGGCAAACGAGAAGATCTCTAGACATACGATTTGAAGAACACCTATCTCATCTAAAGTATGGCAGAACCGAAAAGTCAAATGTTGCCGAACTGATTCGTTACACGTCGATGGTTACGACTCAGTGCCGGTTAACTACGCACGACTAGTATAAATTGGTCCGCTTAAGATTTTTTTAGTTTAGTTCTAAATCATCTCCTGATGATGCTTACGAAACGTACGTCGAGTTTAAGTATTCTCAGTTCTGGTATAGTGGTAGGACTCCATTAATTTTTTTTATAACTAATGTATCAATGTCAATTAAATATAAAAGTCAGAATTTCCAAATTCGATCAACCGATATTTTCCATAGTAACTAATTAAACGTTCTGCGGCATTGTCAAATATACTTTATTTGGCAGTAAGGCAGTTTACAGATAGCTGTATTGTGGAGTGGAATATATAATTGTCTTAGAGCATAATACTATAATAGCGTTATTGAAATATGAAATAATTCTGGGCCTCCTTTGTCGTCCTAACGCGACCTGATTGTTGGTGAGAGCTACTGTTAGAGCGAGAAAGGAGGTCCAGATTAATTTCCCATTTCAATAATGCGGCTATTGTATTAAATACTGTCTCCATGTATTTGTGTTTTCTCAGTTGTCTAGACGTGTCAGATTTTTGAGAATCTGTAACATATATACTAAAAATATTGACATAAATTTAGTTAAACACTTAATAAATTAGAACGTAACGATCTTCATTTGTCATCTGTAACTCATAATTGGATCACACTTTGATATCACTACAATCATACAGGAATGAAACCGATATAAGCGCAATGCAATTATTGGACTCCTTTATCCAATTAAAACAACGGTTACCCATAAATCTACCCGCAGCTTCATGGCAGTAACTTCACGTTTGTGTGGGTGTAGATTTTCGAATGCTGGTACAAATTGAATGTTGGTTATGTATTGGTGTAATTCATTTATATAGACAACGAATATAACTTTGAAATTGTTGTACCTATATATTTTGAATTAGCTACAGGATATTCCTGCAAATTAGATACCTAATAGAAATATTTGGATAGTTACTAATCATTTACGCATGACACTTTGCAATTTTGTTTATGTTCTGCTTAATGAGAAAAGTTCTTCATTTTTATAAAGCGGTAATTACAATTACTTACTATGTTCACTCTAGTAATTACAGATACAAAAGATATAAAAATGAACACCTTATATTCAAATTATATGCTATTTAAACCACCAACTAATTGTGGTAGATAAATAAACCAACGTAGTAAATAATTTTAAAAAATTGAGAAAACAAAAAAATTTCAAGCTTTATATTTGTATTTGCTACAATTGTTTCGCTTAACTTAAGCTTCTTCAGGTGAAGATATGATAAGATAATTTATTAAATAATTATTATTATAGTATAATTGTATTTTTCAATTTTTTTAAATTATGAACCAGTTTCAACAAGTTAAGTCTTCCACAATCAACAACGCAATAAATGTTTGAACTCCTACAACTGTTTCAGTCAACGGCTGTCAGTTATAGTGTTTCGTAATAGATAGCAAGGTCTTTACAAAGCATGTATACCTGCCAAACTCATGTTTCGGTATAGATCCCAATATACTTCTGATTAGTCTTAGAACACAGGTAATTTGAAAAATTCAATAATACAACACTTAGAAATTTGTTTCACTATATACGTATTTCGCTTTCTTAGGGGAATCTTCAGGAATTTTAATTTCAACTAAAAATCTATTGTATAATTTCTCTTATATATGTCACGGGTAAAGTTTAACCAAGCGAAAGCGGATAAAACGCGGTTTACCCGGGTAAAGCCCGAAACGTGTACAATTCCAAATATATTTTGAACTTTACACAAGAGTCTTGGGTATTACGCAGTTTACCCGGCTAAACCTAGGTTACTGGCTCATCTAACTTTACCCATAACATATATACAAATATATTATTGTGTCTTATAATCTAAGGGGTGGGGGGATAGCAGTGGGTTGTTTTCAAAGTTGGTTTGGTCGTTAGTTAATATTTTCTTTTCTTATAACGCTCTCTTAATTTCAACTATTTCCAACCTATCTAATACAGGGCATCCCTTTGGTTTAAAGTTGTCAAGTTTCTAATATCATAAGAAAAGAAAATTTTGGAAATACTATTAAGACTTTCATTCGTGCACTGATTGTGAAACATGATGTAAATTCACTTAGAAGAAAAACACAAGATGCATAAATTTCTCCAATTTATTTGCTAACTCGACAATATTGTTTCGGTCCACAAGGACCATTATCAAGAGTGGTTGTGTACACTGACACAGTAAGTGAATTTTGGAAGTGTTGCTTTATTGAATTTTTGAAGTTTAAAGATGTTTCACCAAGAGATCACGAGACAATGTTTTCTAATTAATTAATTAATTTATGTACTTATCGCAAATATAAGCTGTACCATACATGAAATTTGGCCAGTAGATACAAATATCTATAGATGCTTGTTTGCTTCAGCAATTTATAATTGGCCAGTAATTTATCGGAACTGCATGCATCAATAAAATCTAGGGATATTTCAAAGTATGTTAATTTTTGAAACAAGTTTGGTAAATACTTCTTCAAATTCAACTGTTTCGCACACCAACACATCGCGAAACATATTTTAACTGCAAGAAAACAGTTATCAATAGCGGCAACAAATTTGTTGATACGTCAACAATAATTAGCGAGACTGTACTTCTAAAGACACTAACTTCTTATGCGAAAATACGAGGTAGGATCAAATATAAACGAGCCTTTTTAAATTGCGCGCCGGATAGTTGTTCAAGGCGCATCCGGGCGTTAAGAACTTGAAGTGGGGATATTAGGTGGCACGGAAACGACGCGTCGTATTGCTGCGTTCGCTTGGTTAATAGCTATCACAATTAGTGAGAAAGAGGTGCATAACAGCGTTGCGCAACGAATTATTATTAAGTTTCTTACAATTCGGAAATGAAACGCTTTCGCGGCCACGTGTAAAAGTTTGGTGCAAAGAATTTAACCATGGGCGTAATCGTGTCGAAAATGTAAATCATCCTCGTCGTCCGCGCACCAGCACTTCATGGGTTAACATTGCACGCTTTAGAAACCTTACTTCGGATATCTGATGAACTCGACATCAGCTATGGGAGATTCCACACAATCATAACGAAAAACTTGGGATTCCGAAAAATTTTAGCTCGTTGGGTTCCAAAGTTGCTGAGTGAAGACCAAAAAGCTGCTCGAGTCTGCAAGCAAAGTTTTAGCCACGGCTTTTTGGGACTGGAGATAGGTGCTGTTGGTCGATTTT
This sequence comes from Agrilus biguttatus, assembly GCA_963921985.1. Lineage (NCBI taxonomy): Eukaryota > Metazoa > Arthropoda > Insecta > Coleoptera > Buprestidae > Agrilus > Agrilus biguttatus. The sequence goes on from OY998125.1 coordinate 19,684,786, forward strand.
TTGTACGAGCGACGAACCACTAATGCAGCCTACTACTGTCTGTACTATTAGCTTCTCAGTCAGGTAAAACTTTCTTATCGCCGAAAAAGAAGAACGCACCCCGTTCGTGACGTGTTACCCTTGCGCGATAACGCTAGGCCTCATACCACAGATTTAACGCAGGCCCAAATCGGTGAAATGCACTGGACTCAGCTGGAACAGCCTCCATATAGCCCAGACCTATCCTCTTGTGATTTCCACATGTTTGGGCTTCTCAAAGAATCACTAGGAGGCGAGCGATTTCAGATCGATGAAGAGGTGCAGGCATTTGTGCGCAACTGGATAGACACCCGCCCTGCTTCTTTTTATGAAAACGGGATAAAAAAACTATGCGTTATGAAAAATGTATAGACAAGCAAGGGGGATATGTCGAAAAATAGAGAAATTTGTGTCTATGTGAAAGTTTTCAAAATAAATGTTTTATTAACTTTTACTTAATCCATCCTCGTACATATAAGGCGAAATGATTAAATACAATATAAAAAGAACTTATGATGACATACGTTATTTTAAGAAATGAACAGTAAAATGTATTTCAAAATAATCATCTTTATCAAGCTATTAGCACTTACATGTATAAGAGCAGTTAGGAGTGCAGTTGGCCATTGTTACCTCGTTCAAAATCAATACATTCATTTAAAGAAGCAACTAATTACGTATTTACAATGGTTGTTCTGCTTCAGCATCTTCGTAAAGACTACGCCATTTGTTCTTAACAGAACTGTTTCTTTAATTGGTATTTATTGAGATAGTTTAAAGTTAAAAGCTTTAAAAAGAGTAAAAAAAAAAAACAAATCGACGACTGGGCTCTGCTGTCGCAAGCAGTCGCAGCAGGATCATCGCCCGGTCTCGTATATGGGAATCGGCCTTTAGTTGCCACTCGCACACTGGTCGTAGTCGCCACTGGAAGCGGACAGTAATTTATATGCAATTCAAATAGTAACGGCGCAACAGGGCGACAGCAGTGGTCCGTTGAAGTCACACGCTACGGCAGATCCCATTCTCGTTACTTGAGGCTGATGGCAGTAACTTTTACCAAGGCACACTTAAATACTGTCGCTGGCCACTATATGAACTGGGTCGACTTTGACATATTTGTTACAATTCCGATCTAGAACTGCCATCTTTCACAAGTTGAATACTAGGAGACTTCGGAGATGACATTTTTATTTATTTATTTTTATTTCGCATATCCAAATATTCATTCACGATATGAGCAACACGTTCCTTTGATATTTTTTTGATTTTAGGGTCTCAGCTATCTCAATCAACTTCACTTTACGGTTACCAAAAATTATTTTGTGGACTTTTTTGATGTTTTCGTCGGTAACAGCCTCTTTGGAGCGTCCACTGCGTGCATCGTCCTCGGTGTTGATTTCGCCTCGTTTAAATTTAGCAAACCACTTTTCTACGGTTGATTTTCCTAGTGCAAAGTCCGAATAATATTTATCAAGCCAAGCCTTGGTTTCAACAGTATTTTGTTTCGCCAAAAAGCTATGCTTTATTAGCACACGAAATTCCTTTTTATCCATTTTTTCAAAGTAACAAAACTTCTTTCACTGAAAATGCTATAACTCAGATACTAATAGTGCAACAGCTGTCAAATTTATACACGCGTCTTTTGAAGGTTAGGGCTAACTAAAGATCGTATGGATTTGATACTAGTAGCGCCATTTATGGGTCAGCCTACGAACATTTCAGCCCGCCTGTTATATAGAGTATGTAATAACGAAACATAATTTTGTTGTTGTGTCTTATTGAAAAATTAATTGGTTAATATCTGGTCATGTATTGATTATACGATATTAAAGAATGTCTGTTTAAAAAGGCGCTACATATAACGTAGCAAATGATCATAAATCATGCCTTGTGAAGATATTACAACTACAGCTGTTGCCTTCCATCAGCTGTTGTATCGTTTGTAATTTCTACCGTACCTACACATAACATATACCAACATATATTCAAATCTGGCGCTCTACAGCAATAAATTATTTTGTTTTGAGGATTTTTATGAAAGGAAATTTATATTCTAGTTCTCCTTTCTCACTGAAATTGAATGATACGAATTATCCGTGTAGAGCAATATATCAGTTGTAATCTCCCAGCTTTTATCGTAAATAGTATATGCAAGGCTTGGAAACCTCCACGCAATTTGCTATACATCATTTTTATCGTCTTTAATAGCCCTTGTCCACTGTTTGCTTTTATGAATCCTGAAAAAATGCGACACTAATCAAAACCAACAACTTCCGAAAGTGGGATAAAAGCGACACTGTAGGTGTTTTTGTTTACAATTGGTCTAATGTCCGTTGGGCGTAGCAACCTTCATAACTTCGTTTATTAAGGTGTAGCTATGTGTACTTCAGATCTTTTACATTAATTTGTTGTAGTCGGAGAAGTCATTTTAGACTCTTGTGACAGGTAATTAGTAAATTGATAAATAAAACTAAATAATAATAACGATCGCAACTATAACAAAAAGACAGAAGGAAATGATTTTAAAAAATGGAAGATTCAGATCGAACTGATCAGTCGAAGGGAAAAGAATGATTGAAATCGAAATTGTGAAGTAAGAGAAAGGGTAGTAGATAAGAATAAGGTACCAATAGAGTAGTACAAAGGCATAGAAAATTTTGAGACGAGAAATATCAAGAGATATGACGAAATAGAGCAACGACCCAAATTACTGATGAAATCCATTGTAAAATTGCAATTAGGGAGGATGCGGTTCGAACGCGAAGTTGAAAGTTATAGGATAGTACAGTAATAAAAGCTATTGGTACAGATAGATGAAATACAAAAGATTTAGAGTAGAATATTAAGAAATATTTACATAGACACAGAGACACAAAGAAATAGAATACAAAAGAATGTTTACACAAAAGAATTTTGAACATATACATACATATACCACAAAAAACTAACTATAGCGGTCACGTGTTTCGCCCATTTTTGAATGTGGGCATTATCAACGCGAGACTGGTTCTTAAATTCAAAACATTATAATTTATACTAAAACTAAGGTCTAAAGTTTATTGAATTTTGGGAGGACCTAAAATAAATGTTAACCAATTCAGACAACTTAAAACCAACAAGAGGGTGGAGGGAAAGACTCTTGTGATATTAATGGAAGGGGAAAGAGTGTGAACAAGTTGAAATTTTCAATGCCATAAGAGAAAATAAAAAAATTCTTTAACTTATGTATGTTTCAATTTCAACGAAATAGAAAAATAAATAGTAAAAGGGAAAATAAGGAAAAACCGCGAATACGTTCAATGCCATAAAATAAGTTCGGTAACCCTTGTAGGTTAAAAATTTTGGACTTTAAATATTATGTATGCTTCGACAGACACAGTAGGGGCCTGTAACTTATATGAGTGTTCTGTTTATAACATATTCATCCATATTTGAATAAATTAAGTTTAAAAAATCTTTTTCCCCATAATATTATTTATTATTATTGTTTTGAACGCCATCTGTAGAACTCTGCTACTTATTGTTGGATTGAATAATGTTCCACTAAATTCTTTTCTAATAAGTATTTGGACTTTAGATGTATATATTTGTTGAAGGCGACGAAATAATAAGAAAATAAACAGTAAAAAAATTAATTAACACACAACAAAAAGAAGACTATAGATTGAAATAGAAAAATAGACAAATTAAGTCGTAGATATTTTAGATGTTGGAACTAGGAAGGTTTGATCAGAACTTAAGTTATTTATGGAAATATTTATGGATAATCTTGAATGCATAATATCACAAAATACTCTTTTCAATAAATGTCACTATTATTTCCGTTATGTCGATGATATTTGCTTTAACGGTACAAATAGGCAATTAAATCAATTTTCTCTTTCATTAACAGTATTCATTCTAAAATTAAATTTACACTCAAAACTGAAACAAATAATTCTATTAACCTTTTAGACCTGACCATTACGCGTATACATAAAAAACATGGTTTCTCAATTTATCATAAACCTACCCACACGAACACAATAATACATAATGAAGATAGAACGATAAAAATAGGGATCCAATTAGAAGTTAAATAAATGTGTAAATTTTTAGTTAAGAAATTGAAGAAGGGACAGATTGTTGAACTTTTACTTGAAAGACATGTAGTATTAAAATGCAATTAGGGAAGAAGATGAGTTACAGACGTTATGCGGTTAGTAAGTAAAATTGAAACGTTAAAGGGATTATAGGAACGTACAAGTAATAAAGTTATTTACACAGAGCACAATAGACAGGTACAGATACAAAAGATTTAGGTAGAAAAGTTGAAATAGATATTTACATAGTAAGAATAATAGAATAATACAAAAGATAAGAATACAGAACGATATTTAGAATATAAAATATTCAAATATAAAATTAATACAAAAGTAATAAATAATAAATATATAAGGAATGTAATTGAGTTACCGAGCGGCGTGGTCTAGTGCTCTAAATCATTGCTTAGCATTGGGGAGGTCTCGGGTTCGAATCGGGTCCGGCTGCTCTGGTCCAAGTTTTCTGTGGTTTCCTTGGATCATTTAGGCAAATGCTGAGGCAGTAATATTCCACAGATACTCTTTCACTTCTCTTCTTTCTTCGTTTTGTCCGTCTCATCTTTCTCTCCCTAACCACACCACCCACCCATTCCCACGATTCCTGAAAGGAAGCTGAAGAGGGTCTTACGCCCTACCCTCTGGCTTTGCACTATAGTGTAGGTCGGAGGGACTGCCCGCCCACCAGCACGAGTAGCTGGTGGGAATGAAGCACAAAAAAGTTTTTTTTCTTTTTAACTGAGTTATTGTATTTCATCCACTTGATGATGTCACACTGAGGTGAAACGGTCGTTGTGGACTTTTAAAATAAAATAAAAATTTTGAAACTTTAAAAGAGTGTTTATTTTTCTCTCATTGTTAAAATGGAGTTTCCACAAGTAAAGGCTAATATAGTGAAGAACTTAAGTATTTTGAATATAAATAATTTAGGAAGATTATGAAGGTGGAGCTAAGGGTTGTAGATGAGCTAATAGTAAGAGAATATAATTTGAAAATGCCGAAGATAGAATTATAAAATTAAGAGGTTGAACTCAAATTACCGAAGAAACCCACTATTAAAAAGTAATTAAGACAGGTACAGAATCACAGGCGTTATACAGTTACTAAATAGAAAAGAAATATTGCAAGGGATTATAGAAAGGTACAGAGGTAATAAAGTTATTTGTAAATAGAAGAATATATAGAGAAATTCAAGTAGAAATACAAAAGACATTAATTACATATTTACATAAACACATTACATATAAAGGGTGTTAATGTTGGTCGCTACAAGTATATCTAATTGTAATACAGAACCCACGGCATGGCGTAGGTATCTACGTGATCAGCACGTAAACACATAGAACAAAAATATGTTGTTAATGATCTTTCGAAACTATCAGACGTGGATGGCGATTTAGAACTCGTTGGTTCTCATCAACACGCTGCAAACTGCTGAAATAGAAAACCGACCAATCTACCTGTTGCCTTTAAGAAGGGTTCAATTTTGACCATCTCAGTTTAAACAGATGCTGACGTTTTTGTTACCATTTATCCTATCGGTATCATTTTTTATATATAAACTAATAATCTCTCTTGTAAGAGTTAATGAAACGCTGATATTAATGGAAATAATATTGCTCACATTTTTTGTGCATAGTTCAGTTGTACTAATTGTTTTTTGTTGGATAATTAGTTAAATAATTAATCTCAACGGATGTACTGCTGTACCACTTTAAAGAAAACTCAAAGAACCAATATTTTCTTGTGGTCAAGAATGGACCTTTTATTGTTGTTAGGTACCGAAAGACAGAACGGAACATTTATTGTTGAGTCCCGAAAAGCCAGAGTGGAACTATTATATTTTTACAAACGAGTATATAGTGATGGGTTGTTATTTAACAATCTGTTATTTTTTAACTGTTATTAGTAAATAACAATAACAACCTATTATGCATTGAGTAAAATAACAGCTTCGTTTAAGCAATAGTTTCTACCGCTGGCTATCCCGAAATAACATAACAGTTGTTGCAAGATGTTGTTGTTGCCGTTGGCGTTATCGTCGTTACGGTTATATTATGCCTATGCCTATGCCTAGGTGTGTAATATACTATTACCTGTACATAATTGGGCGTTAGGTATATCCATTCATGTTAAATTCTGTATCTTAATTAATTAAATTTTAACGCAAACAATAATTAGATTACATTAAACCTTCCTCCTATATAAATAATTATTTAATTTTAGTTTATTCTTTATTTTGTCGATTCTTAAGAGCATCTTCTTTTTATAAGACGGGGTTTTTTTTTTAATTTTATCTATATTTTTATCTAATTTTTTTAATTTAAATTAATTCATTAATTACTTAATTTGATTTGATGTCAGATTGGTTAATTTTTAAGGAACATTTAAATCAATAAGAATAATCAAGATAATTTTACTCACCAATAATTAGAAATAGTAAACATAATTAATTATTTACTTAGACGGGAGATGAAGGCGTGCGTGAATAAGTATAAATATATTTGGCTGGCTGGCGACACCGTGTGAAAGTGAGATGACGACAAATAGGCTTTCTCGCTCATAGGAAGTTATCACATGATGTAATAAAAACACTTACTTACACTGTTGACAAGATCATAAAGTAATTAGGTACTCACCGGGGTTCCTTCGGAACCCCTGCTCCTCTGGACCATTTGCGAATTAATCTTCACTAGCCGAAATATTCATGAACTTCTTAAAATATAAAATCAGTACGCAACCTTTATTTAAGTATTGTTCAAATTGGTTTCGATACGTGGACGATATTATTGTTCTTTTCAATGGTACAGAAAGACAATTAAATTTATTTCAGAATTATTTAACAACAATCCATAATAATATTAAGTTCACAATTGAATTAGAAAATAACGGTTCACTTAACTTTTTAGATCTTACAATTACACGTAATGGCCAAAAACATGAATTTAAAGTATATCGCAAACCTACACATAAAGATTCTATCATACACGCCAATTCTTTCCATCCGATGTCTCACAAATTAACCGCTTTCCATGCGTTCGTCCATCGATTAATTCATTTATCATTAAATAAAGATGACTTCTCTTTAGAACTAAAAAGAATCCACACAATAGCACAAAATAATGGTTATTTGCCTACGGTAGTGGAAAATATTTTAAATAAAAAGTTGAGACAAAAAACACTTAATTATATTTATCCACAGATAAAACCCAAAGTACATAAGTTCAATAGTCTTACGTATTTAGGTAATATTTCAACAGTAATAGGTCATAACATTAAAACAATTAATAATAGTTTAATTTTTTCAAAACAAACAATTCATTAGACAAACACTTAATTAATAATAAATGTAAAACACCTAATGAAAATAAATCAGGAGTATATAGCTTATGTTGTTTGGAATGTAACAAGTTCTATGTGGGACAGACGCGTAGGTCTTTAAAAACTAGAATAAAGGAACATTACAATAGTTTTATTAATGAAAAACCTGATTCAACTTATGCTGAACATTTAAACAGTGAAAATCATAATTTCAACCAAGAATTTAAAATTTTACATAAGTGCCAAAAAGTCATAAAATGATAGAATTACTGTATTAGGAAAATATGGTGACTCCGATGCCTATTTGAGGTGGTACGAGTTATTTAAAAGCAAAAAATGAGTTAGCTGAAGACGAGTAACGGTTGGGACGTTCTTCGACCTCCAAAATAAACTAAAAAAAAGCAATACTGATTCGTTTAAACAGGCAATTGACTATTCGAGAGCTTGCTGAAGAAATGAACAACTCGTATGAGTCCGTGAAAAGCATTTCAACCGATAGTGAGTGCGAAATTTGTTCCCAGACAATTGAGTGATAAACAGAAAGAAATTCGTGTGTCAGTTTACACGGACTTTAAGGATCGTCCTGATGCAGATCCGGACTTGATGGCCATAATTAAAAATTATTACTGAAAGCGAATGTTGAGCGCTGTATGATTATTACCCTGAGGCGAAACCGAATTCCTAATGGAAAATAAATAATACTCTTCACCTTAAAAAGGCACGTCAGTCAAAGTCAAACGTCAAAGTCACGCTTATTGTTTTTCTCATTACGGTGAAGCCATGGTACAATCAGAGTTCGTTTCAAACCATTTTTATGATTGTAGTATTCAAAATTAGGACAAAGAATGAATAATGGAAATGTTTACAAATCGTTCGCGTGTTTTAGGACTCACGTTAAACTGTTGTTTCTACTATTTTCTGCATGCAATCCTTTATACTCAAAGTTCATATACGTGCAAAATATCAACGTCCTAAACTATCCTTTATAAAAGGTCATGTTATTGGTATACTGGGTGTCCCATAAGATGCAGGCTATTTCTGTTATTAGAAGAGGTGGAAAGTCGATTATGTAGAGACGATAATGATGGATTTCATGTTTATTAATGTGCCCTGTCGAATATGGAGGAATTCCTACTAATGCAAAAGTTATTGAAACAAAGATCGAAAAACGTTAATTTCGCAGTAGTGTTGCAAAATTTTCGTTTCTTGCATTATCAAAGATATCTGCCGTGCAAATAGAAAAATTAAATTTCTATTTCTAACATTAAAATAAATATACATTAAAACTACTTACTAAAGAAATTGTTGGATACCTGTTAGCTATTTATTAATTCTATCACTATCATTTTATTTTGCCTTTGTACATATATCCAATTTAAAATTTTATAAATGATTATTTTAACTATGGGAAGTTTATGTTAAGTTGACGTTTATGTTGTAACACTTCAATTTAACAGAAAATACACAGAATGTTGTATTCATCATATTACGCTAAAATCTACTATATTGTGCTAAAAATCTTTTTGTAAACTACATAAGAACACTGGAATGTTTACACAGAATTGTATTAAAATCTTCAACAGTAACGATAATAAATTACTGTATACTTCTCAACTTTCTTACAACAATAGTAAATATGGAAGTATAAAATACATTAACAACTTAAGTTTTAAATTTAAAAATTACATACAAAGGAACTTCAATTGTACAGTAACACCTTAAATTTAGGAATACTTTTAGTAAATAATAAAATCAAAATTATGATCCCATTGACGATAGTGGTATCTATCAATTGTTCTGTGATTCATGTGACGCATCATACATAGGTCAAAGTGGTAGATCTATTAAAAAACGCATATCAGAACACATATACGCTAAATATAAACATAAATATGGAATAAACAGAAACAGCATTGAATTACACTGTTAATTCCGATGGATTCTTAGACGAAAATATAACATGTCCAAAAAAATAAGGCATTAATAAAAACGAAAACAAGATAGGTCTCGCAGAACATTGTTCAATAAATAATCTCTCAATAGACATAAAAAAATTTACCTTCAAATATATTGAAAAGCTAGAAACTATCACTCCTAGAGAGTCTAGAAATTAAAAAAACTATCAATAATCATTTTAATCTAGTCAATAATCAATTAGCACTCGATACATCTAATTCGCTCCTAATTTTACACAAACTCTAATATGATCGTCATTTACCATCACCCTTACTCAAATATTTATAGATATAAATAGTAGTTATCTAAAAATTGGATTGAATCAGCCGTTACTCTGTGATAATTCATCTTAACGATAAATGAATAAACACTACTTTGTTTATTATCACTTTTTATTTACAAATCCTTTTGACTATAGTTTCGACAAAAAAGCTTGTCATTGTCAAACGAATAATTCAAATTGAATAAATATAAACAGATTCGTCAAAACAAGTGATTAAAAATTGAATGAATGTAAACAGATGTACAGTATATATATTTATATTTTTAGAAAAACCATTAATTATTAAATGTATTGAATAGTACTGAGTGGTACAAATCTACCTGGTCGTTTAACAAGTTATTTTCCGAAATTTTTGATGCTTTATATATTTCTAATGATTCTAAAATATTAAGTTTAAAGCGTTTATTTAGATTATGAATAATTTTAAGATTTTCTATAGTAGGAAACTGATGGCCTGTTTCTAAAATATGGTTTCCTAGAATCGTTCTTTGAAATCACTGTGGAGGTTATCTAAATGTTGACAGTAATCAAGCAAGTCGTCGTTGTTGAAGGATGCTGCTGATATGCTGATAAATTAGGAAAAGCGTGAAACTCACGTCTGCTGATATTTTTCTTGTGTAAGGGCAGTTTGGCTACGAAAGCACGAACGACATTTTTGTTTTAATCAAGTATCAAGTTCAAGTCGCACCTTGAAGTTGGATATTGATATCATTAAACAATTTATACGCAATATCATTGTTTGTGTCAAGTACACAATATCATTCTTTTTCGAAAATAAAATCACAGAACGAGACTTTCACAAAATTTATTTGACGTACAATTGTTTCGCTAACACAGTAGCTTCTTCAGGTTGAACTCCCCTGTCAGATTGAAGAAGCTACTGTGTTAGCGAAACAATTGTTGTTGTCAAATAAATTTTGTGAAAGTTTCGTTTTGTGATTTTATTTTCCATGATGAGTAACTTTCACCAAGTAAAAGCCGATTCAATTTTGTATAATTCTTTGATGTGATGAGGTTATTGCATAATTCTGTGTCTTTGTTTTCCAAGAACTCTATCACAGAATCAAGCAAGTACCTCTTGCCTCTGGTTTATGGAGCACGTTAGTTATTACTTCCTTTATTATTGGTAAAATTAACTCTTCTTCAATGGTGTGCGGTTTGCCTGTTTGAGCGGTTAACAAAGAGATATTGTACGAAGCTCGAAATCCGTCATCATCTTGCTTAGAAGCCGCTAAAAACAGTTTTGAAACAGTTGGCTGAGCTGTAAGTTGTATACTTCATTTCCAGGTCTTGAAAATAGACCACATTTTTATCTTTTTTATTTGAATGTATTTTATTCAAATGATCTTTTAGAATATCTAAAAGGGTTCATTCATCGCTTCATTAGAAAATGATTCTTGACAAAGAAGGCACATAGGCGAAGACATATATTTTTAATAAATCCGTATTTAATATATATTATTTCGCACTGTATTGTCGTCGCTTCCTTTTTGCTTCTGACATGGTTTTGTTTTCACAAATACGTGAGTAAAGTATCGAATTTAAAGAACTTGCTAACGATTGCACGCGAAAACGCTAATGAAAATGAAAGAAAACTTACGCGCTTTTATATATGTTAGGATTAAAATACAACACGCACCGACAGGAATAAGACGAACATGCACAAACTCGATTACCTCAAGCGATGGAATTCGTACTGGGCAAGATAGAACAAGTATCGATGATTCTGCCGTTTCATATAGGATTGCACAAATCGCGTTATTTACGTTAACCAAAACTTGTTAAAACTTGATTGCTCACGGGCTACCTACGAAATCCGTGATAAATTTGTTAATTCTATAGTCTATACAATTAAACTGGGCAGGAACAAGAACAAAATAATCTAGGTTTTGTTTTTAGTTATTAAAATAAAATATATATCAGCAACCTCCCCTAAACCGCTTCAACTTCCCCTAATTTTCTCTGGGCCCTGTAACGCCCCCCTGTTGGTGTCCAGCGCCCACAAGAGGGCGTTATCGCCTACTTTGAGAAAGACAGTACCAGATGGAGAATAAAGACTGAAAAGGTTAAGAATCGAGTTTAGAGAAATTCCTATAAATGAACGCTACGGAAATCTAAATAAAGTAATTGTTAGTAAGGGATGCATGAAGGTAGTGTTGAAAAGGAAATTCTAAGTACATGCTAAATAGCAGAACTGTCACTTATTTTTATTTTATTTCTTAACAAATTTGTTTCATTATTCCTTCTTCTGATGATGATCTTGTAGGTCAAAACAAATTTGTTAAGAAATAAAATAAAAATAAGTGTAAGTTCTTTAAGTGTTTTATTCCAAAAATCAAGATGATCAACTTTCATAAAGTAGAGACCTACTCAATCAATTTTTTCAAGACTAAGTAACAGAAGAATAAAACGTAAGCAGATATGAAACAGAGGCATACACCAGATAAAAAGGTGAATGTCTACATTGAAATAATAATTAGAAGAATTTGCGTAAATAAATTTAGAAAATATTGTAGGTGCATTGCAGAAACACTATTTACAAAAAAACTTATGCTTTCTACCACCACAGCTACAAGAAAAATTTACAGTTGAAATTGAATCGGCTTTTACTTGGTGAAAGTTACTCATCATCGAAAATAAAATAACAAAACGATACTTTCACAAAATTTATTTGACAACAACAATTGTTTCGCTAACACAGTAGCTTCTTCAGGTTGAGTGTGGTACAAACCATAAATATTGGGTATTTACAGACAGATAGAAACAGTGGGGGGAAAGAATTAAACATACAACAGGGGACAAAATACAATAAGATAAAAATATACGAAGACTAAAAATATTACAATTAAAAGTTGTTTTTTTAACAGATTAAAACGATTAAAATAACATAATATTAGGTAAATACCTAAAATGAGAGATGGAATAAAGAAACATATAACAATAGAAAAAAAAATTAATGAAATAAGTATCCAATAACTAAAATAATTAAAATTATTAGTTCAAATTAATTAATGGAGAAAAGTTAACATCTAATTGTTCATTTAATAATAATAAATAAGACTTATGTTTATTAATTTCTAATGACTCCAATAAATTTAATTTTGGGCCTTTTTTCGAATTTACAGTTCTTGAAGAATTATGACAAGTAACTTAAACATTTTTCATTGCTTTCAGGGAAAAGATCTTCCAGCTAAAGACTTATCAGGTACCAGTGATCCATACGTAAGGGTAACTTTATTGCCTGATAAGAAACATCGTCTGGAAACCAAAATAAAGCGACGTACTCTAAATCCCCGTTGGAACGAAACTTTTTACTTTGAAGGATTTCCTATACAGAAGCTCCAGTCTCGTGTCCTTCATCTACACGTTTTTGATTACGACCGCTTCTCCAGAGATGACTCAATTGGAGAAGTTTTCCTGCCTTTGTGCCAAGTAAGTTGCAAAAGCTCCAATTAATTTAGATCAACTTTTTGAAACGTAGCTGTTCAGATGTTTTGTTTCCATTAAGCAATATACACCATTTAACATATGTTATGTCAGAGTTAATGTCAGAGAACTCAATTAAAAATGGCGAACTTAGTACTATAGTTTATACGTATTATTTATTATCTTCTGTAGCAGTTGCTCAGAATGTGCTGTTAGTGGCTGTTCACTGAAATCTCTTTATTTATGGGGCAGCAGAGGGGTGATCTATTTTGTAACTATAAAGATGTAATAAATAAAATAACGACGAAAAAATAGTTGTGTTTCAACTGTTTATTATAAGAAACTCTTACAATTGTTTCGATCAACAGATCATTATCAAAGAGACAGTTTTAAGTAGAAATGCTAAGATTAGAAGTTATTACACGAGTATATATACCTAATCTACCTTACGACTACCTGATATGAAAAAGCCTTTATTTAACCATTATATAATGACAACAACAATGGTGTATTGTGCGAATATATTTCGGTTTGATTATTTACTAAGTTATCTTTCTCATTCTTCAAGGCCTTTTGAATTTCTAAATTTTATAAAAGATTAAGCAATCTGCCTTTGTTTTAAAAATGTAGTACCTTGATGTTGTCTTCATCTAATACATGACTATGAGAAATGCAATGTTCTGAGAAACCCGTACTGCTAATTTTGTTTTTTATGGAATGTTCATGCTACCGAACGCGGCTTTCTATGGCTCTCGTATATATGTGGCATTACAATTTTTACAGAATGGTTTATAAATCCCACTTTTTGAAAATGTATCCACTCTTTCTTTATTATTGACTAACAGATTCCCTAAATTCACTTTGTTGACCTCAATAATGTTACAATCAGGGTTTGATTTTTAATTCTGTAGCTACAGCCTTGGATGTAATTTAAGATACAAAAATAAGGTTCTTCCTGTTTGTTTGGGACATTTTTGAAAAGAAAATTTCGGAATTTAATTTTGATTTTCTTATTTAATAATTTAGGGATTAGATGACGATCGTGACCATTGTTATGTGCGATCTGTTCTATGATGGCTAGTTCTTTATTCAAATCATCTTCAGTTAAAGGAATACTAAGTCTGTGGATAAACAATGAAACGAAGAGAGTTTCACTCCTCCAAGTGTTTAATTTACTCATATTTTGTTTAAATAATGTTTCACCAAGAGTCCATGGCGAATTACTTCCCTGAAGAGAGTTTGATTTTATGAGATTGATTTGACTTTGCATGAAGGACAGTATCTTTTGTGGTATCTTTTCTAAAAATTTTAAAGTTAAATTTATTATTTAGTTTTGAGACTGATATATTTAAGAAGTTTAAAACATTATTGTTCTCAATTTCTGTTGTAAATTTAATGTTCGGATTTAAAGAATTAATGTAATTAAGAAATAAGTGAATTTGGCGTTTTGTTCATGTCCAGGCGCAGAATACGTCGTCGACATAACGACACCATATTTTGACAAATTTGGTTAGCTTGTTGTTGCTGTTAAAAAGAATCTCCTCAAAGGGTGACATGAAGAATTGCGGGGGGGTTACAACTGTCCTCCCCCACGATTCACGACCAACGCACTCTATTGTGACGAATTTTAATATTTTGATATCCTCATAAGGATATCAGTAGCTGCTTACAAGAATCGTTATTAGCTCATTACTACCTCACAAATTTCACTTGAAATCACTAATATAAAGGACATTTCGAAGATTCATTAGACGAGAAGTACAATAGTTTTGCATTAACTATAGAGAAACAAAAAAAAGTTTAATGAATGTGGTCGCAATTCTTAAACTGTTTTAACGAAGTTACCTATAGTTATATTGCACTTTGAAGTTTTTGATCAAAGGAATATAATGATTACACCACTTATTAGGATTAATGTTACCAAAAATGTTACATCACTTTTTATGAAAATTGTTTAATTGAGTATTAGTGTCTTAGCTATTCTTTTAATAAAATATATTTTTTTTAAATTAGTAGCAACACTTATGAGGAGTAGTAATCCGTGTTTTATTTAAATCGTTTTTACAGATTGACTATTAACCTGATAGTAAACTTACCGAAATATTAATTAACAAGATTTGTATGCCTTAAAGACTAAAAAGTCTACTAATTTATCTGTAATACGATACCGAAAGGGTTTAGAAACACAAACAGGTTGGTTGGTTAGTTGGTTGGTGTTCTGTCACAACTGTCTACGCCGTGCTGATGAGAACCAATATGTTCGAAATCGCAATACACGTCTGGCAGTTTCGGAACAACTTTAACCAAGAGCATATTTTTATTTTTGTTCAATCTGGATACGTGCCTACCACGTAGTTAGCTACAACGTGGGTTCAGTAAAACAAGTCGATATCCTTATTAGAAAAGGACCTTATTTAACATTACTGAATCCCACAAATGATTAGCAAGCATCTGTATTTATTTATGAGTAGAAATGTAACACAATACTTTACCCTTAAAACATTAGAAGATTTGTGTTTTTGATATTAAAGGGGTTAAAAATATAAACATAAATAGAAACGTGCAGTAACGGGCTGGTGATACTTTGTCTTACAGGAATTATACGTCGTGAATCCCAAACATTAGCATTTTTCGTGGAAACAAATTCAACGTTCAAAGATTATGTCAATAAGTAAAGGGAACATATGTGAAGAAAAATTTAAATTACCTGGTAGTAATTATCAAAAAGGGGTAGATATGGAAATTATTACCATTTAAAATCAGGATATCAGGATTTTGAGCAAAATCGAAATGAGGGCCACAAAAAATCTGAATCATAGAAATAATTTCCTCAATTCTAATTATTAAGATCATCTCCAAAAAAATACCGTTGCATTTGTTTTAAATTCAGACCAATTAGCGTAAGGCATGGCAATTATTTATAACACCCTTTAAGAGGCCTACATTCTCTACAAATTACTTTTTCATTTATGACGTGTCTTTTCTGTTTCTAAGAAACAAAAAAAACTTTGTATTTACTGACAATTTCAAGTTAAAAATACCAAGATGCACCGATAGCCGCATTTTTCTTTCGTTTTTAACTGTTTGGTAACAGTCAGTCATAAAATAAATTTCAGCTTGGAGAAGTTTCTGTAATATTTATTTCATAACCTTCCGATGCTACACAAAATATACAAAAAGCTGTATTTACCATATTGGGCTAAAGTGTATCATATTGTGCTAAAAGTCTTCTTGTAAACTATTGTAACGTTCGGGGGTTCGACAATCAAAACTCGAAGACATTTAAACAGAAGCAACAATTTATTTATACTAATATTAATTAACTTACTACCAATTACACTATTTATTTAGGTACAGTTACTGTCTGTATAGCACTTCTCACTTTTCTATTTATTTGCTACGCGTCTCGATTTATTTCCGATATTATTTTCACGACCGTCAATTTATATCTGAACTCTTCACGACCATCAATTTATATCTACACTCTTCTCGACCATCAATTTATATCTACACTCTTCACGACCATCAATTTATATCTGCACTCTGAACTCTGAACTGAACTTCTGAACTGTCGATCGCCTTTCCGCTTATATATTGTTCCATTAAATTTCTGGAACACTCCCAAAAAACATAGAAAAGTCGGGACCATTTTATTTTTCTCCGAAATATCGAACAAGTTTCCGCGAAACACAAATACACTAGCATGTACTCATTTATTACGCACACACTTGGAGTTACGATATACACGTCGCGGCTCGGCTGCGACCGGGTCGCTTTTATACATGGGTACTCGAACGCACACAAGCAAACACGCACTCGTTACACTATTTATCTGCTATATTATCTTTTAAGTTGCTATTTTTTTAGTAGTTTCCGGAGCTTTCATCCAAAAATCGTAATTAATTTGAAAAGCCCGATTGTTTATGAAAACCACTCTTACTACAAAACTTCTGAATCATTTGATCATAATATAAAAAAATGTTTTTCAATAAAGCGATATTATCTTTGAACCTGACTTACCATACCATTACATTTTCATTATACCGCTAACAAGTGTTTATTGTTTCCAAATTTTTTCCCAATTAAAACAATAGAATTCAAATTTCGGTTAGTCCCCAAGTCAAAAGATTCCAGTTAGTTTTAGGAGTTATTTTAAAACAAATTCGTAAATGAATTAAACATTCATTGTTTAAGTTATTAATAGCTGGGTTAAATTTATCTTCACGGAAAATATACTTCGATAGAAATTAATGTGGGTGTAGGAAGTTACAGGTGAAAAGTAGAAAGCAGGGAATTAAAAGTTAATAATGAGGAGGTAGTGATGTTTATCCTACATGCAGACAATTATGTTTAACTGAATGTACCTTCCATATTTACGGTAGATATATTCCTGAAAATGTTGAATCTAATCTAAGCTGCCTAATTTTATTTCGACAATTTGTAAATATTTAAATTTATAACTAAGTTATTTTTTATGAAAATACAATGTAACGTGAAAATAAAATAAAAATAAGTACAAATGAACTGTAATCTCAGTTTGTAATTTCAAAAAGTACCTAGATAGATACAATAACGAAAATTATCAAGTTAAAAAAAAAAGCTATGCTAATGATATAAAATATAATTTATCAAAAAAAGAAGGAATTAAAATCCTTATTCGTCTAAATTTTAAGATCAATGCGTCCTACCAAGTAGGCACAATGAACCGAAAGCCACATCCCACGACCGGTTTCGACCTATCGGGTCTCATCAGGTGGGCGCTGGCAGAAATACCTTTACATACATACATCGGAATCAACAGTGTAATTCAATGCCGGTAGGGGTATTAGCCCTCGGAGTAGTTGTTTCTGTTGAATCCATATTTATAATTATATTTTTATATTTATAAAATATAATTATCTAACTATTTTACATCTTTACCAAACCTTGTAAAAACCAAACCGAACCAAATAAAATTTTATAATATATGCCATAACAATATAATGCTTTCTACTTTTCACCTGTAACTTCCTACACCCACATTCATTTCTATCGAGGTATATTTTCCGTGAAGATAAATTTAACTCCAGATATTAATAACTTAAACAATGAATGTTTAATTCATTTACAAATTTGTTTTAAAATAACTCCTAAAACTAACTGGAATCTTTTGACTTGGGAACTAACCGAAATTTGAATTCCATTGTTATGTTTAATTGGGAAAAAAACAACACTTGTTAGCGGTATAATGAAAATGTAATGGTGTAGTAAGTCAGGTTCAACGATATATCGCTTTATTGAAAAATATTTTTTTATATTATGATCAAATGAATGATTAAATTCAGTTAGGATAAGTTAAGAAAAATTAATTGCAATTCCTCCAAAATTTTCGATTTTCCACTTGTGAATAATTTGATTTATTAGCATTCAGGAGCTATACAACAAAAAAATGTACATTTTAACATCAATCACAAAACAATAACACAACATAATATACATATAGAATTGTTAAAAATATATATAATTAACATTACAGTTAATTTTGTTTAATTTGAACTAACAATTTTCTTTTAAACGTTGCAAAAACTTTTTCATATTTTACAACCCTACTCAGTTTTTTATAAAATAAAAATCATTGTATTCGATGTAAAAAAAAACTAAAATTCGAATACCTAAAATACTTGGAGAGGTTTCATTGATAATTTATTGATAATACTCAATGTAGGTACATTTCGCCCTATTAAGGCATCGTCAGGAATAAACTATTACTAAAGATACAATGTTAAAGACATTACATATATATTGACTTAATCCAACAGATTGGAGTTCAGGAGGGGATTGTGTCCGAACTCTAGTTGGTCATTGGTTAATATTTTTTTGTTAAGGATAGCTTTTTTGATTTCTAAAATCTCGTAATTGTCTAAAATTTTACCGCCTTTTTGTTTTTTCAATATTTTTAGGTTCGTTTGGTTGAAAAAATGATTATTATTAATGCAGTGAGTGGCTAAACCTGTGTTGCGGTTGTACCAATATCCCTTTTGGATTTTCTAATGTAAATTGCCGGACTGACTGTGATTCCGCATGTTATCTAATTTATTATTGCTGAGTGTTTTACCCAAGATTCTGTTGTTGAAATATGCCGGCATACATTATTTCTTCTTAAATAATTTCCTATATTATTACTTATGTTTCCATAAAAGGGAATTTTTCTCAAGGTTTTATTAGGCACTTTTTTAATAAAATCAATAGAAATTGCGGTCATTTGATTGTGAAAAAACATTATAATGTTTTAAATAAAACCACACAATTGGTTTTCACAACGTATAATTAGAAACGTCTAACAATTGTTTCGACTTTTTTAAATCATTTTCAAAGAGAAACAGGTTAGAACTAAAATAAAATTGAAAAATGTGATATTTATAACATACAGTATTCGCATCTACAATAAAAACAGGTACGGTAGTACAGGTCATAATTTATTATCTACTCAGTGGAGACGAAGCTCTAAATATGGGACTAAAAAACCCTCAGTCTGGTCATTTGTAATGCTTTTGTTGAAATGTATAGCCTTTTTAATTTCCAATATTTCTAACAAATCTAAAACCAATTTTTACATTCTATTTTTACCATAATATATCTAGTTAAAGCCACGTTTTTTTAGTTGTTTATTTAAAATTCTTTCTACTAATGTTTGATCATAACCGTTGTTTGCTGGAATAATGGCATCTGAAAATGTACTTTCCCTATATATATATATATATAAATCGTTAGCATCAAACAATGGTCATGATCAAACATTAGTAGAAAGAATTTTAAATAAACAACTAAAAAAACGTGGCTTTAACCAGATATATTATGGTAAAAATAGAATGTAAAAATTGGGTTATATATATTGAAATCTAGATTGTTATTAATACGTGTCACTGCAAGATCCAAATACTGTATTTTGTTATTAAAGGAATTTAAATGTTTTAAAAAAAATCGTACTAATAAATTTTGTAAAACTTTAGAACACAGTGTTTTATTGTAATTATTATAAATGTAAATATGGAATCAACAGAAACAACTACTCCGAGGGATAATACCCCTACCGGCATTGAATTACACTGTTGATTCCGAACGATTATTAGACGAAGATATAACATATGTGTAATTTTAATCTGAAAGATTTTATGAATCGAAAGTCATTGGAATGAAAGGAGTAGGGGGACAATTTCTGAGGTTTTTAGTTTGACGTTATCTGAAGTAAGGATATCAGGAATTTAAGGAAAGTGGCCGTGGCTAAGGTAATAGGCGCAAAAAAGTGAAAAGGACAAGATGTAGAGAAGGGTCACTTTCTACTGGCGAGGGTTTCAAACAATACTAACCAAGGGTACAATAGGAAAGGTTCGAAACGTATTTGTAAGTTAGAACAAGTTAGAACAATATAATGAAATTGAAAGGAAAAACTATTGTGTTAAAAGTAAACAAGGGAAAAGTGAAATTTGGAATATACCGAAAAGTTAGTATAAATTTAAAATAGAGATTCATTAATAGATGTAAAAAACGATTCAAAAGAAGTAAAAGTTAGAAATTCAAGAAGAGGAAATATGAAGAACTACATTCAAACTTTCAACTACAAATAAAATAAATAAAATTAGAAGAACTAGGTACGCAAAATAAAATGGCAAAATAGTATATTTATAAATCTACAGAACTGAAAATCAAATTTATAGCCCTAGCATCGGCGAGTGTGGCAATAAACGCCACACATAATTCACACTGCAACAACTCCCTGCATTACAAGTCGCCTAAATATTAGCCGCTTTTGAAACCAGTACTGCTTTTAAAAACGCCTAGATGGAATTTAAAGCAGTGATTTATTCGAAGTGGCGACGCCATAGATATAAGTTAATATATGAAAACTCAATCAGATTAGACACCACTACTTCTTTTTATTGTGAAACGATCCGCAGTTTTGAAAACGTTAATATTCTCCACCAAAATTATTCAGAATAAAAGTATAACTCTGAGAGTATTCCGTTTATGTGAACTCTTTTTCTGAGCAAGGGACAATTATTCTTTAAATACTTTAAACTGGCAAAATACCAAAAATCAACCTCTATTTGCCAGATGTGTTATTTCATAAAATAACACAAATTTGTACAGTACTTTGTCACGTAGTAACTAACAGTAGCCTAAGGTCAACAACACCCTATTAACCCCCTCTGCCCCTGTAGTTTTCCAAGTAGATCTCAGGTGGATATAAGAAAGTAAGTAAGTAAAATCACCGACTGGTATGGTCTAGTGCTCTAGAAATTGCTTTGCATTCCGGAGGTCACCCGTTCGAACCCGGGTTCGGCTGCTCTGATCCAAGCTTTCTGTCGTTTCCTTAAATCACTTAGGTAAATTCTGGGGCAGTAATATTCTACAGTTAATCTTTCATTTCTCTTCTGTCTTCATTTCGTCCGTCTCATCTTTTTCTCCCTAACCACACCACTCACCCATTCCCACGATTCCTGCAAGGAAGCTAAGGGGGCCTTACGCCCTACCCTCCGGCTTTGCACTACAGTGTAGGTCGGAGGGACTGCTGGTCCACCAGCACGAGTAGCTGGTTTGAATGAAACACAAAAAATTCTTTTTTAAGTAATATCATCCACTTCTTGTTTGTCTCTTTGTATAGCTCGTATAGTAATCATGGTTTTCTCGTTTTATTTCAATATTGGTGTTAGTAGTGTAATAAGTTCTTTATATGTTTTATTAAGAATCGTAAAATCAAATCACATCTTATTTTTGCTTGTATAAACTCATCGTTTGTAGCAGAAGCGAAATTAAACAATCGGTCACTGCATACATACAAAACAATCAAAAACGATTTAATTTTTCGAATCAAAAAGTGTGTTAAGCTCTGAACAGAAAATGGAGAACGCGCTAAACATAGGCGTGATATATTCGGCCATAATACTTATCTTCGCTATTGAATCGAGTCTAAAACGGATTCTTATGCAAAAACAGTCATGGTGAACACCTTTTACTGATCTTAATTAATTAAATTCCTTTTTTTATGTCATCGATACAGATTTATATATGATTTCCAATAAATTGACTTTATAAATACCGGCCCTACTTCAAATAGTAAAGAAATATTTAAACAAATTTCGAAATATATGTCGCCTGGGATCACCAGGAAACAAAACTCATAATCTCGTGAAGCAACTCGCAACCATAACTCTAAGTAATTCAAAGAATTTCTTCCTATAAATTATCAAATAGTTTATAGGGGAAGCGCTATGATGGCATCAGTCATAAAATAAACTTATTTAATACATAACATAAGTTGTTAATCTGTCAAAATTGTCAGACGTGGATGTCGATTTCGAACTTTTTGGTTTTCAGCAGCACGATGTAGACAGTTTCGACAGAACACTGATCGATTTAAATTATGATGAGGAAAACACAGATTGAAAGGTACAAAAAAATTTATTGCTTCCACAATAATTATTTTAGCACACAGTGGTTTCTTCAGGTGGAAGAAATTTGACAAACCGAATACAAACTATCTGCTTAAATACTAACATATCAACTAGGAAGTGGGAGAACAAATACAAATAGAGCGATATAACTACAAATACAATGATACTCACAAAGAATAACTTACTAGTCTAATTTAAATGTTTAATAATAGTGAATTACTAAGTTCAATTTGACCATTAAGAATGTTACCTTTTTTAATGTAATTTATTGATTTCCAAATTTTCTAATTAGTTTAGTTTCCTACCTATGTTTTATAAATGTTTTTTTTTAAATACCGTTCAAGCAAAGCAATGAAAGGTGCTTGAAAAGTGTTATGGAGACTACGCTCCATCGGAAAGAAACGAAACAAAATAAAACGTTGTTTTGCTGGTAAACGTAACGTAAACCGGAATTTTTGCATTATCATTCATCACTTCACTCCGGATTCAAAACGATCGTCATCTGAGTGGACAGCAACTGGTGAACTTCGTCCAAAGCGCCCGAAAACAACAATCGGCTCGAAAGGTTACGGCCTCGGTATTTTGGGATGTGCATGGTGTAACTATCTTGAGAAGGGAAATACCGAAATACTATCAACAGAGAATTTTAGTAATTATATTTAGAAATTGTAACGAAACGACCGCATATGACAAATAAAAAAATTTTGTTTCATCAAGACAGCACACCGTGTCTCAAATAATTTGTCATCAAAATAATGGCAAAATTACATGAATTGAAGTTCGAATTGCTCCCACAACCACCGTATTCTCCAGATTTGGATACTACTACCAGCTACTATTGTGCTGCAGATCTCAAAAAACTGTTCACCGGCAAGAAATTTCGCTCGAATGAAGAGGTTATTGCTTTATCGCTGAAGCTGAGGTCTATATTGAGGCAATAGATAAATTGTTCTCCAAAAGTGGTATTAAAATGTTAGAGCGGCGCTGGAATGATTGTGTTGCTCTTGATGGAGACTACGTTGATGAATAAAGCCAATTTTGAACAAACAAAAAAACGTGTTTTCTTTGTTAGGCCCGGGACATTTCAGCCCGTGTGTTATTTACCTTGAATGCTTCTGATCCCTGGTCGAAATGCACACTTCACACAGCTTTCCGTTTTTAAACTGATCATAGTTTCAAATACGTAATTTTTATTGTGTTTCTAAAACGCCTTATATAGCAAACATGGAATCATCCGACCATCGTGTTACTTCAATACTTTAAACAATATTTTGAAGACACACTACCATTGGTTACATAAGAAATGCAGTTTTGAACAGACTGCTTTGTTTAGCTCAATAAGCTTGTCTTATCGGAGATCCAACCAGAAGTTAGTTATCGCTATTTGTATTACATGACCTGAAATGTTCTACATTACGAAACATCTAATTAAACTAGGTTACAGCCAATATTAAGAGAAGTTCAAGTTTCTGCCACCGAGCAAGATCTCAGGGAAGTAACATATAAACATAGCATAGGGATTGGTAGAAGTTGTTCAACAACCATTATTTCTGTGTGCAAGCCCAAACGATGTGTCGAAAGTAATAGTACGACTAGTAGCGAGACGTGCTCATTGTTTATAGTAGAGAGCGGATTACATAAAACATAAACATCTTCGTATGCAAATATGCATGACAAGTGTCAAAATATGCAACATCGTATGATAAAAAATAGTGATTTTTAGTTTTTGTCATTCAAAATCGGCATTGAATTTAAAAATTACTAACAATAATTAACAATAATTTAACATTTTATTACTCTGCTAGCTGTAAACAATCATTTGTACTTGATCAGTAAAAATAAGTGACGTAACTGATGTACACCATTTGAATTAAGATGGTATGTTCGCACTTGTTGTTCTGGCAAAAAATGTCAACGTTGAACCAACTTAACTTATGTACTTAATATCCATTGGTCATATTTATATACATTAAGCGCAAAGTTAAAAAAGACATGTAATTGATTAATTAATTGATTAAGATGATTGACCACTTCTGCAAATCACTACTGGCAAGTAAATATTAAGTTCTTGATCATAAATTTGAAGTAGTGGATACCATATTAAGATTTGTGTTGAATTAGCAGACACTTGATGGAAGATTCTTATATTGAATTAAATACAAAAACAGACAGTTGTAAGTTCCACAGTTTATTAAATAAGTAGAGCCTTGTCAAACACTGTAAACTATTACAAAAACACATAAATGGTTGTTTTAAACTATTTTATTAGAAAACCTCTAACAATTGTTTCTACATGTTATGTCATCATCTAAGAGTTATACTAGAAACAGACTTAAAATTAAAAATACAGCTGTTTATATATATTTACAAAGTATAATTTGGAACAACCAATTATGTAACGTTTGTGATACATTTAAATACGGGACTACCCAAACCTTCATTACTAATGTTTACCTTTAAGTTAATAGCCTTTTGCATTTACAATTTTTCAAAGTAATTCAATTTTTAACCTTTGTTTTCAAGGTGTATAATAGAAAGCTTTTCATTATTGATAAAATGTTTTTGCGAAATACAATGTTGTGAAGGGCCAGTGGTTGGTTTGTTATCAAGAATATTTTTTTTAATGGCTGCAACTCAATATAAATAAAGAAAATTCTTCACAAGAAAAACAAAAAACATATAGTAAATCGATATTATTTATCTAGTAACAGAAAAGGAAAAGTAGATAAATGATTCCCCATTCCTTTTTATAGCAACAAAAATACATTGAGAAAAATGCTACTTAACAACAAAATTGATAAAATAGAAAATTTGCAAAAATCAGGTCTATATAAAATTACATGTGACGACTGTGATACAATATATATTGGACAAACTGGTCAAAACTTTTAAACCAGACTTAAAGAACATAAAAAATCTATTCTTAAAAACAAACCAACCACTGGCCTTTCACAACATTGTATTTCGCAAAAATATTTTATCAATAATGAAAAGCTGTCTATTATATACCCCGAAAACAAGGTTATAAATTGGAAATTCAAAAACTTATTAACTTAAAGGTAAACATTACTAATGATCATGCGGAAGATTTAGGTAGTCCCTTTGTTAAATGTATCACAGACGTAACATAATTGGTTGTTCCAAGTTATACTATGTAAACATGTATAAACAGCTGTATTTTTAATTCTAAGTTAGTTTCTAGTATAACTCTCAGATGATGACATAACATGTAGAAACAATTGTTAGAGGTTTTCTAATAAAATAGTGTAAAACAACCGTTTTTGTTTTTCTAAACTTATTTAAAATCCAAAAAAAGTAGGTAGTGAAATCCTTTTACGTCTAATTATGAAGGACCACAGATCCCACATTTGGAACTCGTCCTACACAGTAGGCATAGCGCACCGAAAGCCATATCCCACGACCGGTTTCGACCTATCGGGTCTCATCAGGTGGCTGCTGGCAAAAAGGCTTTTACAAGCTATATAACAAATATAAATACGGAATCAACAGAAACAACTACTCCGAGGGCTAATACCCCTACCGGCATTAAATTACAATATAAATTGAATCGTGGGATATGGCTTTCGGTGCGCTGTGCCTACTGTGTAGAACACGTTCCAAATGTGGGATCTGTGATCCTTTATAATCAGACGAAAAGCAATTTTATTACCTTCTTTTTTTGGATTGTTGTCTTCGTCTAATAATCGTTCGAAATCAACAGTGTAATTCAATGCCGGTAGGGGTATTAGGGTATTAGCCCTTGGAGTAGCTATTTCTGTTGATTCTGTATTTATCTCTATTATTTAAAATGTTTTACAATTATCCCAAGGTAGAATATACCAATATATATATAATATACACAGGGAATAGCTATTCTGATGAGGCTTTCAGTTTTCTCATAGAAAGAGTTAAATATAACCGTAAAACTGGCACAACAATGTGGCCAAAATTAACTTCGAAAATTCCGAAATTAGGAACTAATTTGATAACGGGGTCAAAAATTCGAGTTTCATAATTTATATTTATTTAAATTTACCATTTTTTTCTTATTAGTGGTATCCACCTATTTAAGGTCAATTTATTGCCAGATCGTTAAGGCAACCTAAACCAACCGAAATAAATTTAAATCAATACACATATGTTACATTATGGACCCTTACTTTTTGTCCTTGACACAAAACTAGCCCTTAAAAAGTCCCCTTTTTTTAGCGCATATTAGAAATTCCTTTTTTGCACGTTGATGTTCCAACTTCACCGTCATCGAGAGGCATGGTCTAGTGGTTTAGATCATTGGTTTCTGTGATTTCCTTGAATGATTTTTACAAATGTTGAGGCAGTAATATTCCGCACATAATCTTTCACTTCTTTTCTGTCTTCATTTCGTCCGTCTCGTCTGTCTCTCCCTAGCCACCACCACACCCACTATCACGACACTCGTAGAGAAGCTGAAGATGGCCTTACGCCCTACTGTTCGGCGTTATGCTATAGTGTATATTGGAATGACTGCCCACGAACCAATACAAGTAGCATATAAAACACTCAAAGTTGTCTATAGGCTTTTTTGTTGCCTGACGTTTCGTCAGCGGTTGCGGCTGACATCTTCAGGCAACAAAAAAGCCTATAGACCACGGCCCAAAAGCCGGGTAAGTTATCATAATTTGGAGAAACTGAAGCTGCTTGTCACCCGTTGCGCCCCAATTTATTTTTTTTTTAAATTTGAAGACAAGTTTCCCATTACGTTCGATCTACTTTTCTCAAGACTTCATGGTTATCTTTCCTCTTATTAAAGTTACGTACTTTAGATAGATTTCAAACGGGAAAACTTCCGAAGGTGCAGTTTCCAAGTTTTCCCTGAACATTTTAATATCCGCACCAAACATCCGAATTGTTTGCCATCTCAATGCAGAAGTCATCCGCACAACTACTACTACCGACTCTAATAGCTTGAAATTGTGACGGCGAAATGGGACTTCACCGTTCTTAATAATCTGATCTGAGAAAGTGAATAGTTCCTTGATTGCATGAACTTTGAGTTGATGTGGTAGTGAAAATCCACTCGAAGGAATACTGGTAGTGTCTAAAATTGAAAATTTCAAGAACCCTTAATTTTATTGAATGGTTTTAGATAAGTGTTTTAAATTCGATTGAAAACGAATGCGAGAATATTTCAAATTTACTTTCTTAATTCTATGGTAAATTATATCTGACAATTGCAACATATAGTGTTTTGATTTGCTATGAATCGTCCTGGACTGCAACTTGATGAAGTCTAGGTATTTGTGTTGAATCTTGATTGAAGTAGCGTTTGTAAGTCGTTTGAATTAAAGTCTTTGAGCAGATTTCATATACATATATTTACACTTTTTACAACGGATAATTCTGATAGCAACTACCGGGAAACATTGCGTCACGATTGAGTTGTCGTTTGAATATTATTAATTTATTGGACTTGGTTGTTGATATAAATTGAATATAGCTGATAGATCGATAGTTTAATATGAATTGATTTTGCTTGTTATGATGTCTTTTTAGAAAAAGGTTAGTTACATATTTTAGAATAAGTTGGAAAGGGATGGAGGTCTGGTTAAATTTGATGAGAACAATGATGATGGGTGTTACAAGTGAGGAAGGTGGGATTTGAAACTTGTTGTAGCATATTGGTTTATAGTTATAAATGTGATAGAAATTTGATACAAATTGACGGACGTTAGGGTTAGGGGGTTCACAGTTACAGCTAGAAAAATTATTGGAATTTATGGGCGATTTATGGTAGTGCAATTCAGAAAGTTTACAAAAAATTAAAATTTTACAAAGGAAAGGAACTGGTAATAAATGAACAAAGGAGCTAAAAGTCAGAATTTGAAAGTCAGCGTGAAAACGTTACAATGATATTAAAGCAGTTGGTGGTCCAAGGGACGCAACATATAGGTATCTACATATATGTTTCTTTAAAAACCAAGAACATTAAATAGTATTAATATTAATGAATTTGACATATTATTTATCAATCAACCGTAAGTTTAACCCCCAACTCATAGGTAGGGATTTTAACACCGTGCTAGAAGAGCTGAAAATAAATATTACATAATAAAAATTGTAATATAAAAAATATTCCTTCCATTGATGCATTGATAATTCTGAACTTCTCTATATGTGTATCTGATGGTATTTTATTTCAATCATGGACCCATTTCTCCTTTGAATACTCTTTATACTTTTTTACATTTTCAGGTTTAGCTTTAATAATTTGTGCGACTAAAGTCAATAATTGAAATGCAGTTGTCAGTATAAATACCATTTGTCGTATTTTTTTTAAATTTATATATGTGTAATGTTATTTCCATAGTTTTGGTATCGTCTCTATGAAAGAAATTATCCTCAAGGTGATATTAACACACATGAAAGGTTTTCTGTTACGATGCCTTTTTTTATCTGTTTCTATAGAGCATCGACCCATAGTTAATATGATTTAAGATCCTAGAAAAAATGTCACATCCAGAAAAAATGTTTTAAGAAAAAACGTAAAGAAGAATATGCACGAAAAACGGAATGCCTATAATGAACGAACAAAAATCCTATAAAATACTGAATGAAGAAGGAATACCTCTTACGACTAATTTTGTTTTTTTTTAATTTATCTTTAGTTTTCATTGAAAATAGTACAATTAATATTCCGGCTAATAGTCCGTGGTCTAACTAAACAGTTTACTAGATTATGTACTAATTAACCATTTATTTCAAAACCAATTTTCATGGAACTTCAGAAAAATAATTTTTATAGTAAATTCGCTCAAACTATTTACAGGTTTTATATTGTGGGGGCTTTTTCTTACTCGCTAGACATTTTTGTAAATGTGTATTTGCTTATATATATATATATATAATTTTGTAATATAATACTATTTGGTATTCTTGTATGTAAATATAATTCTAAATACTATTCTTCTATACTGGTTTATTGCTACTATGCAAACATCTATTCAAATACTTCTGTTCGAATTATTTTGTGTCTATACCTTTTTATTATACTATGTCTAAATTACTTTATTACTTCTACTTTCCTATAATCCTTTAACATTCAGATTTCGTTTACTAACAGCATGACGTCCATGGTTCCTGTTCCTTCTTAAATGCATTTTAATGTTAGGTCTGTTTGGCATCTAAAGGTCTTTAAACTTTTATACAATTTCGTGTAAATTTTCTATTCAAATATCATCCCTTTTTGATTGGCTCCCTTCTGTAATCAAAATTCATCTAGCTCCTCCCTAATAGTTTTCTTAATATTTTCTTTTCAAAAACACTTCACTTCCTATCTGCTCTCTATACATTAAACATTCGGTTTCAATTAAAGTTGTTATTGTTTTTACACTTTTTAAAAGTATTAAATAACCTTTCAATGGTAGCTTAGAATAAAACATTGTCAATAAGATATTAAGGACTGTTAACGTTTGGAATGTTGAATCACGTCTATTATCCCGAAAGCTTAAAGATTTTTCTCCTTGTTTCTACAAAAAATACACCAATCCCTCTAATTCATTAAATTTGTGAACTTCTTCCATATCAATCTATAAATATGAAGCTCTATGTTTGGTATATGAGTAGAGCGTAATAACAATAAATTTTAGTCTGTCCACCAGCTAAATAGGAAGACTGGAAATTTCTGAGACTGGAGACAGTATTTCTGCCACTCTCCTCGGTAGGTCGTACCGAAATTACTGCATTTTCCTGATATGCGCGGAAACTGGTCAGTGCACCTATTGACTATTTGCGGTTTGATATTTGACACTTGAGAAACTAAACTTAACTTTCGTCAAAAGCAAGGATTTTGGACAATATAGCAATAAATAAGAAATTTCGAAAATGCTTGACAGAAAATTTATGACAGTGGAAAGAGTAATTGCAGGGCAATAAAAAAGGATTTTTGAACTATAACAAAAGTAAATTATTGATCGTAAAAAATAGAGGATTTTTTCTAAAAAGCGTGACGGACGCAACAAAATTATTATGTTAACCATAAATATTTCTTAGTAGTAAACCGACTGGTTATTTATTAAAATTATGACTCATATTTTAGATAACATTAAATATGTTTAGAAAATAAAAGTACTTTCTAGTATGCTTAATTACATGAATATAGAAAATAGGAGACTGTGGTAAAAGAATAAATAAATGAAGGAAGACTCACCCAAAAACACTAAAGTTTCAAAGAATATGTTGATTAGAATTACTACAATTATGTCTCACCTCGCTCTTACACGTATTTGTATACTAAATAGAACAAAATAGAGGGGATGTGGTTGCTTATTGGTTAAGTATAAGTTTAACAGAGGTGAATTCCTAATGTCTAGTTGGTCATTTAATATTATCTTTTGTTTATTGTATCTTTTTATTTCCATGCTATCTAATAAGTCTAATTTAATTCCTTTATTTTGTAGGTGTAGCATTTTGTTATTTAGATTAAAATTATAATTAAATTCATTTAAATGTAACACATAGGCTGAATCCGTTTTCTTGTTTAAGAAACTTTTATGGTGTTCAAGAATACATTTTTTTAAGGGTCTACCTATCTGGCCTACATAGAACTTATCAAAATTATTACAATTAAGTAAATACACATCTGACTTACCATCTTTAGATGTTTTACAATCATTTTACTTAAGCTATTGTTAGTTTTACATAGTACGTAACTATTGTTAACTTTTTGAACATGTTTGCCTATTCTTATCGAAATATTACCTAAATAGGAATTACAATTAAATTTGATAGGTTTGTGTTTTGCGATCGGATATATACTGTTTAACGGTTTATTTTTTAAAATTTTATTTAATAAATTGTCAATTATTATTTGCAATTTTATAAATTCTGTCTAGCTCTAAATTGTACTGGTCTGTTTTCAATGGCATAATGATTAATCTATGTACAAAACAATTGAAAGCTGCAAGTTTTTGATTAATGGGATGAAACGATTTAGCGTGGATTACCGTGTCGGTGTGGGTAGGTTTACGAAAGATTGCAAAGTCATGTTTATTATAAAGTTTAAATCTAAGAAATTTAATGTTTCATATTTTTCTATTTCAAGTATAAATTTTCTAGTGTATACTATTTATAAGATCGAAAATTTATGTATGTAGTCTATTAGAACCGTTAAAACATACTATGACGTCATCGGCATATCTAAACCACTATAGACAGTGTTTAAATAGGGGATGAGATGCTATTTTATTGTCTAGGTTATTCATGAAAATTTCAGCCAGCAAAGGACTGAGAGGATTACCCATTGCTAAAGCCTCTTTTTAAATGTAAAATTATTTTTGGAATTATAAGTAATTTTGAGATAAACAAAGTTCTAAAAGTGTAATAATATTGATTAAGGCTTTCGCGGCCAGTTGACGAACTGATGTTATCCTTCTTCGGGTGTACAGGCCGTCGTCGGTTGGAATTGCTTCCTAACGTTTCGCTAGCACGAGTGGAAAGGAAACTTCTATGAACAAATGGACGGAGTAGCAATGGCAAGTCCACTTAGCCCGATTATGGCCAACCTCTTCATGGAACACTTCGAAAATAAAGCAATACAAACCTCAAAGTGCAAGCCAACAACATGGTTTCGCTACGTGGACGATACTTTCGTGATTTGGAAACATGGCATGAAGGAACTCGACAACTTTTTACAACACCTTAACAGTCAGCATCCCAGTATCCAGTTCACTATGGAGACTGAAAAGGACCAACAGCTGCCATTCCTGGATGTACTAGTGAAGAAACGAGGCAACAAATTAGGCCACACAGTATTCAGAAAACCAACCCACACGGGCAGATACCTACACGCTATGTCTAACCATCATCCGAGTCAAAAATATGGAGTAATTAGAACGCTAACGGAACGAGCTCGAAGGATTTGTGAACCAGAGGACCTGCAGGCAGAGCTGGAACACCTGTGGACGGCCTTTCAAGCAAATGGTTACAACAAAAAGAAGATCGAGAGATCAATGGGCTCAAGTACATCAAGATCCCGAAAAACCGAATTACAACGCACCACCACTCAAGCTTATCTCCCCTATGTTCCGAGAGTCACGGACAGAATCGGCAGAGTTCTGAAGAAGCACGACATTGGAACTATTTTCAAGCCGACAAAGAAAATCCAGCAAACCTTCAGATCAGCGAAGGACAGGAGGGACGCACTTTCAAATTCAGGAGTCTACCGCATACCCTGTTCTTGTGGCAAGGTATACATTGGAACTACTAAAAGATCTGTAGGGACAAGACTCAAAGAGCATAAAGCCAGCTGCCGACTAGGACAGACTGAGAAATCAGCAGTAGCCGAACACACATTGAACGACGGAGAACACAAAATATTCTTTGAAAGCTGCACCTTGCTGGCATCAGTCAACGGCTATTACAACAGACTGACCAGAGAAGCCATAGAAATCCACAAACACCCGGATAATTTCAACAGGAAGGAGGAGACCCTTAGACTGAATCAGATCTGGAATCCAATTCTTAGGAACGCACGAACCATACCAATCGACACATCGAAATCTACTGAAGCGGAACAAGCTCCGCCCCCTACCCACAGGCATAAATACCATCTGCGTAGGAGAAAGGAACAGTCTACAACCAACAGCGAAAATGGATAGACCTCTGAAGAAGCTCGCCACTCGTGCTAGCGAAACGTTAGGAAGCAATTCCAACCGACGACGGCCTGTACACCCGAAGAAGGATAACATCAGTTTGTAATAATATTGTTCACCAAGTATGGGTTGCTAATGTTATACCGGAAATATTGTTAATGAGTTCCAGCGAATTTTTAATAGTATTTTTTGACTCGGAATGGGGCTTGTAGATCAACTACAACTGGTCTAATAGGGACTTTTGGTTTATGCAGTTTTAACAGACCGTATAATTTAGGAGCTAACATGTTCATTAGTATTAAACTTTAAATATTAAAATCATCAATTAAAAATTGAGACTTATTTAGAGTAAGTTTAAATTGTTACTAGAAAGCCGCAGTAGGATTTCTTTTAATTTTCTCAAAAGAATTGTTTTTTAAAATACCTAATACTTAACTATTATAATCTAAATTGGATATCGCATTACAGTATTACCCTTATATGCTTCTGTAAATGATTTATTACAACTCCCAAAATTCAATTAATAAACTCCAGACCTGGTATCTTTTTTTTTTAAGAGTCTTTACTATTTTTTTATGTATTTATTTATATAAAATTAACAATTCGTTGGGAAAATACATACAAAACAATAAAGATTCTTCCAAAAAAGATACCAGGTCAGGAGGAAGTCATAGTATGGTGAAATGTACATAGTGGTACTAATAAATTTTATTTTTTTCTTCGAAAAAAGTTTGAGGGCTAGTTGGCAGCCAATTGCGCACATACTCCTCTACTTCTTCATTGCTTTTAAATCTTTTGCCTCCAAGTGATTCTTTCAAGAGCGCGAACAAAAATAATCACAGGGTGATAAGTAAGGGCTATAATTATGATATAACGATGCTCGAGGGTTTCCCAGCCCATTTCTTCCAATTTATTCCTTGTCAAAACTGCGGTGCGTGTCCTGGCGTTGTAATGAAGGAGGATGACGTCTCGAATGAGCATACCGCATACCCCATCGTTTGCTTCTATACGCGATTTTTGTCGACTGTAACAACTCAGAATATTAAGCCGCACTCACTGTTGGTGGGTCGTGAAGAAAAAAATGAGTAAAACTCCCCTTGAGTCAAAGAAGCACAGCACAGTCGCAAGCACTTTTTCAGCTGAGAGACGGGTTTTAGCTTTGACAGGGCAGCCTTCATCCTTTCTTCGCCACTCCTTACTCGCCATGTTTGATTCGGGAGTGTAGTGGTAGACCCACGTCTCATTACAAGTGACGATACCCATGAAAAATACCTCCCCTTCTTCAGAAGTCTTTCACTGATCTTCGAAGTAACCTGTTTTTGATTTTCGGTCAACAACATTGGAACCCAGCGAACACTTATTTTTCTAAAGCCTAAAGCCAAGTTCATCAGTGATGATGTTATTGAACACTCTCATACTACCATAGCTGATACCCACTTCTAATGAGATTTGTTCAATAGTTAACCGGCTGATGGTGATCACCTTCAACAATCTCTCGAACAGCACGGATGTTTGTTGATGTCATTTGTGAGACTTGTTCTTGGGCGTCGATTATGACTTTCATTTTCGACATGTTCTCGCCCATCTCTGAATTATCTGACCCACGTATGAGACAATGTAGTATCCAGCATCCCCCAAACTGTGCCTTCAAGCCGAGCGCAGCTGCTACCTAAGCCGGTTTCCGCCTTCTCAGAAACCAAACAACACTCGAGCATCGAATCCTCTAGATCGGAATTACGTGCTATGCTACATAGAAAAATTACCGTTTATATTTGATTTACCCTCGTATAAGAAGAATTCGTCATTTATTTTATAGATTAGTAATGCATGCCCTCCTGAACACAATTTTTATTGACCAACTCAATATTACGATATTTTGAAATTGTCGAACGAATAAATTAATTAAAATGAGGTAAGCTCCCATTAATAATTCAATTAATTTATGTAAAATTTAATGTTGAAAATAATGTCTGATTTTTTTTTGCCAAAGTTTGTCATTAACTATTTGTACTTTAAAGGAGAAACAGAAGACTGTGGTAAATGAATAAATAAATATTTTTATTAGTAATTAGGGTAAGTGTCTCTTTTTATTTTAATTTGTACTTTGAATTGTAATTACAATTTGTAGGAATAATTTCTAAATTGTTTTAAACACAAAGAGCGTTATAATACTTTCTACAATTAGTCCACTATTAGCTTATTACTTGTTGGTACAATTTCTATTGTTAAAATAAAATTGCAAATAATGTACCGAACCGTTCAACGAAATTTGAATCTTTTTCTGTGATTATTCAATATTCATTCAAATCCCTACAATACCTATAAATTTATAATTTTACAAAATCATAAACACAACAGAATCTAATTTACATTATATTAATATATTTTTGGAAATAAAGGATGAAATTAATAAAAACAAACCAGTTGTCGTGAAATCATTTTCGTGTTTCATCACTAACATTCACAGAATGATTTACCATGTGAGGTTCCTTACCTAGAAATTTCAACTGAATCCTACTCTATTATTGTGACATCGTGGCTTATCCATTCATCAAACTCTTTTAAGCTTTAAATAAAATGAGGTGTCCAGTTAAAATTCACACATATGTAAATCGAAAGGCCTAAAAACAAAAAATGTGTTTGAAGTTATGAAAAAGGTTTATCGCTATATAAAGTTTTGTATGTCGATAAATTTAAAAGGTTTCTGGCTTATTGAGTTTTCATCAGTAAACCGCAAATGATATCGATACACGACTGACAACTTTGAGTTAACTCATAATAACCTTCTTATATATTTGTTCAATGACAAGGGTTTGCTATTGTATGAAAAGGTTTAGACAAAAAAA
Source organism: Agrilus biguttatus (assembly GCA_963921985.1). Classification (NCBI taxonomy): domain Eukaryota; kingdom Metazoa; phylum Arthropoda; class Insecta; order Coleoptera; family Buprestidae; genus Agrilus; species Agrilus biguttatus. Next base: position 19,720,774 of record OY998125.1, read on the forward strand.
AAACAAATATGAGTCTTTGACACTTTTTAAATTAAAATACCAAAATTCAACGAAAGGTTTCAACAAAATAAGTTTAACAGAAAAACTCTTAAATTGTTTTGGTGAGATACCGACATTGTCAAAGAGTAAACCAGAATTACTAAATTAAAAAGTAAAACTAATGGTTTATAATCTATTGGTAGATGTACAAATATACATATATAAACGTTAATCTAATGACTAAATATACCTCTATGGAATTTCCGAATACAGTTATATTAACAAAAAATAATAAGGCTCATTTTTTTATTGGTAATAATGAAGGTGTATTGCTTGAGTACAATTCTTTCTGGTTATTTACTATATTGTTCCCTGCGGTAAAGCTTTTTTAATTTCTAGGATTTCTAATAAATATACTTTACCTTTGAAAAAATGAGGCTTGTACATGGTGTGGACTTCCATATTAAAAACCACTAGAATTCACTAAATTTATTAGCTGAATGAATTGATTACACATGTTTAATCCCACAGATTTTGTTGAATTTGGAAAATATTGAAAAATATTAAGTCGGCATGTTAATGTAACAGACGGACTGAAAAGTTCGTAGGCTAGCATAGAAAAAAATATATTTTTTTGATAGAATTTGATTTTATTATTCAATATAGTTCCCTTCGAGGGCTATACAACAATTATAGCGGTCATACAATTTTTCGATACCATTTTTATAATACGATTTATCATTAGCCTCAAAATAGGCTTCAGTTTCGACGCGAAATTTCTGTCCAGCGAGCATCCTCTTGAGGTCTGAGAACAGAAAAAAGTCGCTTGGTGCCAGATCTGGAGAGTATGGTGGATACGGAAGCAATTCGAAGCCTCATGGAATTTTGCCATCGATTTCATTGATTTGTGACACGGTGCATTGGCTTGATGAAATAGCACTTTCTTTTTCTTCAAATCAGGCCGCTTTTCCGCGATTTCGTCTTATAAACGCTCCAATAACACTACGTAATAGTCGCTGTTTATACTTTTCCTCTTTTTAAGATAGTCAATGAATATTATACCATGAGCATCCCAGAATATTGATGCCATAACCTTGCCAGCCGACTTTTGCATCTTTCCACGCTTCGGAGTCAGTTCATCACCTGAAATGTTATAACTCAGATACTAATTGTGCAACAGCTGTCAAATTTATAAACGCGTCTTTTGAAAGTTAGGGCTAACTAAAAATCATATGGATTTGATACTAGTAGCGCCATCTATAGGTCAGCCTACGAACTTTTCAGCCCGCCTGTTAGTTTTGTTATTTATTAAACTAATCATTAATCCAGAATTGATTCATTATTTAAAAATTGATGTATTTACAGGTTTGCAGCTATGCTATTACCCTAGAGATAAGAAATGTATACTCTTTGCACAAAACTCAAGACTGTGCAGTACGCATGTTGATATGTATGTAAATACTGTCACCTTAGAAACCAAATTACCTGACGTTTTCAATGTAACTTTGTGTAGACAAAAACATGAAGGCAGCAATTAATATCATAGCAATGGTCCTGAAATGGAAAATAACTGTAGTCTGAATTCCTCTCTCTAACGCGACCTAATTGGTAGAGAGAGATACTGCTAGGAAAGAGGCAGCCAATCAGGCCGCGTTAGAACGAGAAAGGCGAACCATAATTATTTGCTATTTCAGGATTACTGCTGTAGTATTAAATGCTGTCACTACGTTTTGATGCTCAAAATAGACCAAGTTTATTAATATATAGACAACAGTTACATTTAACATTTTATTTTAAAAACTGTTTTTTACATTTTGTACTTTGTACGAATGCATTGAAAAGGTTAACCTGCATGTGGAATATTATGCGCATAGTAATGTACGATAACCTACCATTAGGAAGGCATTAAAGGACAATTTCAAAAATACGAAAATTAGTTAACCGATATTCTCTAGGAGTATGTATAGAATAGCCATCAAAGCCATTCACAGGAAAAATTGATTATCGCTTATGTACGAGGGCGGTTCAATAAGTACCCGTGTTTGAAGACAGTAGTAGGCTAAGATGGAAAAAGAGCAGTATCGTTCGGTAATTCGCTTTTTGTTTTTGGATGGGAAAAAATGCGAGGAGATAAAAGCAAAGTTAGATACTGTTTATGGGGACACTTTGACATCTACGATCACAGTTAGATATTGGTTCAACGAATTTAAATGTGGGCGAACATCCGTTTTTGATTAGGAGCGACCAGGACACCCGACAGACGTGGTTACCGAGGAAATCATTGAGTCCACGACATGTTTCTCGCTGATCGACGAACGAAAGCGCACGAAGTAGCAAAGTCCGTAGGTGTGTCGACCGGAACGGCAATTAATATTTTACGTGATAAGTTGGCGATGAAAAAATGGTCGGCCCGATGAGTGCCGCGTTTACTCACGGTGGACAACAAGCGGATACGGCTCTTAATTTCAAAGCAGTGTTTGAAGCAATTTAAGCGATATCCGAAGGACTTTTTGCGTCGAGTTGTCACCATTTATAAAACCTGAATTCATCACTACACACCAAAAACCAAGCAACAATCTAAACAATAGACTTCTCCCGGTGAATCTGCTCCAAAGGAGGAGAAGGCGAAGCGGAAATGTCATGGCGAAGATTTTTTATGATATGAAGGGCGTCATCCTCATGGATTTTTTAGAAAAAGGAAGAACGATTAATGAACAATACTACAGTGAGTTATTGGACCGCTTCGACAAAAAATTGAAGGAGACACGGCCACATGTGGCCAAAAAGAAGGTGCTTTTTCATCACGATAACGCAACAGGCATTCATCCAGAGTGGTCGCCGCCAAACTGCATGAATTGCGTTATGAATTGCTCCGCATCCGCTGTATTCACCCGATCCGGTGAAAACAAAGAATTTGCTCGCGGAAATTTGTTGAAAAAATCGTCTCTTCATTTCTAACACGGGTACTTATTAAACCGCCCTCGTACTTCAACCACGGAAGGGTTACTTGTTTGTACACTCTTATTATTGAAACATTTTGTTGCAATTCCGTTGAGAAGTAAATTAGAATACGTAAATCCAATATCTACTGTCTTAAATTACATTTAATTATTTAAACTTTTATTCTAGGTCGATTTAAGTGAGAAGCCATCATTCTGGAAAGCGCTAAAGCCGCCAGCGAAAGACAAATGTGGTGAACTATTGACTTCTCTTTGCTATCATCCAAGTAACAGTATTCTTACCTTAACCCTGCTGAAAGCCCGTAATTTAAAAGCTAAGGATATCAACGGGAAATCGGGTGAGTACTTCTTTCTTCTCTTTTAGGAATAATATGATGCGATACCTACATTATATTAGTAGACGAAAAATAGTAACAAACTATAAATAAATGAATATTAATACGATAAGCACAAAAAAACTACTTTGTTTATTATCACTTTTATTTACAATAGTTGTAACTATAGTTTCAACAGATTATATATATCATTTTCAAACGAGCGATTCAAATTGATTGAATATAGAATAGAAGGTTTTGGATTGTTTTTGTGTCAAATCCAAAAACTAATTAATAAAAAACAATTTAAAATAGTATGACATATACCCATACATAAAAGATACAAACCGCAAATATGTATCTCTGACATATTTTGGTAATATTTCGACAAAAATTGTTAACATTTTGGCCACACATAATAACATCACTTTCAGTTTTAAGCCAAATTTAATCATAAAACATATATTTTTCAATCCAAAAGATAATACGAATTATTTATGTTCGGAATGTGATTCCTTCTATTTCGTACAAACAGGGAGATCCTTCAGAATTAGGTTCAATGAATATTTCAGATCTTCTGGACTACAAAAAAGTAATTCAAACTTTGCAAACCATTGTATAGAAATTAACCACAAATTTCCATCCATCGAAAATTTAAAAATAATACATATAGACAAGAAAGGTTTTAAACTAAATGTTTTAGAATCAGTGGAAATATTTAAAGCCTCAAATACTAATACAAATAATAATTTGAATGACCAGATAGAATTGTGTTATTCACAACTATTTACGACTTTTAGGTAACAAGCGGAAATCCCAAATTTTTATCTTATATACCTGTTCTATATTCATTCATTTGAATCATTTGTTTGAAAATGATTGTACAATATGTCGAAACTATAGTTACTATTATTGTAAATAAAAGTGATAATAAACAAAGTAGTTTCTTTGGTTTATCGATAAGGTGAATTATCACAAAGGTGAATGATAAATAAGAAATAAACTTTTATTATTAAAACTTACTTTTTATTATTAAAGTTTCGGTCACGCGACCATTATCAATGGATACAGAGTAAATCTTATACTAAAACTTAAAACCAACACATTGGACACATTATATGTTAGTTAAACATTGACAAGAGGAAGTGAGGAGTCAATAAAACTTATATTTGGTTGTTTACCATCTTCTTATTTTGTGAAACAGCGTTTTTGATGTCTAAAAGGGACAATTTACTACTTTTATTTTTACCTCTGTGGAGGACTTTTAAATTATCTAGATCTAAATTATTATTGAGAGATAGATAAACAATGTTAGGAGAAGCCTGTTTTTTTCGTCTTTTTTATTAATATTATACACGTGTTGTTTGATTCTTAAGCTTATGGATCTACCAGTTTTCCAATATAAAAGGCATCGCATTCGCTACATTGAATCCTATAATTTCCACTTTTCTGTAGTACATCTACCTAGGTTTACATTTTGATAAAAAATATTTTAAATTATAACGTTTTTTTTCGATCAGAGTTACATTCGATTTCTTTAGAACATGTTTAAATTTTTGCTAAATTAATTACCGACGCATAAATTTTGTTTTGTGCTGTAAAAAAATTGCTAGATGGAGTATATGGCAACTTACAATTAATGCTTTTTGTTTAGAAAGAGTTTGTCTATGTCTAAGGGGTGAAAACCATTATTTACGGCAATGTGTTTTATGATGTTAAGCTCTATTTTGAAGTTAAGGTTTGATAAAGGAATATTTAAAGGTCTGTTTAATAATGAATGGAAGACAGCAAGTTTGGTTTGTTTAGGGTGGTTGGAATTAGCTGGAATTATAGTATGCGTACAAGTGGGTTCTCTAAATATTTTGAATAATAGTTTTCTGTTAGAATTTGTTATATTTAAATCTAAGAAATTAATGCTACTGTTATTTTCTTTTGCAATGGTAAATTTGATGTTTTCGTCAATTGTATTTGTTTCGGCGCAAAAGACTATTGCCGTTGCTTTGTATATATACAGGGTTTTTCAAGTTGATGGGCTATTAGAAGTATTTGAATTAGTAGAACGAATTCAATTCTGCAACTTGGGCTCCTTTGGTTATTATTTATGTCGCTTCTTTTGAAAATATTTTCAAGTTCGATTTACATCCGGTTATACCGGAAGTAGATGTTAACTTTCTTATTTTAAATAGAATGACATACTTTCTTTTACATTTTCCTATAGAAAATCTGAATTCATGCAAATTTTATAAGAGGCACTACCCCGAAACTATTGATGAATTTTGAGTTATTTAATTGTTTTCAAACTTTTTGACATTTGCACGTTAACATTTAAAAAACCGTAATTTAATTAGTTTTTGAGATTTTTCTTTATAACTGGTAACAATTATTTACAACTATTCACATTATCGAAAAAAATATTGTGATTTTTAACTAAAATGTGCAGGGTGCTCAAATTTTGTAGTCAAAGATGGTCAACTTCAAAGGGGCATAAGTCAAATTTTTTAAATAGAATGACCCATTTATGACTACATATTCGAATTCCTCATTGATTTTGGCGTCTATTGATATGAGACTAACGTGTACTTTTTTAATTCTTTTTGAGAAAATTTACAATTTGGGAAGATTTTGCTTTTTTGCACTGCATACGTATAATGTTAATGAAAGCAGTGTGCTGTGATTTCGAAAAAATTGAACAATCAATTGTTGTTAAGTGTCAGAAAGCATATGCCGTCTTCCAGACCCACAATTTTCAATTATTGCAATAAAGCATCCACAATGAATAATTTAGATCCAAACTACAGCAATCAAGATATTTTAAATTTATTTTATTTACGTGGTGAATGTGGAAATATTACAGAAGAAACTTGCAGACTTTATATATATATATATATATATATATATTAATTTAGGGTAGTGTTTACAGTTATATATCAGTTATATATCAGGTCTCGATATGCTCATAGACTAAACAGATTGATCCATCTAATGCCTTAAATGTCTTATAATAATACTGTAAATATCGATTTTGACTATCAACAATTCTAGACATAACAATTTTTGTTATAACATACAATATATACTCGTTTGTAAAATATAAGTCAGTTCGGTACTCAACAACAATAGTTCCATTTTGTCTTTTTGGGACGCAACAACAATAAATGGTCCATTCTTGGCCACAAAAAATATTGGTCCTTCGAGTCTTATTTAAAAAGTGGTATTGTAGTACATCCGTTGAGATAGTTTAATGTTTAATCATTTAATTCAGTTCAACATAAACCACTATTTAAGAAAACCAGAAATTTGTCTAATTGCCTGTAGGTACATTTCCATCTATAGAACACGTCATCGACGTATCGTTTCCACGTGAAGATATTGTTTATTAAATTGTTATTGGAATTAAAAAGTTTTCAAAATAAGCTAAGTAAATAAATCTCAACCAGTACGGGAGACGAATGTAAATTCTATAAACTTATCATTATCAAATCAGACAAAGGAAACACAGTCGTCATTTTAGACAGACATCTGTGTTAGTTTTAAGCTTTACAATAAACGAAAACATCGTTATATATACCTGGATGAGTCATATGTTTCCGTGCATCAATAAATAATAAAACGACAGAGAACGTATGGCCAGAGCGTTTTCTCTTTGTCTAACATTTTGACAATGAGTCGCTAGTTGTGATGCTACAAAGGCAGGAGCCATCGGTGGTGTCACTGAGTGTGGAAAAGAACAGACAGCTCTGATCAAATACTCTCTTTCTTTCTAGAACGAAATCCTCGCGTATTAGACATCCCGGTGATGTCCAGGTATGCATATGGATGAATGGAAACGATTTAAAAACAATAATGAGTTAGACCTATTTTTTTCTAATGACACTGATAAACACAGGATTTGTGACATGACAATTTTTAGGTGTATCTTATGTATTTTGAGACCCTAAAATCAAATCTAAAAACAGAATTGTTCCATCACCCACAGATATTCGGTAATATTCACTTTTATGAATTACAATACGTAACATCTCATATTTCTGCATTTCTTGACGTTTATGCGATGACGCACATAACATATATCATGTTAACACCTGTCTATTCCTGTTTATTAGATGCGAGCTCTATGTTTAGAGAACATATTGCGTTTATTAGTGGACTAATAGTGGCCGATTACATTGCATATTAAGTTGGGACTGATGAAGAATTTTGTGAAAGCTATGGATCAAAATGGAAGAGGGTTTCTGCATTTAAAACGAACATTTCCGAGACTTAGTGAGACAAAAATTAATGAGGGCATATTTGTCGATCCACAAATAAGGAAACTCATGAAGGATGATGTATTTGACAATGCTCTAAATGAAATTGAACTACGAGGTTTGAATGCTTTTAAATCAGTTGCTGCAAATTTTTTAGGCAATGTGAAGGTGGACAATTATAAAGAAATTGTGACTGAACTAATTATTGCTTACAAAGGAATGGGATGTAACATGTCTCTAAACATTCACTTTTTGGATTCTCATCTCGATTTTTTTCCGGAAAATTTACGTGCGGTAAGTGATGAACATGGTGAACGGTTCCTCCAAGGCATTTCTGTCATGGAAAAACGGTATCAAGGCAAATGGAGTGTCAATTAGCTTGCCCATAATTGCTGGATACTGTTAAGAGATACTTCAGGAGCAACATATCGCTGTAAAACATCGACAACAATATTCTCATGTTAATGTTCATTAGTACACTTACACATATTTTCTTATATTTTACGAGTTTAAGCAGCAAATAATGCCTTATTACAAGAAAACCGTGGGTGATAGAAAAAAGCGAATGTTATTTACGACTTTTTGGGTACGTTTTACATAATAAACACCTTGTTTTGTTCTTGTGACACAATATTATTTTAATTTTGGTCACCAGTATAATCATACAAGACCTAACAAACACTATTTATAAATAACTCTAAAAATGAAAAGGTAGGTAATAGAATTTTTGTCTGCTTTTGTCTTTCGTTAATTATTAGGTATACTTGATTTGGATAGAAGAGTATTGAGAAAATAAAAACAATGTGCCCTTTATCCTTATTCCAAAACTATTTTCTAAATATCTACGTTGAAATTAGTAAACAAGAAAAATAGAAATAGTGATTTAAAAAAGTCAAAAAGTTGCGAAAATCCCCGACGCTAGTTTCCCTAGCTGTGCCGGCATCTCTAATTTTAATCCATTATCATTTTCCAATCTAATGATTGGATCAAATTATGTACCCTAATTAAAAGAAATGTTAAATTTGATTATTGTACCTGTGTTGTAACTCAGTTTCTTTCTCAGTAAGTAACTTTTACTTAAATTAGTTTATAAAGTAAATAACATATAACTTCATTCATTATACTTAACCTGACTGATTTTACATAAATTAGCAAATATCTTAGAATTTCTTTTATACTGGTGGGTTAGCCAATTTTAGTGACAACAGTGAAAGATTGTCGCTAAATTTGGTGTTTGACATTATTATTTGTTGTATTTTGTCGATTTCATCTTTTTGGTACTTTTTAAGTTTTTAGCCATAGATTATCTCAACAAATGCCAGTCGAAAAAAACAACCTTAAGCGTCCAAGTGTGAACAGTAAAGTTCATTTATATAAAACAAAGAATTGAATATGCCGCTAACTGCTCTCTCACTCTTGCTCACTCAGGCAGGTTATGTAAAGCTCCAAAAACAGAGAGTTTTTGTCTATTGTAAATTGACAATTAAATAATTGGCTATCTAACAAATCGTTATGAAAATCAATAAGATACATATTTTAGGTGTCTAGATCGTAGCTTATCATTCGGGACGACACCGGTTCGACTACAGGTCTACCTACCCTGGTCCAAATGTCACTGTAGTTACCTTAGATCCTCTAGGAAAATACTGGAATATTAATATTCCCCGGATAATCTCTCGATTCTCTTCTTCCCTCACCACTACCCACCCATTCCCACCATTCCTAAAAGGAGATCCTATCATTCGCCTTTACTATACAGTGAAAATTGAAGGGACCGCTTCCCCAATAGTATTATTTACTGGTGGGAGTGAAACCCTACAATATTCAGAGAATAAAATAAATTTTGATATTTACAGAAAACCAACATTCACAGACGTAACTATTTATAATAATTGAAATCACCCTCTTTCACACAAACCTTCAGCATATAATTCTATGAAACACAGAGATTTTTCAGTCTCCCTTTCAAACGAAAAATTAAAACATGAGCTAAACATCATTCTAACAATTGCAAACAATTCAAAATTTAATACGTAAAAAATTTAAAATAGCATGCCAGTCTATATACCCATACATAAGAAACAAAGAATGCAAATACATATCATTGACGTACTTTGGTAATTTTTCAATAAAAATCGCTAATGTTCTATTTACAAACAATCTAACAGTTAGTTTTAAAACAAATACATTTTTAAAACACATACTTTTTAATTCAAAAGATGAAACTGACAAATTTGAAACAACTGGAGTCTATAAGCTAGAATGTACAGAATGTGATTCCTTTTACTTAGGCCAAACTGGAAGGTTATTAGAACTCGTTATAACGAACGCTTTCGATTATTTAGATTAAGAAAAGATAATTCCAATTTTGCAAACCATTTTTTAGAAACAGGTCATCAGTTTCCTACTATAGAAAATCTTAAAATTATTCATAATGTAAATAAAGGCTTTAAACTTAATATTTTAGAATCCTTAAAAGTATATATAGCATCAAAACTTTCTGAAAATAACCTGTTAAACGACCAGGTAGAATTGTACCAGTCAGTATTATTCAGTACATTTAATAATTAAAGGTATTTCCAAAAAATATGTAAACACCACTGTACATCTGTTTGTATTCATTCAATTTGAATCATTTGTTTGACAATGATAAGCTACTTGTAAAAACTGTAGTCAAAAGGATTTGTGAATAAATTAAGTGATAATAAACAAAGTAGCGTTTATTCATTTATCGTTAAGATGAATTATCACAAAGTAACGGTCGAATCAATCCAATTTTTAAATATTAATCTAAAAAATAGAACAAAGGAGACGTGGTACAATCAATAAAGTAAAGTAAAATGATTATCTCGCGTTGATAATGCCCACAGTAGAAGTGGGCGGAACACGTGTCCGTTTATTAAACAGTGTGTGGTATTAGGGGTGAGTCTCCAATTTCAATTTACTTTACATTAAATATTAATCTGTTTAAGATGTGGAAATTTAATTTTAAAGTACCCCATATAACCACAATCAAATATTCATCCATTATAAATTTATGTAAAATTAAATAAATAAATCTATTAAATTTAGTATATTATTTTTGTTAGTTTTCCGTACCTATGGTCGTCGAAATGTTGTGGATGAAATTTTCAGAATATAATATACGAATAATTTATTGCATATATTTACTTGTAACAGACTTCTCCGTTTAATTAAAATTTATATTTATATATAATTTGAATGCAGACTGAACATTTGCGATTTTTAACAAACACAAAGTTAATGTAAAGTGCGGATTTAAATTCTTTCGGAGATTTCATCTGCAAACAATCGAGACAAACGGAGATTTTAAGGAAACTGAAAAGTAAACGTAAAGGGTCGCCAAATTTGCATATTTATCTACATTCAGCATAAATTGTTTAATTTTTTCAACGTTCCATTTACATAACTTAAAGTTCGTATTAATTATCTTATGGCCTGAAGAACAAAACTTTTTGAATAAATATTGTATATATGATAGAAAAAATTATTTCCTGAAACTGAACTAATAGAGAAAGTTATTTTCTTGTGGTCTGATGGTTTAATATTCAAATGAAAAATAATTAATATGTTAATCAATTCAATAATTTAAAATGTACCTTCAAACATTTGCTAACTGATTGTTGAATATTGAAGAAACATACAAAACGTTTTAATTTCTTTACGTAAAAACAGTTTACAATTTAAAATAATGTATAGTTAAGTGACCAAATAACCGGACAGTTTCACTTTTTTAATATTTTATTCTCAACAGTATTGTTTCGGCCAACCGGCTATTCTCAAAAGAAAATACATTGATTACTAAATCTTAAAATCTATAAAATATGTAACCCTAACTTCAATATTTTAAGAGTATTGGGTGGGGTTACTTACAGTTTATGGATAATGGGGGCGGAGTTATAGATAGTGAGTTCTGTCTGATTATTCACTATATTGATATTTTTATTGACTATATATTCCATTACTTTATGGAAAATCATATTATTTAATTAATTAAATAAAATAGAATTTCAAATTTGGTAAATTTTCCACAGTTTTATTTTTAATTGCTTTTACAATTGTTTCACCCTACAAGGGCATCTGTAGGAAACTTATGAGGGATGATGTTTACATTATTCTTATATATTTATATGAGGATGGATGAAATATAAAGGAGCTTTTGTTCATAAAACATTTATTTTGAAAACTTTCACAAAAACACAAATTTCTCTATTTTTCGACATATCCCATTTGTTTGTCTATACATTTTTCCCAACGCATTGGTACTTTTTCATCCCGTTTTCATAAAAAGAAGCAGGGCGGGTTTTTGGCGATAAGCAAGTTTTACCTGACTGAGAAGTCAGTAATACAGATAGTAGTAGGCTGCATTAATGGTTCTTCTCTCGTGCAAAAAATCGACAAACAGCACCCCTCTCCAGTCCCAAAAAATCGTGGTTAAAAATTTGCCTGCAGACAGACGTGTTTTCGGCTTCATTGGGTTTGATTCATCTTTGTACCGCCACTTCATGCTTACCCACGTCTCATCGCAGGTTACAATTTTGTGAAAAAAAATTCACCTTCCTCTCTAAATCGAGTGATAACCGCCTGAGAGATGCGAACTCGAGCAGCTTTTTGATTTTCACTCAGCAACTTTGGAACCCAACGAGCTGAAATTTTTCGGAATCCCAAGCTTTTCGTTATGATTGTTAGCTGATGCTGAGTTCACCAGATATCTGAAGCACAGTGGCGTGGTGGTCCCCTTCAATAAGGTTTCTAACGCGTGCAATGTTAACCGACGAAATTCTAGTGCGCGGACGACGAGGATGATGTATATTTTAGACACGATTACACCCATCGTTAAATTCTTTGCACCAAACTTTTACACGTGGCCACGAAAGCGTTTCATTTCCGTATTGTACTTGCAATCTACGCACAATTTCAGCTGGTATCACGTTTTAACGTCTAAGAAACTTAATAATTCGTTACGCAACGCTGCTATACACCTCCTTCTCACTTATTGTGATAGCTATTAACCAAGCGAACGCAGCAATACGACGCGTCGTTTCCGTGCCACCTAATATCCCCACTTCAAGTTCCCAACGCCCGGATGCGTCTTGAACAACTATACGGCGCGCAATTTAAAAAGGATCGTCTATATTTGATCCACCCTTGTAGGTTCAGTAGGTAACTTAGTTTTAACTTATATTGGTATTTTGTATATGTGAACTACAATGTTTTGTTGTACCTGTTTTGCAGTCTCTTTTATTTATTGAATATCCGCATTCATTAATACGTTTCTTTAATAGAATGGCCGGTTTGACTTATGTAAGTTGCATCGCAGGTATCGCAGAACAACTGATAAATTCAACTTCTTTCCAGAGTATCTATTTTTTTCATTATTATCAATTAATATTAAGGCTAGATTGAAGTTATATGTTCCAATTATTCTATATTCTGAGAATTTCAGTAACAAAGTCTTAAAAAAAATAGTGATTTAGTTATACATCCTTTTAGAAAAATTCCATGGGCCACGGCAAAAAAACAGCCCGGAAGAATAACACTGCATCAACATTCGCCGGCCGTGAAGGCCTGAGAACTACAGTAACCTTGGAATTTTTTTAATAAATTTAATTTTATACCATCATTTTCGATGTGTAAAAATTTAAAATTCTTATCAAAAAGATGCTTAGCGTAGGTCGAATGTCAATATTCTGAGTTGAAAGAATTTTGAGTAATTGTGCGCAAACTACCATGGGTTCCACGCAATAACTTAAACAACCTTCTATTAACCCAGCTGTTGCCTCTGGTAATAACTATGATAATGTTAATATTTAATTATTTTCAACATTAAACTTAGAAGTTGTTGTGAAACAGAAAAGACCTAGATTCAGCACTGATGTAGTGCAGTCAATATCTCATCTTTATTATATTGAAAAGACTATCAAAGTATTTTTTTTCAGAAGTCAATACGGATTAAATAAAAATAACTCAATTGGACCATTAAATTCTGACATATTAACTACACCGTATCAACGCCGAATCAATGCCATTTTAAAGAAATGTACAAAATTATTCAATACAATTTTAGACATTAAGAACTTACTAAATTAGAGAAACTGTTTTATGGGTTGATAATTGAGACTTAATAAAAGTGTGCGGTGCATTTTTGTTTAATTTTCTTGGTTTATTACGGATTTCCGTATCACAAAATGATGATATTGTCGCATATGCAATACAGTTCTCAACTCTGGTCTGGCCAAGCCGAAATTGACTCGATAAAGGTAAAATATAATCGTTCTTGCTCAGCCACGACCATCCATTTCCATTTCTTCATAGTGAAGTTCGTAATAATAATTTCTACACAGATATTTGGGAAAAGATGTATTAATATTTAAATAATTGAACACTTGGAGTTGTTTCACAATTGTTTATTAGTACACTCTATGTACATTTCGCCAAGAGTATAAACAGTACACTAAAGCTAAATTATAATATTACGAGAGTATATATCTAATTTTTCAGTCATGAATTAGTTTAGGATTTAAGAGGGGGTTGTTTCTAAAATCAAACTGATCATTGGTTAAAATTTTATTGTTCAAAATAGCTCTTTTTATTTCTAAAATTTCATAATTATCTAAAATTTTTCCACCTTTTTGGCGATTTAATATTTTAACATTATTTCTATTAAATAAATGATTTAAATTTATACAATGAGTGGTCAAACCTGTGGTTTGTTTGTTGTATTTTATATTTCTTATATGTTCTGCGAAACGTGTACCGATATTCCTTTTCGATTTTCCTATACAGATTGCCTGGTAGTCTGCACATGTTATCTCATAGACACCGCTGCAATTTAAATCATCTACCTGGTTATCTAATTTGTTGTTGACAAGGGTTTTACCTAAAGTTCTATTGTTAAAATAAGCAGGATTTATATCGATATTTCTTAAATGGTTTCCTATATTATTTCTCCATGTTTTAACTGGCTTATCTGAATTCGTTTTTATAGGAAAAATAAAATTAATTAAATTCTGTTTTGATTTTCTTGAAAGTATTATATTGACCACTTCTTCTCTAAAACCGGTATTGACTGCTATCGTTTTAATTGTGTTTAGTTCTTTATTAAATGGTTTTTGTGATAATGGAATTTTTAAGTCTGCTGATCATGGAATGAAAACCAGCTAATTTAATGTTTTTTGGGTGATGTTAATGTTGGGATTGAAAATAACAACAATTTTCGCCAATACTTGAGCTTAGTTTATTGAAAACTAGTTCATATGCATACAAAATGATTCTCTATCAAGTTCTGATAGCGTACTACTTTTTATAATAACAAGTTGTCATAACTACATATTGACGTGCTATATAAACCACTAGACTATATAGTAAACATGAATTTTTCTAAACATATGACTAAACAGGTGATTAGAACCATAAGGAATAACGGTGTCGGTATAAGTTTTTTTTCTATAAATATCAAAACTAAATTTTTTTTTTCTATTTTTAAATTAAGGTCTAAACAATTTAAAGTATTTCTACCGTGAATTCAATATTTTTATTTAAATTATTTAAATGTTTTAGAAAAAAATTCATTTGTCGTTCAGAGCCAGTCCAAACACATAGAGCATCATCAACGTATCTTAGCCACAGGTGTATGCTTTTATTTAAATGAAAGTTACTTTAGAACAGCTTGATTTCGAAATTATTCATAGAATGGTTAGCATAAAAAGGTACATGTAGACAACAAAGGAAAAGATTGACTTATTTAGAACAATTAGAAATTAAGGAAGCGCTCCAAATAAATTTAAACATTACAAACAATCAAATAGATTTTAAAGAGACAATTATAATAGATAAATATTTAGAAACTTCCAATAATACACCCACACACACACAAATCCACCTTAACACACACCAGCAGTATATATTAGGCCCAATGTAAACTGTGAATTTTAGTAGTCACATTACTTACTCTTGATAAAAATCTAACAAACCGATACAATTGTAGAGTTTTTTTTTACAATAAAATCTTGAAACATTTAAAAGCATTTGATTTCGTTCATCATTATAAAAAGGTGATATAGCTGAGCCCATTGGTAACCGTTGAATGAATAACTTTTGATTCAATTTAAAATAATTTTGGGTTAAACTAATATTTAGTAATAATTTCAGTTTAGTTTTTATATCAGCATCTAGATTACTTCTATCAATGTCATCATACACTTTTCAGTTCTCTAGTGGGTATCGAAGGAAATAATTTTTTTACATCAAAAGATATTAATTTTGCATTAGGAGGAATTTCTATGTTTTTAAGTTTTTCAATCAACACTATATTATTTTTAATGGAAAATTTTTGTCTTAAATCTAACAGTTCAATTAACAATGACGATAGTTTTTAGTAGAATGATGGTTCGGGCTTGTAGGCCGTGGTCGATTTGGACGGTTTTGTCCAGGCGTTTCGTCAGCAACCGCGGCTGACATCCTCAGTGGGTGCTGCGTTGACTACGCGGGTGAAGATTATACTTCGAAGTCTCGACAGCGACAGCACCCACTGAGGATATCAGCCGCGGTTGCTGACGAAACGTCTGGACGAAACCGTTTAAATCGACCACGGCCTACAAGCCCGAACCATCATTCTACTATGAATTCCGGCCGTGAAAGCTTATGTTCTTATATTGACGATAGTTTTTTACATAGGTTTTGATTCGGCGCCTTAATAAAGGAGGCACAGGACGAATCGGATTGTTTTCATTATGAATTTTTATAAGGCCAGAAATGATTGATGCAGACGTGTAACATAATTTTAATTGTTGTTTTTCTTTGTCGGTAAACAGTATCTTTATATACTTTAAACAATTAGTTACTTCTACTTTATTTGCCGGATTAACGAAATAAAAACTGATATACAACTGTACTAACATTGAATAATTCAATTAAAAAGACACTCCTTTTACACTATTGTATTTCGTAAATTCTAAAATACGAATATAAATATGGAATCAATAGAAACAACTACTCCGAGGGCTAATACCCCTACTGGCATTGAGTTACATAGCCCTCGGAGTTGTTGTTTCTATCGATTCCCTATTTGTATTTATTATATAGTTTGTAAAAGCCTTTCGCCAGCGCCCACCTGATGAGACCCGATAGGTTGAAACCGGTCGTAGGGTATGGCTTTCGGTGCGCTGTGGCTACTGTGTAGGACGCGTTCCGAATGTAGGATCTGTGATCCTTTATAAAGGATTTTATTACCTCCTTTATTGGATTCTAAAATACGATCCATGTATATTTAGTGGTTTTAATAAATGTTATATGAGCCCTATTGTTACATATTATCTTTATTTATTTTTTCAGATCCGTATGTCAAAGTTTGGCTCCAATTTGGGGACAAGCGTATAGAAAAGCGTAAGACTGCAGTTTTCAAATGCACGTTAAATCCAGTGTTCAACGACACATTCTCGTTTAATGTCCCATGGGAAAAAATACGAGAATGTTCTCTGGACGTTCAAGTAATGGATTTCGACAATATTGGCAGGAATGAGCTTATAGGAAGAATACTTCTTGCTGGTAAGTATTGACATTTTCTCGATAACTGAAACGAAATATGATCAAGGAATAGCTGTAATTACTTTAAGAAACAGATTTGCCTTGATCGGAAGATTTCATAGCTAAATTCTGTAAATAAAAATAATATATTAAAGAAAACAGTTATTAAAATTCACAATTATTTATTAGAAAACTCTAACACATGTGTTTCGACCTTTCGGTCACTATCAAAGAGACAAGGCTGCGAAAGTATTTATTTGAAGTTATTAATGGCTGGAAATTCCGATATTACTTGCAATCGTACGGAATATAGGGTTATTGTACCCTTCAATTTGGTTGTTTAACCTTGCTTGGAGGGAAATTTAACTTTTTACTATTATTTTGAATATGGAGGATTGAAAAAATTATTTCATTTAGAGGATACGTTACTAATCTATGTGTTAAACTATGGAAAGTTGACAATTTAAAAGATGAATTTACAACTTTCCATAGTTTAACACATAGATTAGTAGCGTATCCTCTAAATGAAATAAATTTTACTATCAATCATTAAACAATTAGCGGTAAATAATGGATATAATAAGAATCTTATAGATAAACTACTTAAAAGAAAACGGAAAACTCATTATCAAAGACATATATAGTACAAATACCAAAGAAATAGAAAAATGGCATTCTGTAAGTTATCTTAATAATCTAAGTAAAGAAATATGTAGGTATTTTAAAAAAAGAATTAAATCTAAATATTATTAGTTCAACCAAAAGTAATTTGAAAAATATATTAGTTAATAATAAATTACATAAAATTGATATATTTAAGAAATCTGGTGTTTATAGAATCAAATGTGTTGATTATAATGGTGTCTACATTGGAAAAACGAGCTGAAATTTTGAAATTAGTTGGCAAGAGCAGGAAAAATCGATTTTACATAACAAAAAATATACTGGTTTACCCAACATTGCATAGAAAATAATCACACAAAAAACAAAAATAATTTTTTAATCCTCCATTTTCAAAACAATATTAAAAAGTTAAATTTCATGGAAAAATTACAAATTCAGTCTTTGCTTTCGCCACTCCAAGCAACGTTAAACGACCAATTTGAAGAGTACAATAACCCTATATTCCGTGCGATTGTAGGTAATATCGGAATTTCCAGCCATTAATACCTGCAAATAAATACTTTCGCAGCCTTCTTCAATTTTAGTACACTCTGATTGTCTCTTTGATAATGACCGAAAGATCGAAACGCATGTGTTAGAGTTTTCTAATAAATCATTGTGAATTTTAATAAGTATTTTCTTTAATATATTATTACAATGTTTCACAAGGAACCAACCGCAAAATCTGTATTATTATTATGTAAATAAAAATGTGATGGAAATCCGTCTCTGTTGGACGAATAGTTATTGAACAATTGCCAATTCATTTTTTTTTTTTGGGGTTATCTAGCTGCACACAAATTCAATAGTATTGGAGGGGGTGCGTACCGATGACTGGGAATAGTCGATTTGCGTGGATTGCCAATTTTTTGCTTTATTATACCATTCTTTCAACGTCATTTTGTATTAAACAAAAATTGTTAGTGATAAATATTAGCTTCAATATTTTAGAGAAACTAAGTATGTTTTAAATTGACACAATTTAATTAAGAACTCAAATAGAATACAGAACGTAACAAGAAGACAATTACTTTTTTAGTTTCAATAAGATTTAGGAAGTATGCAGTTGGAAAACTGTAAAACATGTTAATAATGATAGAAATCAAACAAACACTGTTGTAAGGTTTTACAAAATTTTAATAAAACTTCTCTTACACTGTTTCGGCTTATCAGGCCATTATCAAAGAATTGAGTAGAAACTAACTTAATCTAAAGAAACGTCACTATATACTAATATTTAAGTAAATGGGGGTAAAAACAAATCATATTATTGAAACCGGGCTAAAACTATAGGACTTTTATGTCCTTCACATTATTCATTTGTAATATTTTTATTATGAAAAAAGGCATTTTGAATTTCTAATTTCTCTAACAGGTTAGGCTTTTACTTTTATTTATACAATGCAAAATCTTAAAATTATCTTCACTAAAGTTATGATTATCTACAAAACAATGTTGGGCAAAACCAGTATTACATTTTTTATCAATAATAGACCTTTTATGCTCCTTAAGTCTAGTTTTAAAGGATCTACCTGTCTGTCCTACATAGATAACATCGCAGTCTCAACATCGAATTTCATAGACACCTGTTTTTCGAAGTTTGTCTGTTGTTGAGATTTTATTATTAATTAGAATTTTGCCTAAATTTGTTTTATTAGAACATATACTATTGATGCCTAACTTAGGCCTAAGGTGTCTATGAGATTCAATGTTCAGACTGCGATGCTATCTATGTAGGACAGACAGGTAGATCCTTTAAAACTAGATTTAAGGAGCATAAAAAGTCTATTATTGATAAAAAAATGTAATACTGGTTTTGCTCAACATTGTTTTGTAAATAATCATAACTTTAGTGGAGATAATTTTAAGATTTTGCATTGTATAAATGAAAGTGAAAAATTAAACATTAAAAATAAAAATATTACAAATGAACAATGTGAAGGACATAAAAGTCTTATATATTTAGCCCGATTTCAACAATATGATTTGGTTTTACCCCCACTTACTTAAATATGTATATATAGTGAGGTCTCTTTAGATTAAGTTAGTTTCTACTCAACTCTTTGATAATGGCCTGATAAGCCGAAACAGTGTAAGAGAAGTCTTATTAAAAATTTTGTAAAACATTACAACAGGGTTTGTTTGATTTCTATCATTATTTTTTAATTTTATTGAACTCATCGATGATCCTTCTCAATCGAATCATAGTATAGATACACATACAAAAAAATAACTGAAAAAAGTCAAATTTATCATTGACCTGTAACATACATTTATGATAAAATACATTTTCTGTCAGATACGTCTTATTTCTCCTATACGAATACAATAGTTAACAAATAGTTATATCTTCTAATAACTAAATAAAATTTCGTGCTTATATGAGTTTTGACTCACCCAGTATATTGTTATTAAAATATGAAATATTTGTTAGGTCATATAAATTAAGATCATATTTTCAAAATGTTTCCATAATAAAATAAATAGGTTTTGTTGACGCAGTAAAAAAATACAGGGTGTCAAATGATCCACTGATGTTTTTATAGAAATATCCATAAACCTTGAATCACTCGATATAGATTACCTTATATGGAATGAGTGACCAAAAAAAGGGTAATACAAACACTACGAAATATACAGAGTGTTCTATTTAAAATAAGTAAGTGTTATTCGTGTTAAACGGGTGCAACACCTTTTAGGTCAGAAATAATTTGGTTTGTAGTACTCATCAGTCCCTAACCCTTAACTCCAGATCTATTTCCCTATTATTTATATTACATTGAAAACAGTATTAATAAAGTTACCGTTTTCAGGTAAAAATGGCTCTGGTGCTACGGAGACGAAACACTGGCAGGACATGATCACGAAGCCGAGACAGACCATAGTCCAATGGCATAGGTTGAAACCCGAGTAAACGAACAAAATAATTTTCAATAATATCGCATACTAAAATACGCATACCTATTATTCAGAAGGTGTGCACTTTTTGCTATGAGGGCGTAACTAACTTTAAGTATTTACAAGAAAATATTAAACAAATGCGTTGCAACAGTCGCAAAAAGCAACAGAACTCTAACTGTATTTATTAAACTCATCTTAAAAAAAAACTGGAAGACAAAACAGAGCTTTTTACCACATTTGGAAACGTCAACACTTTACACACTTTTCTATCAAGACTTTTCAGATTGTTAAGCATACGATTAATTAATGATAAAATGACTGTCAAAAAGCAAATTTACATCAAACCCTGTTTATTATATGACAATAACACAATATGCTTGTCTAATTGAAGATACATTGACGATTCTATTTTATAAATAATCTTACATCGCAAAATAATGTTTTGTTGGCTTATACAAGAATATTAAATCGAAAACAATAAAATGTATCTCATTTTGAACCAAGTTATCATAACCTATTTAAAATTACTGTACCAAACTTAATCTACTATTGTATTGTATTCTGGCAACCAAATGAAGCTTTCTTTAGAATATTTAAGTCTTCTCTTAACTCTTTAAAAATGTGTTTATTATTTTACTTTATCTTAAGAAGGGCATTTCCTGATAACTTAATAACCACATGCCATGACAGTAAGTAGACGATGCACATAATCAGCTCCTTATAATTAATAACAGATATCTGCATGGTATACAAAGTCTCATGATAAATTATACAATTTTTGAAAAGGAAACCACCAAAACTACATAATTCTGTAGAAATTGTTATTATTATTAAATCTTAAAATTCCATATTTAGGGACTACCTTCGGTAACATTTCGCAAGATCTATAATGCCCTTCGTTAAATGACTGTAAATGAAGTTTGTAAAAATGAGGGAAACGTTAACCTATAAAATAGAATGAAAAACAATTTCAGATGATAAATTAAGCGAAACTATAAAATAATTAAAAGAAAAAGAAAAGATGTTGGGACCCTTTTTTTACTATTATATAAGTCTTCTGGTTTTTCCTTGTCCTATTTGGTCAGATGAGAAGAACTGCAAAGTTCATGAATTATTTACTAGCATTTTTGCAACGTTCAACCCAAATTTAACCTGAAACCTAAATCCTCGTGAAGTAGTATGCAATCGATTGTTCCAGCACGTTCCGCATAATTTCTTCCTTTTAACATAAATTGACATGATTTTGGTAACAGGTCGACAATTTAAAATTTTTATATTTCTGTATGAATATTTGAGACACAAGACTTAATGTTATTTTTGTATACAAACACAGAATTCCTAGAAGGAGGTCGTCTTTACCTTCATAATTCCTTTCCAAACTTTTTGTTGATAAGTTACCTGCAGATTATTGATAGCTTTAGACACAACCAGTGTTTTGATTTCTTCGATTCATAAGATGCAATTATTTGACATAGATTCTACATATATTAAATTTGATTGAAAAATACCTTATCACTTTAACTAATAGTGTTTGATTTGAGGGTTATCTCTAAATTAATCCTTTATAGTTACACAGTTTTACTAATGCAAAAATATACCCTGATGTATGTCTGTAATATTATCAATGGTATTTTTTTATAAAAAAATAAACTAAACAATATTATCATTTTTTGAAATTTGTTTTGTCGACTTTTATGGCTAATATTTTATTATATAATCTAAGTGGAAAGCATCTTAACAAAAAATAGCAAAAAGCTCCTTAAAAAAGTTGCACGACTGACGGTTACATAGATAATTCAAAAAAATTAAGTACACCCTTTTTTCAATATGGCGGCTAAATGCAGGGAGTTAACGTAACCTAGTCAAATTAAATTTATAAAACTCAATAGGTACGACCCCGTCAGGCAGTGCTTGATAATTTTTCGTTACATGTGGTCTTCACCCGTAACATCGTCAGATTTGGCTAGTAGCTTATTTGCATATTACTATATATACACATGTATATATATATATATATATATATATATATCGTTATTTCGCTCCCAAGCTAACAATACCATTTTTATTTTAACGGCTTCCTTCCCTCTACAACATCTATTTAATAATATAAATATTTTTAAAAAGTGACTTTTGAGTGGAAATAAATTAACTATATATCATGGAAAACACAAAAACAGATTAACCTATGACTATACAATAAGGGTAAAATTAATTTATAGTTTCTGTTTAACTTTAAGTTAAATGAGACAACTGTATCACCCACTCAAATTAATATAGTTTTGTGAAATAGAGTGTTTGTAGTTGGTTAATGAAAACAATTGTGTTTCAAAAAAGTCTAATGAGATATGTTTTATTAATCCACAGCTTGTGTAAACAGTAAATAAGTAAGAAACTTGAATATATGATACAAATTCAATTAGGAAATCCCCCCCTTCTGTCTATAATAGTACTCTTCAAATAGACAAGAAACATTTTTAGAAACGGTTAAGAAAATAAAAAATATTCCGTTTGTGTTAACATGGTATACCATTTTAATAAGATAACTACATCAATACAGTTATATACAGAAATTAGATAAAAATAAACTTTCTTGTTGAATTACTATCGAGAAACAATGTTTGTAACTCTCGAGTTATAATAACTGTTGAACTTGAAAATTTATGTTTGTACTTTTAATAGGCCATTATTCTGATTTTAAATTTGAACTTTTTTGTAATTTTGTTGTTGATTTAAAATATGCCCGTAAATTACACAATTAGCTCCTAACCTCAAAATTGAGTTGTTTGAAGACAAGTACTGGAAGATGTTTTACATACAGAACTGAGTTGATAATGTTACTTTTATCAATCAAATCAACTATTCAAACACAATTTGGCATAATTAGTTTAAAGATGCTTGATAAGCATCTGATCTGATATAAATGTTCTCAAAGAAATCTAGAAGCATGGCTAATGTGTAACAAAAAAAATTGACTTTTGGGCTTCTCCCAGAACTGTCGCCAATCTATATCTTTAACAAGTTTGCATTCTTAATTATAAGTCAACATTAAGGTGTATTTACTTATAATTTGAATGTTAATAACTCTGTTTTTGTACAAAATAGAATATTCGCTATAAATACGTCGCCCCATTATTAAAATTGTAATTGTGATACCCTCCCCCTAAGATTCGCTAATACCAATTATAATTATTGTTAATAATAAGAATAATGAAAAGGTATGTTCAATATTTGTACGAACATGTAAGTGGTAGATGTAAGCCTTATATCGCAAACGGATTGTTAATATTTCACCGAAACATGTGGATGTTACGTATTAAAGTTCGATGTAGATTTTTATTATGTATTTTTAAAATAATTGTTAGTTATAAGAAAGAAACATTTATTAAAGGTCTTTTTGTAATGAACAAAATAATAGATCACACAAAGTACGAAGAGATATGACTTATTCTCAAAATAATTCTAAAGACAATTAAGTAATGAATAATTTTTAGTTTTGACATTACGATACCTAAATTGATCTTTCGATAACCTCACCTGACCCAACCTAACTTCAAGGTAATTATCATGGAGGTTAGAATGAAGGAGAACTAACGTTATATGCTAGAGCACTTGAAACATAAATATACAAAAATTGTAGGTAGGACTGGAGTAGCCAATCATCGATATACAGGGTCATTCAAACTGAGTGATACATTAGACGGTTTCGGAAAACTAAACGTGTTAGAGATTTGAAAATTTGGAAGTAGGGGTTATTACAGATGGTCTATTAAACTAAAGTAATTTCAACTGTCAAAAAACATAAAATTTTAAGGTTACTTTGATAACCAACCAGTAAATAGTATTAAATGACTCATAGTTGAAGCCCCTAGTTGTGAAACGATGGTGTGCTTCATTTTTAGAGTAGTCACCGTCAGTTATGCTTTTTTCGCTGTCACATGATTTCTGATGTAGCAACTTTGTATAATACAATACCTATTACTACTACTTAAAACTGAATAATTTAAAAGTTCATTTTTAAGGTTACCTCATATATTTTGGTTAAGTATATGAAGTTTTATTTTGGGTAATTCGCTTTGTATTCGAACGATTTTAAAAATAAATACCATGGAGGTTAGAGTAAAGAAGAACGATCCTTACATAAAAAAGTATCCCAGTTTGGAGAAAATCGCGAGGAGTTATGATCGCTAAGTTGTTTCTACAACAAAAGTGGATTTTTTGTAATTGGTTACATCGACATGTATATACAGCGTCATTCAAACTGAATGACACATTAGACGTTTTAGGAAAACTAAGAGTGCTAGAGATTTGAAAATTTGGGAGTAGCGGTTATTAAGGGTGGTCTATTTATCTAAAATAATTTTAACTGTTGGGCACTTCCGGTTATACTAGAAGTTGATGTCAACTCTCTTATTTTAAATAGAATGGTATATTTTTTACGATGAATTCGTATGAAACATAAAATTTTAAGGTGACTTTGGTAACCAACTTGTATGCCTACGATGAATAGTTTCTGAGATAATTTGTTTTATTGTAAGAAAGTTTGTACCGCAACCCAAACTATAAAAAATCATAACTTCCATTAAAAATGACTTAGAATGTTGAAATTTAAACATCTTAGCATTCTAAGTAGTTTTTTATGGAAGTTATGATTTTTTATAGTTTGGGTTGCGGTACAAACTTTCTTACAATAAAACAAATTATCTCAGAAACTATTCATCGTAGGCATACAAGTTGGTTACCAAAGTCACCTTAAAATTTTATGTTTCATGCGAATTCATCGTAAAAAATACACCATTCTATTTAAAATAAGAGAGTTGACATCAACTTCCGGTATAACAGGAAGTGCCCAACAGTTAAAATTATTTTAGATAAATAGACCACCCTTAATAACCGCTACTCCCAAATTTTCAAATCTCTAGCACTCTTAGTTTTCCTAAAACGTCTAATGTGTCATTCAGTTTGAATGACGCTGTATATACATGTCGATGTAACCAATTACAAAAAATCCACTTTTGTTGTAGAAACAACTTAGCGATCATAACTCCTCGCGATTTTCTCCAAACTGGGATACTTTTTTATGTAAGGATCGTTCTTCTTTACTCTAACCTCCATGGTATTTATTTTTAAAATCGTTCGAATACAAAGCGAATTACCCAAAATAAAACTTCATATACTTAACCAAAATATATGAGGTAACCTTAAAAATGAACTTTTAAATTATTCAGTTTTAAGTAGTAGTAATAGGTATTGTATTATACAAAGTTGCTACATCAGAAATCATGTGACAGCGAAAAAAGCATAACTGACGGTGACTACTCTAAAAATGAAGCACACCATCGTTTCACAACTAGGGGCTTCAACTATGAGTCATTTAATACCAAAGTAAAGGAGATTCTAATAGGAAAATATAATACCTTCGTTGTTGTGGTCTATAACTTTGTTTTATTAAAACCATCGTCCTGTGTGGTTATCGGTTTTCGTGTTATCATTGTATTAGTAGCTTCGTGTTTAGTCTTGGTTAAGAAACGCTCTTTCATATAAATGCTTTCCACCGAACGCTTTTACATATTGTGACCTTGAATTTATTACTGTTAACAGTAGTTTGTGTGTTTTAAAATCTTCAAGTAAATAACCTGGCGCTGT
The DNA here is from genome assembly GCA_963921985.1 of Agrilus biguttatus. Lineage (NCBI taxonomy): Eukaryota > Metazoa > Arthropoda > Insecta > Coleoptera > Buprestidae > Agrilus > Agrilus biguttatus. Next base: position 19,747,027 of record OY998125.1, read on the forward strand.
TGTAGTACACAATAAAACGGTACATATAAGCTAGGTATTTAGTATTGTATCACCATAGCTTGAAAATTAGTCCGTTGTTATTTTGTTGTACTAATATATGTTAAATATAAGTACGTCTTATTTTTGAACTAACCGCGTTAAAACAATAGTAAAGAAGCTATCACTGTCACGCTTTTAAAAGTCATATCATCATGGTATAAGGAGATTAAGTAAATAGATTATTTAGATATCTGAATATAAAAATAAATAATATATGTTTAGATCGGTTATATGTAGAAAATTAACTGTTTTAGGTACTTATTGCAAGAAGGTAATTTTTAATGGTTTTTACGTTGTAAATGTAGTTATGGAGGGGTGTTCTTGCATGTTGTTGCATGACTATTTAACGGTTAAAATATAAGTGTTGTAGAAAATAAGCTGTAGATAAGGTTATCTACAAAACGTAAACATTTAGGTTATAGAACACCCTAAATCATTTGTGGTATGCAGTTTTAGCCTCCTTAATTATGATTTACAATAAATTTTAATTACTTCCCACATTAAAAATATTCTTGTAAGAATTATTCTATAGAATATATACAGATATATTTTTCATACTCGTATGTAAAAGATACATTATAATTGTTCAAATATTTATTTTCTATATAAGAAAAATGTTCATAACGATTGCCCATTCAACTAAATATATCATTAATTAATATCACTAATTCATTAATTTGCAAACAGTACAAGACAGAAAATGCATACATATTCTGTATTTTTATTAATATTATCTATGAAAAATAAAGGGCTAGTCCAGGTAATATTGTGGCAAACATAAAAAACTATTATCATTTGATTTTCTTGTTTAGTCGTGTTGAAAAATTCTCTTCAACATAAAGCTTTAAGTTGTTGGCCAATAATTGGTTAGATATCGATTAAAACACTACAGTTAAAAATCAAAAACAAAATCTATTTTGACGGATTTTTGTATCTATGTATACTATTCTACTTAATCAAAAATACTCCACGTAATTTTTTCATAAAGTAATTTTTTCCATTCAAACGTTACATAAGGAAGATTTAAATAATTACAATTTTTTTACAAATCAAAAACTTTTGCAATGTTTATCGTACAATATTACAATATTTAACATTTTGCTACAAACATCACTGGTCACGAGTTCGACTTGTATAGCGCTACTAACCCCGATATCACCATACACCTATAATAATTTATAATTAATTATATTTAATAGAAATAATTCAATGGTTTGTCGTTTGGTGAAACACGTTAAATACAATTAGATACACTGAAAGATAAACCACAAATATATTTAAATAGAATATTTAACTAATATAAATGATAAATAATTGTCCGGGTCGAAAGGATACAGTTTGTAAGATTTCTTCCCATAGACTCATTTAAAACTACGGTAAACATTCTAAAAATGATAAAAAAAATATTTTTAATATTATCTGCTGCGAGTCTACTATCAATTATCATGATCAGAAAGCTTGTACAGCGTTCTTGAAAATGTCTGGCGCAGATGTACCTTGATGTGTTAAGTAGGTTTGTTAAATATTTTTCTAGGAGCAAAGGTATATCATCCCTTTAGTTAGTTTAACTTAATGTTAATTTGAAAATGACGGAAATTTAAATATACTAATTTCATCAAAATATGATTTCTTCTCTTTTCGAAATTGAACCAAAGAATTTAAAAAATTATGACGACCAAAACGAGAATTGCCTAAACACGACCATTCAAAAAAAAAAAACATTGGAACCGTTTCGTCATATCAATGTTACCTGGCCTAGATTCTGTCTATTTATAAAATAAATTGTGTAAGTAACTTGTTTAAAAGCAGCATCAGGAGCGCACTGATTGTTTGAATGTTATCGATACCTCTATGAATTATTTATTTAAAATAGGCTGTGATTGACACAGAAAATATGTGCTTTTAACTGTACAGTTATAATTATATAATAATTTTCAAAGCAGATTAATGCGTATAGAATAGGAATTTTTGAGTATACATAAATGATTATCCTAATCTTATATATAAAAAAAATTGGGTCGATAAACCTCACAAAAAATTTGAAAGATTAGGTTCTCATTTATTTTCAATTACATATACTATTGCATAACAAGTAAGTAGTAATATGTGTAACCAACCTTTGTAAGTGTCGATATAAACGGTTATTTACATACGTACATACATTATTACATATGCAAACAAAATTATGTAATTTTGCAACTATACCTTCGTATTTGTAAGTTATAATCATATGGGTACAAAGCATACATAATGTTTCTTGAGTTCTTGTAAAACAGCAGCAAAATTAATTGTTAACAATGAATAATGCGAATATTATTTATTCTTTTTCAAACTATATCAATTTGGTCTTTCAAGACCAACTGTCAGAGAATTCAATTTGCAGCATGATACAGCAAATACTGTAGAAAGTCATAAAAACTTTAAAAAACTTATTAACTTTATTTTTAAGTTACCTAAGTATCTATTACGGTTTTATGTTTATAAATAATTATATTGGAACAGTCCTCTTTGGTGTTTAGAAATAGGAATCATGAAACCTCATTGTTTCTTTCTAATTCTATTAGACTCTTATTCAATGAAAAAAACATTTTTTGACGTGCTGAACACCGTTTAAAATTTTTAATAATTCTTCAATATAATGTAATCAAACCTAATCTAACCTAACCTACCTAACTTAATCTAACTTAGCCTAACCTAAACAAACACATGTTCCTGAGTATTTTTTAATGACAGCACAACTATTATTGGTATAGTAATCTAGGTTGAAACTATCAATTTTCTCTACTCACACGTTGCATATCTTTTCTGATAACGATTTTTAAAACAATAATTGCTTACTTAAGAAGAATCAATTTCAATATTACCATCTTTTGATGGTTGCAACAATGAGTTGGGATAGCCACTTTTTATGCAGAGCTGGATGTATTACTTTCTAGGGTATTTTCTTACAGTAATGTTCACTGAAAGCAAACAAGAAGGCAACCATTTATACATCATAGAAGTAAGAACAATTGCTTAAGCTTGTTCCTTTGAGCTGTTCTTTTTCTTATCCTTCTAACGGAAATTTAAGGATTTATTAGTTCGATTGTTGAAACATAGTTGAGAAAGTTGCTCCTCTGGTTTAATTTCAATGAACTTAGCTGCAAATGTCTACTTATGGGCGTGAACTGGTTGTTTTTATTTTGAATAATTGTGCAGGTACAACGATTAATGAATCTTGTTGATTGGAAGAAGAATAGCATCTGTTCTTATTTTGTCATTTTTTAAAAAGGTAGTGCCTGATTATGACGCAGTTTATGCGATTAGTCAAGAAATTATTCATTAAATTTGTATTAAGTAAATGTTCTGTATGGATTAGCTACTTAGTAAGAGAAATGTTGTGCATATACTAAATTTTGTTTTAATAAGTTTACGATTATAAACATTGTGTAATTCATATACAAGTTGATCATCGGATGTAACGTTGATTACTGTTGTTAAATTTACCTGTATACATGTGTTGATAATGAAATCTAAATAAGCTATAGATTATATGTAGAAACTTAAAACGAGCCTTTTATTTTTCCTTAATTCCATAAGACGTAAAGTATTTTTGAATAGTTGTAATTCGCATCCTCTGCAGAACTTAGCCTATCAGATGGTCATACTTTACAACAGTGAATATGATATCATACTGTCTTAAAATATTAATTCAAGTAATGTTTGTTAGCAGGAAAATGTCCTGTCTCCTAATTTTCTTTGAATCCAAACATACTGCTGTTACTACCAATTACTAAATATTAAAAAAATCTTACAAGTTGTAATAAAAAGTAAATACGTAGGTAAATAAAGTTGTTCACATTTTTACCAAAAACAAAATACAAAATTTATTTTGAACTGGTATTTATAAAGAATCATTCGCCAAGGTCCACAAAAGGCAAACAATATCCGTTAGCATCTTCAATATTTTGTTGTTATCGTCTTGAAGTCGCTGACCGCCTAGATGTTTCTTCAAGTGCAGGAAAAAATGGTAGTCACTGGGCGTCAGATCAGGGCTGTACGAAGGATGATTTATAATTTTCCAGTGAAAAGATGTGATGAGATCTTTGGTCCGATTAACCACATGCGGATGGGCATTGTCATGCAGCAAAACGATGCCCTTGCTCACCTTGTAACGTCTTCTGTTCTGGATTGCACGGCGCAGATTCCTTACCATTCCATCATTCATAATGTTTTGTGTGTAAACTGCACAGATCTCACGATGAATATCGATCGGTTTTAGTCCTTTAAATATGGAATACTTGTTTCTGTTGATTCCATATTTATACTTATCATACAGCCTGTAAAGGCCTTTTCACCAGCTCCCACCTGATGAGACCCGATAGGTCGAAACCAGTCGTGGGATTTGACTTTCAGTTCGTAGTTCCTGTTTGGTGGAACGCGTTCGAAATGTAAGATCACTAATCCTTAATGTTTAGACGAACAGGGATTTTAATGCCTTCTTTTTTTGATGTGTTATCTTTGTCTAAGAATCTTTCAGAATCAACAGTGTAATTCAATTCCGGTAGGGGTATTAGCCCTCAGAGTAGCTGTTTCTGTTGACTCCATATTAATTAATTAATAAAGTAAATAAATAAACGAACGGAACAAATGATTAAATCAAATAAATAAACTACATCAAATTAAATAAATAAATCAAGTGCCACGAGTCAAACTGGGAGATTAAGTTCGAGATAGGGTCACACCCAACGCCAGTACTCCCTGTACACGACGATTTCCCGAATTCGACGGGAAGTAGAAACGTAAAAATGATTAATTCATCCTCAAGTCTTCATGTATGGATTATAAAATAATTTATACGCTGTTTAGACATATAAACAAAAAACAGATTTTATTATTGATTTTTAAATTTAAACTTTGCTTAATACTACGAAAGAAAAAGCCAATGCTATTATCGACATTGGAGGTTGCAAAACTTTATCAAGGTAGATTTTTAGGTCCGGTCGAAACCTACCTTTATAAGATACTGCAACGGCAAAAATATATTTTATTATAATAGAGCACTTATTCACCTTTATTTGACTTGTTTTTTTCGAATTCATATAACGAGAAACAGAAATCGAAAATATCTGCTTAATACTAAAACACAATAAGAGACAATAAGCAAATAATATTCCATTCTGTGCAAGTAGAGCCCTATTGAATAGAACTTTACATTCTTGTGCTTTTTTCTTTTTCCGTCTTCTGCCGCTTTTCACTAGCTCATCTTGATATAAAATTTATTACAAAAACGAATTTATCACAAACAGGACGTATTCTCAATTGAGCGTATTCAAAAGCGGACGTATGCTGAGGTATCACTATACAGGGTTTTTCTCAAAAAGTATAAACAAAGGTATACGATAATCCCATATCAATAGACGAGAAATTCAAATATGCAGTCAAAAATGGAACATTTCATTTAAAATGGTTGACTTACCCCTTTGAAGTTGACCAACTTTGGCCACAAAATTTGAACACCCTGTACATTTCAGTTAAACACCACAATTTTTTTTCGATAATGTCAATAGTTATAAATAACTGTTACGAGTTATAAAGCAAAATCTCAAAGATTAATTAAATGCCAAAAATTTAAAAAAAAATAAATAACTCAAAATCCATCAATATTTTTGGGGTAGTGCCCCCTATAAAATATAAATCAATTCAGATTTTCTATCGGAAAATGTAAAAAAGTATGTCATTCTATTTAAAATAAGAAAGTTAACATCTACTTCCGGTATAACCGGATGAAAATCGAACTTGAAAATATTTTTAAAAGAAGCGACATAAACAATAACCAAATGAGCCCAAGTTTCAGAATTAAATTCATTCTACTAATTCATATACTTGTAATAGCCCATCAACTTGAGAAACCCTGTATATATATTTTTTAAATTTTAAATCATGAGCTGAAATAGTTACATTTTTTCTGAGACATTGTAGTTATTATACTATCATTTCCACATACGTGGTATCCCGCTATAGTGCATTTTCCTTAAATTTTAAATCACCACTTGAAGCAGTTGTATTTTTTCATAGGCATTATCATTATCATATTATCAATACCTCTTAAGTGCCTGTTTCCTGAAGATAAAGTGCGTTAATAACACCTAAGATAACACACACAATTACTTTCGCAGTGTAATGCATTATAGATAAAAAGTTACACCTATACCTTTCTTGAACTCTATTGTTCTGGTTTCCACTTTGTGACATTTCATATCAGGTAGAAAAATAAACAAAGCAACTTATCTTTTCAAAATTATTGACAACACAAGGATAAATGCTTCTAATTTGTTTTATCCCTTATATAGCTAAAATTTGTAGAAAACTGCTTCATAAAAATAGTAGAAATTTAAGGAATTTGTTAAGCAGGTATTGGGTGTCGATTTCATTTATTTAATGAAGTGAAAAATACACACAGTAAAAGTTTCGAATAAATTTTACTTGTATTGTTACAATATTGTTTCGCTATACAATAGCTTCTTCAGGCGAAGATAATACAAACTTAGTCTACTACACAAGTATGTTATACCTAAGATGACTATTAACAATTATGGGGTGGTAGGGGTAGGTAACAAATTTAAATGTAGCAGTGGAGAATTTGTGATTTCAAGTTGGTCGTTTAAAATAATATTTTGTTTACTCAATGTATTTATTTCTATTTGTTCTAATAAATTGAGTTTAATCCGTTTATTTTCAATATGAAAAATTTTGAAAATTTTATTAAAATTATGGTTAAAATTAATTAGATATTCTGCGTATCTTGAATCACTTTTTGTATTAATAAAACATTTGTAATGTTCACGGATGGGAATATCAATGGCCCTACCTGTTTGTCCTACATAAACATTTTTACAATCTGTACAACTTAATTAATAAACACCTGACCTGGCTCCCTTAGGTGTTTTACATTTGTTATTAAGAATAAATTTACATAGCGAATTGTTGGTTTCGAAGGAAATAAAACTGTTATTTATATACTTTATGTTTTTACTTATTTTATTGGAAATATTGCCTAAAAGTGTAAAACAATTAAATTTAATCGGTCTATTTTTAATGTTTACATTTTTAGGCAATATTTCCAATAAAAGTAAAAACATAAAGCATATAAATAAAAGTTTTATTTCCTTCAGAACTAACAATTTGCTAGGTAAATTTATTCTTAATAAGAAGAAGCTATTGTATAGCGAAACAATACTATAGCAATACAAATAAAATTTATTTGAAACATTTACTGCGTGTATTTTTCACTTCATTATGTTTACGTTTTAACAAGTGACATTATCAAAAATCAACAATTCATTTATTTACTTGGCTATGGAATTTTCCTGCCGCATAATTCAGGGCACACCCATTAAATTCAAATTAGGGATTTCGAAAAACCAAATATACGCTCAATTTCTATCACATTTATATTGTGTATTTATTTTACATAGACACAGTATTCACATATTATATTGTATATAGCACATAGCTTATTGTTAATATTTAGTGGTAGAGAAACATAAACTTATTTAAAGAGTCGATTAGTTTTAAGACTGTCACCTCTAAATAACTAAGCAATTATCATAATCAACATAATGTAACTGAAGAGGGCTGATAAAGCCCTATTACGATCTAGGGGGAGGGCATTTAGTCGGTAGATCCGAAAACACCTTGCTCGGAAATCCGACAGTACCCGCACAGGTGTCTTTCGAAAAATTTCCCTCCTCCCGAAAAAAAAGTTTGAGTAAACAATCTCCTTCTAACAAATAGGTTAAATTGTAAATAGATTGATCATTTTGTACAATACATTTTGATTAAGTTTCAATTACTTTTATTATCATGGAGAGAAAGTTGTAATAGTGATTCATTAGCAAAAATTTACTTCACACCCATAAAAATATTTTAACAAGTTGATTGTCGTTTTTTTCTTTATATATCTATAGATACTTAATGATTCAAGAATAACAACAATGCCATTACGTGACTTTCATTATAAAGCTATAATGCGTTTTAACTATTATATTTATATTGTAATTAACATTGGTTTGATAACCAGTTACTAGGGCATTTGATATTGGATTTCATCTAATAAATGAGTAAAGATTAATAAGTATTATGGGATGATAATGAGGTCAAATAGGAAATTATTAATTTGAAGAATGGAAAATAGGTAAATACATAAATATTGCAGTTTAAAGCATACAAAAGCTTTGAATACGTTTAAAGGAGTAATGTAAAATGAGAGTCTTATTTTTGGACACGCTTGCTGGGTCAACTATATTTTCGATGCTGGACCTTAAAAGTGGATACTAGCAGGTGGACTTGGATCCGGAAACCATAGAAAATACAGGATCCTTATTGGGACAGGATTGTGATAGTTCAAAGTGATGCCTAACGGTCTATGTAAGACGATCTTGGGCGGCTTAATTGGAAGGACTTGCCTAGTATACCTTGGATATATCATAGTAATGGAAAAGGATTTCCGCAATTACATGAAGAACTTAGATGAAGTGTTTCGGAGGTTTCAAAATGTCAGTCGTAGACTGAGTCCATATAAATGTCAGTTATTCCAGGAAATAATCGACTACCTGGGGCACGTAGTTTCGAAGACGGCGTTTCCGTTAACCCCCAGAAGATTGCTACAGCAATAGCCCATGAACCCGTCGTATGGGAGATCCGGGGAACGGGTTTGCGTAAGTCTTATTTGTGCCTCTTTGTAATTGTCACCAGCGTATGGAGTCAGTCGATTAAAGTGGACAACTTTCCATTTCCTATTCGGTTCACGTCGAATCCGGTAGATGACATCGCTTATTCGATTGACGATCTTATAAGGACCTAGCTAGTGCTGTTGAAATTTTGGTGAAAGACCCCTATGACGCTGTGAGTTGTACATCCACACCATGTCTCCCTCCTGGAAACTACCATCAATGGCCCTCATGTCATAGTCCTTCATACGGTCGCTAGCTATTTACATGTGGGAACATACTTCTTCATGGATATCGTCAAGTCGTCTCCGAAAGTGGGTAACGTAGTGTTATCCGGCTATATCGTGCTGACAGCCAAACTTTAAGTCGCATGGAAGACGCAGCTTCCGACCAAACAGTACTTTTGCTAGTGTTTGTCCAGTAGTCTCGTAAATTCACGATCGATACGCCATTAAGAACAGCGACACACGACGATCCCAGTCTCTCTGATGTTGAGACACCATCTTGGACGAGCATCTCTTTATCGTCCTGTTCAAGCGTTCTACCATTCCGTCTGATTGGGGATGCAGAGATGTTTTCTGGATTGTATGGATGCCCAATACCTTACACACATCCTGGAATACGGATTACACAAAGTTGGGACCCTGATCCGAATGAAGTTCCACAGTCTTAGACTGAATCCCAAGAAATGCCAGTTATTCCAGGAAACAGTCGACTACCTGGAGCACGTAGTTTTCTTTTTTAATCTTTTGGCTATTTTCGAGTTGGAATTTTTAATAAAATTAATTGAACAAAATTTGGCGTTTACTTTCTTATTAGCATGACACCCATAAAACATACCTTCCAATAATTTTTGTCTAAGCTTTTTGTTCAAAAGTTTATTAATTAATGTATTCAAAAAAGAAAGAATTAATTAAAATCCTTTTTCGTCTAAATTTTAAGGATCACAGATCCCACATTTCGAATGCATCCTACACAGGATTTTAATGCCTTCTTTCTTTTTTGAATATGTTACATCTTCGTCTAAGAATCCATCGGAATCAACAGTGTAATTCAATGCCGGTAGCGGTATTAGCCCTCGGAGTAGTTGTTGCTGTTGATTCCATATTTATATTTATTAATTAATGTAGTTTTGTAACCGTTTTTGACAGATAAATATTTAATAAATAGAATAAAACAACAAATATAAATGTTTCACTAATTTATTACTGTACTCGACATATGTTTTGGGCAAAGGCCATTATCAAGAGTATAAGAATTACTAAAACTGACATGCACTTATCCCTAATTTATACCTAATCAGCTCACACAGCTTTTGCTAAATGGTAGGGGGAAGATGTTTGGCCTAATTCCAGTTGATTATTGAAAATATTTAGCTTACTTTTTAATTTATTATTATAATATTATATTTAGCTTTCTTTTAATTTCGAGATTCTCAAGCATATTTAATTTTTTACTTTTATTTACATTACTGTGTAATATTTTGTAGATCAATGGAGTGGTCAAATTCCGCACAATGATCAGAAATGTCGGTTTTTTGTTGATATTTGTTTATGCTATACAAATGTTCCTTTAACCTGGTTTTTATTGATCTACCACTCTGCCCAATGTAGGTAGCATTACATTCATTACAAAAGATATGGTAAATACCACTTTTTAGAAGTGGGTCTACATGGGTATTATTATTAACTAGCATGCTTTTTAAGTTACATTTATGATTTTCTATGGCCATGATGCCTACGTTATTAAGCTGGTTTTTCAATTTTGGTTATAAAAAATGTTACATAGCATTAAATATTTAATGATATCAAATTCGGTTTCAGAATGTTCTTTACTGAGAGGAATATTCAAAAATCGAACTATGAAAAATTGATAATTTAATTTTAAAATATTGATTTGAATGGGCTGGAATTATAAACAATTAAATTTTGTTTTTTTAACAAATTCGTACGAATTTTTTATACTGTATTTTGATTTAAATTCTATTCTCTTAGTTAAAAAGGTGTAAGCAAATTTACAAGGTTTTCATGCCGGGGCATTAACGTAAGACACAACCGGTCTCAAAGGATGATCCTTTTTATGGATTTTAGAAAGTCCATATAGACACGGAGAAATAGGATTCATGATTTTATAAGACCACATTGAATGTAAAGGAAAATGATGTTTGGACATTTTTAAAAATTTTGTTTACATCAATTTGAAATTTTGAAGTACGGTCAATATTTCGTTATTTACTATATTACTGCATCTGCTTCTTACTATGCTGCTTCTCTTCCTATTTTGTCGGTGGTCTATTTCTTTTATTAGTTTTTTTGTTCTCTTTTTTTAATCATTGAATTTTCAATACTTCTTCATTACTGTAGGAATTTTCCATCTTAACTTTTTTATTCTGTATTTTTTAAATTTCCTTTAAATTACTCTTTTTTACAGTTTCTAAAATATTTACGTCTAACGGTCGACACACGACAACACAATAAGCCCATTACTTTGCTAACGTCCTCACATAAGTCAGACTAATTGAAAATTACCTTGGTTAGTGGAAATTATTAATTTAAATAATAAAAGACAAGTTAGTAAATACAAATAGTGCCCATCATTCGCAAGATTAGAACATCTTTAATAGTGTCAATAACTTTTCAGACAAAATGAGACTCCTGTTAATTTTACTTCACGTTGGATTTGCACTTTCCAATCAGCGTAAGTATTATTAAAATTACCTTGTGTATAACAATTTCGTTCTGTAATTTGTAAATTTAAATACAAAACACACTATCTGTGTCTAAATGCCTGGAAATGTTCAATAGAAATAGATTTAAATGAACCGATATATAAATGTACAATCGAACGTTAATATTACGCAGGAAAGGAAAATTCCGCTGTATCACTTGCAATTTGTAAAAAAAAATTATTATAAGCGTAAATAAAAGAAAAGGTGCTTTATAGTGTATCAGAAAAAAAGAGATAATCTACAATTGTTACGACTGATTATACTGAACATCTAGAAATAATACTTTAAAAGAAAAAATCAACATATAAAATAAGAAATGAATACAAAAACACTGTTGGATAAGTTTCACATCATATATCTAAAAAATTTCTTAACAAATTTGTTTCGACAGTTACGTCATTGTCAAAAGATACATGAAATTGTATTTTAAATATATGATGTGAAACTTATCCAGCAGTGTTTTTGTATTCATTTCTTATTTTATTAATTAATCATGTTTCACAACCAATACACCACCAACTCTCTTAGTTTTATTAATCAACATATAATTGTTTCATATGACTGCAATTAACCCTTATCAAGAATTATTGTGTAAATTAATAATTAAGTAAATAAGCTAAACGTTGACGGCTCCTTGGATAATATATTTTTAAAACAAAATTCCTTTTAAAAAGGAACATTCTAAAGAGGTAAAATAAATAGAGGCTTTAAAAATTCATAAACTGAAAAAGGTTGCATCTGTTTGTATCTGTTTTTGGTCGGTTAAATAGTGTATAATCGTAGATTTTTTTTATTAATGGCTCTAAAATATCACTATAAATAATAATTTCACTATCCATAACTTCAAAAAAAGGATGTATAACCTTCTATTAAAGAAAATGTAGAAAAAATTCGCAAAAATCCATTTTTTTTCTTATGTTCTTTTATTCATTTTAGAGAAAAATAGAACAGGGATAAAAGTATTATAATTAAATCTTACATAAGATGTACATGACTGTGAATTAAAAACTTCATATTTATTATTGCAAAATAGTAAAAACTCAAAAAATAAAAATAAAACAGAAGCTATTTTGATATCTTCTTTCGAATCCTTGTTATATCTGGGACCCTCATGCCTGACCCAAGAAAAATTTCCAATGTGATGAATAATCACATCAGATTTGACAAAAATCTGTCTGTAGTTTCTACACAATTATCTTGCAATGTTAATTTTGATCAAAAAAAAATTTAAATTATGCTGAGCTGAAGCTAAACTGTTACTCTTCAAATAATATATAAGAATATCCAAATTTGCAAGTGTATTTTTAAGAATTAAAATCTGTTAATTAGGAGAACTTGTTTAATGATTTTTCAAATTTTTTGCATATAAACAAATGAAATAACTCTCTCAATGGATTTTACTAATTAAGTACATTTGAAAGTACTCAGAAAAAGCGCAAATTTTAAAAAAGAATTATGATGATGCCTCTCGCGTAGTTGAACAAATCGATATCCTTATTAGAAAAGGACCGCATTTGAGTGAGAAATTAGGTACATATGTATTGACTATCTAGAGCACGCTGCAATAGAATTTATTATATACTACCTCCATCTATTTATGCTCTATGGTCGGAATCGTCTACGGCGTGCTGATGACAACCAATGAGTTTGAAATCGAGAGTACTAACTTAGAACATCTTTTTGTAATGAAATATTTGAAGAATTTTTAGTAGGGGTAAATTTTTAAATTCATTAATGCGATATTAATTGAGATCTTGGCTTTACGCGCCAATGCTTTTGCCATTAAGTTACGAGAGGTTACAAAATTAACAACGACAAATGCACTTACTAACTCACAGAACGTCGGAATCAATGTATATTATTCTTAATCTGATAAATTAATTAAGGAATAAAATACAGTCGACCGAATATAATATGTTTATTGTTAGTTACTTGTGTTAACGATGGTGACAAAAATTAGACTGACTTAATGTTTGCAAAAGCATTACCAAACCAAAAACTGATACATTAAAAAATACAACTGCCGATATAATCATTAAGAAAACAAAACAAACTATACAGAGTACATAGTCGGAAACATAAATCAATCTTCTAAAAGCATTTTAACAATGACGGTCTGTAAAGGTATAAATCACCGATATTACTATTCTTTATTTAACATAATCATTAGTAATTAAATATTTGAAGAATTTTTAGTAAGGGTAAATTTTAAATCCATTAATATCGCATTAATGTATTTACATCACATTTTGTGCTTACAATTAAAATAATAATAAAATTTCATTTAATAAATTCTTGAATTAAATATATATTTTCAATATATTTTAAAATAACAATCTAATTGTTAGTTGTATTTTTGGAATAAAATTGTAATTTGCGTGGAGAAACGTAATCCAATTTTTGAAACGATTTAACTTACCATTGGAATATCCAAAACGGCATAGCATTACCGTGATCGACTTCGTTATTGAAACAAAGTGATGAATTCCTTCTTGTTGGTGAATTACGACATTCCTGAAGTTGATGTCAACTTTCTTATTTTAAATGGAATGGTATATTTTTTACGATGAATTCGTATGAAACATAAAATTTTAAGGTGACTTTGATAACCAACTTGTAAGCCTATATACCTACGATGAATAGTTTCTGCACGACAATTCAAACTATAAAAAATCATAACTTCCATAAAAAATGAGTTAGAATGTTGAAATTTTTACTAGTTATAGCCAAGTTATACAGCAATCGTCATGCCAAAACAAGCTTTAAAATTTGTACAGGGCGTTCAGAAAAAGGGAGGTGTCCTCGGACCTAACAACTAAAATACCTCTACCTCAGGCCGTTATAGGACCATTCGGATCCTCTTCAGCCGGGATAATTACGGTTTTAGAAAGATTAGTTGGGTTGATGGAAATTATGAGGATGAACTGGTGAATGAAATGAGGTGACGAATAATGTTATAGTGTGTGTTTATGTACGAAATTAGGTTTGTACGTTTTCGTACTTTATCCAGTGTTTTTGTTATGTCTGCAAATGGGTTGAAAGTGTATGATACAGTAATTCCTAGGTATTTTATTTGTTTGACTAGTGTTAGTTGAACATTGAATAATTTGACGTTAATGTTATCTGTGGATAGTCGGTTTTTAATATGGCGCAGTCTTGATGAAACATGTTAAATAAATAAAATAACGACGAAAAATTCGTTTTGTTTCAACTGTTTATTATAAGAAACTCTTACAATTGTTTCGATCAACAGATCATTATCAAAGAGACAGTTTTAAGTAGAAATGCTAAGATTAGAAGTTATTAAACCTGAATATAGGTATATTAGGTATATATGCAATGGTTGTATTGGTTTTAATTGATTGAATGTATTTTTGAATTAGTGTAGTCCTTAGTTGGGTCTAAAGGCCGTCGTTCCCCCGACAAATTATAGCAGCTATTTATTATTGATCAAAAATTGTAAAACGTAAAGTTTTGCTTAAAAAAGGTCACAAGTTGATAACCCCAATTTTCAATACTTTAGTGGCTAGAAAGGGTGCAATATTATAGGGCTAAACAATATACTCGGCACTGACCTGTTTAGAATCTAAGAGAAATTTTTTGGGAATTTTTATTGTAAATCGAAACAGTTTCAGAATTAAATTATAATCCAATGAAATGTGACATGGTACAAAAGCTTCCATTAATAAACAAACTTTTATTAAACAGACTGTGGTTTCGTTCTATCCATATATCCTATATATTCTATCTTCATTTCGTCCATCTCATCTGTCTCTACCTGACTACACTCATCTACCCACACAATTCGTAAAAGGGGACTGAAGAAAGCCTTCCACCCTACCATCCAGCTTCGAAATTTACTGTAGCTCGGAGGTACTGCCGGCCCACCGATGGAATTGAAACACCTAAATGTTTTTTTCTTAACTTTAGTACATAACGGTACCCTCTATTATTAATAAAACAAATTTATCCAGTTAGACTAATATATTGGTAAAACATATCCACTTCGTTTTAATTCATAAATTCTATAAGTAATTGTCTTATAAAATCGTATGGTCTTGTACAAAGTAGAGAAACCTAACGTAGTGAATTTATTAATACCAAGACATATTACACAAAACTTACAGATTTGAATGAATGAATCTTTTAAAAATTGGATTGATTCGGCCGTTACCTTGTGATAATTCATCTTAACGATAAATGAATAATCACTACTTTGTTTATTATCACTTTTTTATTTACAAGTCCTTTTGACTATAGTTTCGACAAATAGCTTATCATTGTAAAACAAATGATTCAAATTGACAATGACAAGCTATTTGTCGAAACTATAGTCAAAAGGATTTGTAAATAAAAAAGTGATAATAAACAAAGTAGTGTTTATTCATTTATCGTTAAGATGAATTATCACAAAGTAACGGCTGCATCAATCCAATTTTTAAAAGATTCATTCATTCGTTTAAATCTTTTAAATTGTTTCAGCAAATCTAAGTGACAAGGACCTAATAGTAGTGGTCAGTGCAAATGGTGTGGTTGAAGTCATAAACCCCCAGGCCCCTATTCCCGAATCACATGCATCTGTTTCGGACATCACACTTTATCTCTACACCCAAAGAAACCCTTTATTTCCTAAAATATTTCCTCTAGAGGTTCGTGCGCTAACGCCATCTTCAAGCTATGATTCTTCAAGGCACAATATTTTCGTAATCCATGGCTGGCAGAACAGTCACTTTAGTGAAGTAAATAAACTTATTAGGTCTGCCTACATTGATGTTGTTGATGTAAATGTATTCGTGGTAGATTGGAGTCCAATATCACATACTTTGTATACAAATGCATTCGCCAACGTTCCAAAAATTGGACATTACTTAGGGCGATTCATTGAAGATATGCAAACTCAGTTTGGACTTAACGCTGATAAATTCACAATAGTGGGGTAAGAAAACATTTTATAATTGTATTTAATGTTTTAAATCATCTGATTCGTGTAATACAATTTCCGTTTTTGTAATTTTAACAGTCATAGTCTTGGAGCACATGTGGCTGGATGCGCTGGGGCTGCTGCAAATAGTAACATTGGTGTAATAGTGGGTTTGGATCCTGCAGGTCCTTTGTACACCCATAACAATACTGAAAACAGATTAGACCCATTGGATGCCCATTTCGTTCAAGCAATTCACACTTGCGGTGGTAGATGGGGCTATGAAGATAGTCTTGGAACTACTGATTACTGGCCTAATGGAGGGAAAGATCAGCCTGGTTGTAGAATTGAATCAACAGGAATTTGTGCACATCTCAGAGTTTATAAATTGTTTGCGGAATCAATAAGATCCGGAGGGTTTACTTCATGGAAATGTGACAACTACATTAATTTCAGTTCTGGAAAATGTCAATTAAATAGGCAAAGTAAATTAGGAGGGTTGAATATTGATAAGAGGTGAATATTTAACAATTTATAATTTCTTCATACTTTTATACATGTTTACTGTTTTAGCGTCGTTGGGGATTTTTACTTGGATACTAATTTTCGATCACTGTATTCACAATCCTAATGAAGATACAAGTCAGAATTCAATGCTAAACAATTTTTAATCCCCGTTACATTGTTAGTGGTACCCAGCCCTAATAGCAATGTTACGTACGTTTTTACTCACTACAACGGTGCTTTAAAAAAACTAGTTATTACCAGTGGTCTAGTTGAGTGATATTTCCAAAATTTATTATAAACTGTTGAATGTTTTATCACTTTACGTAAGTTATGAAATAATAATTTTATTACAAATTGTGAAAATCTCATTAATGCATGTCATTAGTCTTAATGATTGTCTTAATATTGTATATAAAATAAAGGTAAATGAACTTAGGCTAAAGCCGTTTTCATTCGGAAAGCTTTCCGGGCTGAGTTTCCATGTTTTACATTTTTACTTTGAAATTATCCAATTATACAGACTTCAATTACGGACCTCGTTATTTTTCGATATTCTCCATATTTCTATTTTTATTATTATTATTATAAATGTAAAATATTTATAATATTTGTAAATTAAGCGTTTTATTGTGATACTGCATAACGCGAAAGAGAGCTATTAAATTGGATAGGAGCCAGGGCGCAGTCAACCATAAATCCGCTACTCCATTCGTGACAATTTCACCATCTTAAAATTGGAAATTACCAACAATAAAAACCATTTTAAAAAAAAATTAACAAATATTTCTTATATATCATCATCCGATCGCCAGTACGCACAACTTAGGCGCGATCACCCCATACGGCCGCGACCAATCGTCTATCACCGCACACACCTAGAAACACGTCACTCACCCTTAATGCTAATACATACAAAAAGACATAGGAATCCATACATATAAATATATAAAAGACAAAAGGGGACACTACAATTTTTTTATTAAAAATTAAATAACGAAATAGAGTTTTCAGTTTTGCTTAGTATGATAAAATGGAAAGTCCCTCAACGTGATATTCGGAGGTTAAATCGCGGCACCTTCGAAAAGCTTTTTGCGAAAACTAATCATGGTTTCAATGCACCGATTATGAGAATGTACGGATTAGCGAACGAAAGCGAACTTGTCTTAACATTCATGACTCTCACTGCCTCTACAAATACTGTGAAAACATTCTTACTTTATGATTACACATGATTGTCTATAACTTTGTTTTTTCCCTGTATCTCATGTTTTCCGTATATATTTTGTATTTTGCATAATTGGGCGATTACCTGTTCAAATAAATAGATAAATAAATAAATAATGTACCTATGAGACAAAATACTGCTGTACTGTTGAGATTTGTAGGCTGTTGGATTGTACTGGCTATGTTGTCACAACAGGCAGCTGTTTAATATTGTGTGCTAAACGTAAACATAATACTTTTGTATCCCATACCTTGAACAAATTTTAGGTATAAAGGCTGCTATTTGCTTATGCTGTTGGCCGTAAAAAAGCGTATTGCTTATTTGAACAGTTTAAAATCGTAACATCGCCTTGCGTGGACGGTCCCCCTGAGATATAATAATATATTTAACGAATTTTTCATTGGAACATAAAAATGTGATCCTTAAAAGGGAACAAAAGGAATACTAAGTGTAATGTTTGGTTCATTTGGCTTTAAGTAAAAGCGAAATTATTAATAATATCATTTGTAGACAACTAGCCCCACCGATAAGAGTAGGCATAAAGTTTGGAGATATGATAGACTTAATCCGGTTTCTCTGGTCCAAGTTTTCTGTGGTGTCTTTGGATCACTTCTGAGGCAGTAATATTCCGCAGATAATCTTTCACTTCTCTTCTGTCTTCATTTCATCCGTCTCATCTTTCTCTCCCTAACCACCACCCATCCATTCGCACGCTTTTTGAGGGGAGGCTGTGAGGATCTCTGGTGAGAATGCAACACCCAAAAGTTTAAAGTTTTTTAGACTTAGTTACAATTTAACAGTTCCTCTGAAGATGCTTAGGTTAAGCGATACAATTGTCAAGAGCTATAAAAATAATGAAAAATGTATCGTTTTATTTGTGAAAGTATAAACAGAATAGCGAGTTCTCTTCTATTAACGTGCCTCTTGGTTATCATAGAAATAAATTTGATCTCTTAAATTGTAAAAATAAAATTGTATGATTTAGGAGATTGACTAATAAAGACTGGAATATTGAAGAAGGTCTTTGTTTCGAACGGAACATTCCGCATGAAGCATGAAGAAGTTAAAAGGACAACTTGGTTACCAAGGAAGTATCATCTGGGAAGCCCTCTTACCGCTTGCTATGGGATTTATTGGTGGAACTAAGAAACCAGATGCTGATCTCAGATACCACGAAGCTAGCCATGCCGAGATTAGGATGTGGATTGGATGGGCTAGATTGGAGGATCGTTCAAAGCATGTTGGAGGTTCTGTTGCGGTGGAGTGGCGCGGAAATGAAATAATGGTGTACACTAACCATCCGCGACAAAAACCCGTGCAGCCGATGACGGTGAATTGCTAGTTCCATATGACGACCGGGTGCCTTAAGGGATAGAGTTGCACGTACCGCCAAGGAACGACAGAATGTGATCCGGGACGGATCGCCCTTAATGAAGGGGACTGCCGCTGCATTTCTGAATGTTTTCAACTTTTTTGCTTCACACCACTTTTTTTGCCCCTTTTCCCTTCATCTATTCTGCTCTTATATTTGCGCCTTACTTCTATTAATCTTACAATCTCGTTTGCTATCCTTGTGAAAGACGTAGTATATATACAGCTGCGGAATCTAGAAACGTTTTAATGTAGTTCCATTACCGCCTCCTTTAGTAAGTTGTCTGTCTCTCTGCGTAAACTATTACTCGTATCGTTTTTTATTTTTTTCAGACCAAGGCGTTTACTACTTTCTCTCTTCTTCATAATTTCATATTTATGAATAGTTTTCATAACTTCCGGTTTATGAACACTCTTTACATCTGTCCCTCACTTCACCTTGTAACTCGTTGTATAATGAGAATGTAATCTAACTGCTATTTCCTTATACCACCTGGATTCTTCCACGTATACTGCCTCCTAACATGATAATCAAATAAAGTGTTTGCGTCGGTTATGTTTAGCAATCTATCTCCATTATCATTTGTATTGCCTTATCGAGAATAACCTATTATTATTCTTTCATTACCTCCACCTAGTACTGCATTGAAGTTGCCTACGATTGAAACGGTAATTCTTCCAAGACGAAGACGTAGGAATGGTATATACGGATATCCAAGACATGTTACGTTTAGTGAAGGGCTTAGATAGGTGTCTAATAATCGTAGGCAACTTCAATGCAGTACTAGGTGGAGGTAATAAAAGAATAATAATAGGTTATTCTCGATAAGGCAATACAAATGATAATGGAAATAGATTGCTAAACATAATCGACGCAAACACTTTATTATATGGTGGTGGTATAAGGAAATAGCAGTTAGATTACATTCTCATTATACAACGGTTTACAAGGTGAAGTGAGGGACAGATATAAAGAGTGTTCATAACCCGGAAGTTATGAAAACTATTCTTAAATATTAAATTGTGAAGAAGAGAGAAAGTAATAGTTTAGGTAGAGAGACAGACAACATACTAAAAGAGGCGGGAATGGAACTACATTAAAATGTGTCTTCTTTTAAAAATATTTTCAAGTTCGATTTACATCCGGTTATACCGGAAGTAGATATTAACTTTCTTATTTTAAATGGAATGACATACTTTTTTACATTTTCCGATAGAAAATCTGAATTCATGCGTATTCTATAAGAGACACTACCCGGAAAATATTGATGGTCTTTGAGTTATTTACCTTTTAAAATTTTTTGACATTTGCACGTTAACATCTAAAATACTGTAAATGAATTAATTTTTGATATTTTGCCTTATAACTCGTAACAATTATTTATAACTATTCACATTAAGTCCGATAAATCAATGCCAATAAATAATAACCAAAAAAGAAGAAGTAAAACAAATTGTGAGAACCTATTTAAAATTTTAAATTCAATAATATTTTCTATCTACAAACAGAAGGTCCAACAATATGTTCACCACCTTCCCCACTTTTGAGAGAATTTCTTATGAACGATCTAGAAAATAATATTTTTAATACGGATAAAAATATTGTAAAAAATATTTTGTTCTGGGCCCGATATGTAGACGAAGTTTTTTGCATTTGGCAAGGTACTGAGAGACAATTAGACACATTTGTAACGTTTATTAGTTCATTTTATCCCAACAGTATAATATTCACGGTAGAAAAATAAATAAATAAATCTCTAAACTATTTGGACCTTACCATAACAAGAAATAGAACACACCTCAGTTACATCAAAAAACAATAACACAACGCTCAAAAAATACCAATTTAGTAAACCATTTCATTCAAAAAACCATTCATTAGATATAAATAATTTCAAATTGCTACATACACAAAATAAAGGAAAAAGATTAGATTTACTAGAAATACACAATAACAAAACTTTATTGAACGACCAAATAGATTTCGGGGTTGCCCCATTATTAAAAGTTGTTACAGATACAAGAGATTAAGACTAGTAATATTAACAATATCCTGGTAGTTCGTTCTATTTAAAAGATGAAATGTTACCCATTTAATTTAGTTGCAGTATAACTCTTTGATAATGGCATAATAGCCGAAACATATGTTAGAGTATTTAAAAAATAAAAATAGTGAAACAAAACCAAGTGTTAGTTATTTCTTGAATTATCTTTAATGATAAAACCAAAGGTTTCATTTTCGACGTAATTTGTCCCAGCATCTTAGCATCTTGGAATATACTTACATCAAATTAAAAGAAACCTGCAATTTTTAGCCTTTCCGTCATGATTACTAGGCTAAATAGAATAATAAATAACCAAGAGAGCAATTAACTTTTATTGTTGAATTAAAACCTTATTTCAGATTTGCCCCAGCACATCAATATTTTGAAATGATATCAAATACAAAATCAATGTGTTTGCAATAAAGATGATTTTTTTTTGTTGTGGATGTATATTTCTCATCACAGTATATCTACAGATACTATAATATCAAATCCAGTGTTTGACAATCGGGCTGAACGTTTAACGAAAACATCACTGCTTCGTTCAATACACAGTCCTGTTCTAAAATTCTAAATCTCACAGATTGACTTCTACTTGTATGTTTTCGTACCAAATAATCAGTGTATTAAATATTTCATTGCAGCTTTCGTTATTAAAACTTACTATTAGCGTGTTCTGATGAAAAATATTTAAATATGAATATAGAAAAGCAATGTAAATGTTTCAACCAATCTTATTAACAAAAAGTAAACAATCGTTTCGACTAAGCAGTCATTATCAAGAGTACATTAAAGCACTACTAAAGTAAAAACTTACATGAAACACTTAAATAGCTACAGAAACTTAATTAACGCAGGTAGAATACAATATCTATAATGAGCAAAATTCTCAAATATTATATTTTTAACAAAAGTGGCGTGTTATGGACATACAATTCTAATTGGTAGTTTACAATATTTTTATGTTGTTTTAATGCGTTCTTAATTTGTAAAATTTCTAACAAATTTAATTTTTTGTTCTTATGCTGGTTATATAATAGTTTAATGTAATCATTTAACATATAGTGTGGTTTTCGTTAAAATAATTTTCTGCAAGTTCAGTCCTACGTTTTTTATGTTTTATACTCGCTAAGTGCTCTTTTAGGCGGATGTCTAAAGAACAACCACTTCCGCATCGCAATTGTTACAATTGAGTTGATAGACACCATTTTTTAGTTTGGTGTTGATTTTACGTTTATTATTAACCAAAAAGCTACCTAAATTATTTTTGTTAACTTCAATGGCTCCAATATTAAACATTCTTAATCTTTTGATTATTTTCAAATTGGAATTTTTAATAAAATTAATTGAACAAAACTTATTAGCATGACACACATAAAACATACCTTCCAATCGTTTTTGTCTAAGTTTTTTGTTCAAAAGGTTATTAATTAATGTAGTTTTGTAATCAAATTAGGTTTCAAAATGTTCTTTACTGAGAGGAACATTCAACTATCGATGTAACTATGAAAAAGTGATAATTTAATTTAAAAGATTGGTGCATTCTTGATGGAACATTATAGAATAGCCATGTAAAAACAAGAAAATACACAAAATGTTTTAACGATTTTATTAGTCAAATGCTCGACAATTGTTTGGACCAGTCGATCTTTATCAAGAGTATTATAGTTACTACCTGAGGAACAATAATTCAAACCTTACATATATAACAATACTTATTAAAACATAAAAAAGTATTATAATATAAAATAAGTATTGTTATCTATTTAAGGTTTGAATTATTGTTGCTCAGGTAGTAACTACAATACTCTCGATAAAGACCGACTGGTCGAAACAATTGTCGAGCTTTTGACTAAAAAAATAGTTGAAACATTTTGTGTATTTTATTGTTTTTACATAGCTATTCTATCATGTTTCATTAAGAATGCACCATTAATAGTCTATTAAGTATTAAAAGATTGATTTGAATGGGCTGGAATTATGAACAATTAAATTTTGTTCTCTTCAACAAATTCGAACGAATTTTTTAAACTGTATTTTGATTTAAATTCTAGTCTGTTAAATAAAAAGGTGTTAGCAAATTTACAAGGTTTATATTCTGGGGCATTAATGTAAGTGTGGTGTTGCGGGTGATTTATTAATATAATATTTAAATAAAACAAACTGTTAGTAATGAAAACGGTGAATTGAAAGAATTGAAATAAAATTAATACTGAATGGAAAATGTGTGCAATGGTTGAAACGAGTACTAACTGTAGCGGTGGATGAAGAAGTGTTGATTAAAAAATAGAAAGTTAGCATGCAAACAGTAAAGGTTATTTCTTAGAAGAATGCCGGGGGTAGGGAGAAAAGAAGCGGTAGTTTTATTAGGGATCGGCAACGGTACTTTCTATGATTGACTGTTGCAGGCGATCGGCAACGAAGGGATAGGAATTTTGGCTTGTGTACGAATGATAGACAAGAAAAGAAAGCTGTTTCTGAGAATTAAAAAAAGGCAAGACTGAAGAAAACAAGTTTGTAGAAAAGGCATTCTTAGGGGTGTTTGTAACTTTATACAAAATATTTACATAGAATTTAAACAAGACAATTTATACAAAAGCGAGGAATTTTTATGTAGAAATTATAATACAAAAATGAATATGCCTAAATACAATGGTAGGACCTTAGTCCCTACATTAGAAGCAACAGGTCTATAAGTTTATATAAGCACGGAGAAATAGGATTCATGATTTTATACAACCACATGGAATTTAAAGGAATGATGTTTGGACATTTTTTTAAAGATTTGTTTAGATCAATTTGAAATTTCGAAGTACGGTCGATATTTCGTTATTTCCTGTTTTACTGCATCTGCTTCTTACTATGCTGCTTCTGATTCCCCTCTTCCTATTTTGTGGGTGGTCTATTTCTTTCATTAGCTTCTTTTTTCTCTTTTTCTTAATTATTGAATTTTCAATACTTCTTCATTACTATAGGAATTTTCCGTCTTAATTTTTTTATTCTGTATTTTTTAAATTTCCTTTAAACTACTTTTTTTATAGTTTTTAAGATATTTATATCTAAGCGTCGACACACGATAACACAATAAGCCCATTACCTTGCTAACGTCCTCACTTAAGTCAGACTAATTGAAAATTACCTTGGTTAGTGGAAATTATTAATTTAAATAATAAAATACAAGTTAGTAAATACAAATAGTGCCCATCATTCGCAAGATTAGAACATCTTTAATAGTTTCAATAACTTTTCAGACAAAATGAGACTCCTGTTAATTTTACTTCACGTTGGATTTGCACTTTCCAATCAGCGTAAGTATTATTAAAATTACCTTGTGTATAATAATTTTGTTCTGTAATTTGTAAATTTAAATAAAAAACACAATATCTGTGTCTAAATGCCTGAAAATGTTCAATAGAAATAGATTTAAATGAACCGATATATAAATGTACAATCGAACGTTAATATGTCGCAGGAAAGGAAGATTCCGCTGTGTCTCTGGTAATCTATTTGTAAAACATTTTCTAAATAAGCGTAAATAAAGGAAAAGGCGCTTTATAGTTTATCAGAAAAAAATTGAGATAATCTCTACAATTGTTATCACTGATTATACTGAGCATCTAGAAATAATACTTTAAAAGAACAAATCAACATATAATTGTTTCACATGACTGCAATTAACCCTTATCAAGAATTATTGTGTAAATGAATAATTAAATAAATAAGTCAAACGTTGACAGCTCCTTGGATAATATATTTTTAAAACAAAATTCCTTTTAAAAAGGAACATTCTGAAACAGTCAATAGAGCCTTTAAAGATTCATAAACTGAAAAAGTCATTTGTGGGTATTGAATGGTTTTTAATAGTAAAGCTGTAATCTAGTAATAATAAATTAATTATAGGTATATGTCGACAACCACTCCTGCAGTCCAGTAAATAAGGCCATATTTAAAATATTTGAAATCCAAATTTTGAGTAACGTAAACTAAAATAAATTATGAGAAAGGTTGCATCTGTTTGTATCTGTTTTTGGTCGGTTATATAGTGTATAATCGTAGATTTTTTTATTAATAGCTCTAAAATTTCACTATAAATAATAATTTCACTATGCATAACTTCAAAAAAAGGAAGCATAACCTTCTATTAAAGAACATGTAGAAATAATTCACAAAAATACATATGTTTTCTTCAGACTTTCATATATCTCAGTAACTATTCATTTTAGAGAAAAATAGAACAGGGATAAAAGTTTTATAATTAAAACTTAAAAATATATAAGACAAAGAAAAAGCTGCTTTTTTAAGTTTCAAAAGTTTTATTAAAACTCGACGATCGTTTCGTCTAGCGAAGCCTTTTTCAAGAATACAAAACAAATACCGAATCTGACAACTTAAAGTAGATAAATAAAATGAACAAAATTCAAATTTTGTAATTTCCAATTTATTATTTTAAATGTCTTTACAATTGTTTCTCCCTACAAGGGTATCTTCAGAAGACGTATTACTGAATAAGATTATTTTATTTATTAAAAATGAATTTCCATAAGGTAACGGCGGATACAATCAAGTTAAAGTAGGTCTAATAAATATAAGCTTATCAAATAAAATAAATACAGGTATACGATATACAATAGGGACTGGTAATTGGACAACCTATTGTGTTTAGACGTATATACATTATGCCGTGCCATATCCGACCGAGCCGATACCCGTTGTCCTTGTTGGTGTTATCCGAATGTTGGTATATCTCAAGCTTCTCTTCTCAGCAAGCGATGGAATCCAGTTAGTTTGGCGACGACTTCCGTTTAGTTAAAGTTGACTTGATGTCCTTCGGCTAAGGCGTGCTCTGCAATAGCTGACCGCTCTGCTTGGTTCAGTCGGAAATGACGTTCATGTTCCCGTTTCCTTGTCAGAATAGACCTCCCTGTCATACCAATGTAGACCTTACCGCATTCACATGGAACTTATAAATTCCAGATGTTAGTAGAAGGTATTTGCTTCACAGGATGTAGAAAACTGTATATCTTCGTAGTGGGTATGAAGATGGTTTTGATTCTCCTTTTCCGTAGAATTGTCGTACCTAAATTTGCCGGTGAAAAATCGAGATGAGAATCCAAAAAGTGAATTTCTAAAGACATGTTACATCCTATTCCTTTGTAAGCATTAATTAGTTCAGTCACAATGTCTTTATAATTATCCGCCTTCACATTGACTAAAAAAATTACATCAACTGATTTAAAAGCATTCAAAGCTCGTAATTCAATTTCATTTAAAGATTAACAAATATAGCCTCTTTAATATTGGCCTTACTAAGTCTCGGAAATGTTTGTTTTAAATGCAGAAACCCTCTTCCATTTCGATCTATTACTATTACAAAATTCTTCATCAGTCCCAACCTAATATGCAATGTAATCGGACAATATTAGTCCACTAATAAACGCAATATGCTCTCTAAACATAGTGCTCGCATCTAATAAACAGGAATAGAAAGGTCTTAACATGACACATGTGCGTCATCGCATAAACGCCAAGAAATATAGCAATACGAGATGTTACGAATTGTAATTCATAAAAGTAAATGTTACCGAATATCTGTGGGTGATAGAAAAATTCTGTTTTTAGATTTGATTTTAGGGTCTCAAAATACATAAGATACACCCAAAAATTGTCATGTCACAAATCCTGTGTTTATCAGTATTATCGGAGAAATAGTGATTCGTACCACCATTACCCTGATCTACTTCTTTATTGAAAGAAAATGATGAATTCCTTCTTGTTGGTGAATTTTAACATTCTTGAACATCGTCGACAATTTCACTTTTTGTTTCTGTACAGTTTTTATTGTTGTTAACTCCCGTTTATACAGGGTCATTCAAACTGTGTGGTACATTAGACGTTTTAAGAATAGTAAGTATGTTACATATATGAAAATTTGGGAGGGGAGTAGGGGTTATCAAGCATGATCTATTCAACTGTCGGGCACTTCCGATTATATGGGAGGTTGATGTCAACTTTCCTATATTAAATACAGTGGTATATTTTCACGATGTATTTGTATGAAACATAAAATTTTAAGGTGACTTTGATAACCAACTTGTGTGATTATACGTCTACGATGAATAGTTTCTGAGATAATTTAATTTATTGGAAAAGAGATTCACCGCAACCCAAAGTACAAAAAATCATAAATTCTATAAGTAATTGTCTTATAAAAATTTACAGATTTGAATGAATAAATCTTTTAAATTGTTTCAGCAAATACAAGTGATAAGAACCTAATAGTTCTGTCCAGTGCAAATGGTGTGGTTGAAGTCATAGACCTCCAGGCTCCTATTCCCGAATCACATGCATCTGCCTCGGACATCACACTTTATCTCTACACCCAAAGAAACCCTTTATTTCCTAAAATATTTCCTCTAGAGGTTCGTGCGCTAACGCCATCTTCAAGCTATGATTCTTCAAGGCACAATATTTTCGTAATCCATGGCTGGCAGAACAGTCACTTTAGTGAAGTAAATAAACTTATTAGGTCTGCCTACATTGATGTTGTTGATGTAAATGTATTCGTGGTAAATTGGAGTCCAATATCACATACTTTGTATACAAATGCATTCGCCAACGTTCCAAAAATTGGACATTACTTAGGGCGATTCATTGAAGATATGCAAACTCAGTTTGGACTTAACGCTGATAAATTCACAATAGTGGGGTAAGAAAACATTTTATAATTGTATTTAATGTTTTAAATCATCTGATTCGTGTAATACAATTTCCGTTTTTGTAATTTTAACAGTCATAGTCTTGGAGCACATGTGGCTGGATGCGCTGGGGCTGCTGTAAATAGTAACATTGGTGTAATAGTGGGTTTGGATCCTGCAGGTCCTTTGTACACCCATAACAATACTGAAAACAGATTAGACCCATTGGATGCCCATTTCGTTCAAGCAATTCACACTTGCGGTGGTAGATTGGGCTATGAAGATAGTCTTGGTACTACTGATTACTGGCCTAATGGAGGGAAAGATCAGCCTGGTTGTAGAATTGAATCAACAGGAATTTGTGCACATGTCAGAGTTTATAAATTGTTTGCGGAATCAATAAGATCCGGAGGGTTTACTTCATGGAAATGTGACAACTACATCAATTTCAGTTCTGGAAAATGTCAACTAAATAAGCAAAGCAGATTAGGAGGGTTGAATATTGATAAGAGGTGAATATTTAACAATTTATCATCTCTTCATATTTTTATACATGTTTACTGTTTTAGCGTCGTTGGAAATTTTTACTTAGACACTAATGTTCGATCACTCTATTCACAATCCTAATGAAAAAACAAATTAGTGGTACCCACCCCTAATTGCAATGTTACGTACGTTTTTACTCACTGCAACGGTGCTTTAAAGAAGTAGTTATCATCAATGGTCTAGTTGAGTGGGATTTCCAAAATTTATTATAAACTGTTGACTTTTTTATCACTTTACGTAAGTTATGAAATAATAATTTTATTACAAGTTGTGAAAATCTCATTAATGCATGCCGTTAGTCTTAATGATTGTCTTAATATTGTATATAAAATAAAGGTAAATAAACTTAGGCTATAGCGTTTTCATTCGGAAAGCTTTCCGGGCTGAATTTCCAAGTTGGTTTGTAAAGCCAGACGTTTCGTCTTCTGCTCAGTCAGTATTTATCGATAAACTGTTATTACAAATATCACCATACTTCCCATATGATTCTTACTCAAAGAACGAATGTGAGAAACCGTTCTCCCAAAATTTTTTTTTCAAATCTTTCTCATTAATACATGCCACAGTTTTATTGTATTTAAAATTGTAGGATTTTTGGACTTAATTGCACTTTTACTTTGAAATTATGAAATTATACAAACTTCAAATACAGACCCAGTTATTTTTCGATGTTTTCTATATTTATATTATTATTTATTATTATTATAAATGTAAAATATTTAATATAAATAAAGCAAAGAGTGATTAAATTGGAAAAGAGTCAGGATGCAGTCAACCATAAATTCGCCACTGTTTGCTTTACAATTTCACCATCTTAAATTTGGAAATAACCAATAATAAAAACCATTTTTAAAAAATTTTAATATTTGTATGAGAACCCCTCCAAACAATATTTCTGCATTCACCCTTGCGTTTAAAAGATATTAATTTATTTCGTCTTTTTTTTTTAATAAACTTTCTTATATACGTTTCCAAAAAATTACAGCAAGCGATACTTTTTTCAAAAGTATAACTGAATACTAAAATTTAAATTATGCAGTCTTAAATAGGTACAATATCCTATTGGACATATAATTACAGCTAAAACCTAATTAAATATGTTACTGGAAAAGCCCAGGTAAGTATCTAGTATTAGGTTACAAAAAGAGAGACTTACCCCTACATACCACAAACAATCACTAATGCGGATACGTGTTTCGCCCACATTGTAAGTGGTATACGTATAGGGGTAAGTCTCTCTTTTCGTAATTTATTACATACCGCAGTCTCCTTTATTATTTTCTATTTAGTATTAGGTTGTTCTTAAAATCTGTTTGTAAGTTAGTGATATTTTGGAGACCCGATATGTCGAAACCGGTCGTGGGATATGTCTTACGGTGCGCTGTGCCTACTGTGTAGGATGCGTTCCAAATGTGGGATCTGCGATGCTTTATAATTAGACGAAAAAGGATTTTAATACCTTCTTTTTTTGGATAGTGATATTTTGTTTTTATTTATAAGCTTCTTCGGTATCATTCTGTTCCAATAGATTAACTATTCATTTCTTCATGTATTTATTTGATATTTCCTGGGTCTATATCATGCTTGTGTTCGATAGAATACACCGTCCCTCATTATAAGTGAAATAACACATGACGATGTGTACTAAAAACTAAAAAACAACTCCCTCGGTGAAAACGTTATTACCAACCTTATTATCAAAAAACTACTCCCATCCGCGATAGATTTTTTAACCGTCATTTTCAACAGAATTTTAAAAACCAGTTATTATCCCACGAATTGAAAAAACACGAACATGATTACAATCCCAAAACCCGGGAAAGATCCCGCAAACCCGAAATCATAATGTCCAAAACGGTAAAATGTTTGAACGAATCATATCATCGCGTCTCTTGGGTTTTTTCAGAGACAACAACATCATTTCTGACACCCAAACCGGATTCCGAAAGGGACGTAGCGCCCTTGCTCCAGTGCTCAAATTACAAACCGAAGCGATCTCCGCTCTGAACTCGGGAACTTGCACCCTTGCAGTCTCACTCGATTTCGATCTGGCACAATGGATTACTAGCAAAATTACTCTTTATAAATCTTCCCCATTATTCATCAAATTAATGCATTCATCTTCAACAAACAGATTTTCTAAAATAAAAATCGGTAATACGCCCTCTCGAACATTCGCGCCAACCGCGGGCCTACCCTAAGGCACCGTACTCGACCCAATTCTGCATAACATTTATTTTTATGACATTCCACAACCGATTATTAATTCAATAAGCCTAGCCCAAAACGCCGACGATACCGCCTAATGGGCTACCGTAAAAACCTCTTAATCGTGCATTAACCAACTAAACCGCGAATTAAATAAACTAGAACTGTGGCTCAATAAATTGTGCATAAAACCGAACCCAAGCAAAACCCAACTCATACTATTCAGACATCCTCACTTCAGACTCACATCAACGCGAATCCACACTCACTACATCCTCGTAACAAAAAGAAAAATATTATGTGGTTTTTCCGGGATAGTGAGCCGTGGATGAGTTGAATGTTGATTTCTTCCAGACGTTTTATTCGAAACTGCAACGAACATTTTCAAAGGAGATGACTATGGTGGCTTCGTAGCAATTTACTCGAAGGTTCAGGAGCGTCTGGGGACGCTTTTTTTGTTGTTATCTTAAAAAACGTATAGCAGATTCTAAAAGGAGGTTTAATATTGGATAAATACGAAATAATAGAAATCAAAAAAGCCTTCAATCAGGAGAAAGATCTAGCAAATGACCAAACTAACCTCGAAAACAACCCGCTCCTCAAACCAAACATAGCTTAATTCTGTAAGATATAGGGAAGACACACTGTATTTTTAGATTTAATTTATACGTAAACTCTGTAAACTCCTGCAGATTCCCAAAAAGGCGGAATATATATAGAGAAAGTAAAAATTAAGTGAAAATTCCAAGTGTTTTATTGTTAACTTATTTATTTTATAATGAAACATGTTTCACTAAGTGATGACGGTAAATACTTTCAACGTAGTTTATTATTTCATTAATTTATTAATTATGTTTTGTAAATATTCAACCGCCGAATCATTACAATAAATTATAAATTCTTACTACCAAGCATGCATTTCATATTCTATATCGTAAATAAAACTAACCAAACCCTTGGGTTTTTACTCAGAACTACCTTCGAATTTAAAAATATCTCTACAATGAAATTGATATACTGAACGCTGGCCAAACCCATGCTCTGGTACTTCGTAGCGTGGGTTCTGGAAATGCCGTCACCAAGAATTTCACACAATTAAACCAACATTGCTGAATTATTAGGCATCAGTTCGTTACGATCTCAAAGAGCATATAACTTATTATTATTATACTGTTTTATAAAATATTAAATAACGAAATAGAGTTTTCAGTTTTGCTTAGTATGATAAAATGGAAAGTACCTCAACGTTCTATTTGGAGGTTAAATCGCGGCACCTTCGAAACGCCTTTTGCGAAAACTAATCTTAGTTTCAATGTTCCAATTATGAGATTATAGCGAACGAAAGCGAACTTGATTTAGCATTTATATCTCTCACTGCTTTTACAAATATTGTGAAACCTTTGTTTCTTTATGATTACACATGATTACACATGATTACACATGATTGTCTATAACTTTGTTTTTTTTATTCTGTATATATTTTGTATTTTGCATAATTGGGCGATTACTTGTTCAAATAAATAAATAAATAAATGTACCTATGACACAAAATACTGCTGTACCGGCGAGATTTGTAGGCTGTTGGATTGACCTGGCTAGGTTGTCACAACAGACACTTGAACCTGAAGGGAGGCTGATGACGGTTTTACGCCCTGCCATCTGGTTTTTCACTACAGTATAAGTCCACTTCCTAAATACTATTGAATTGTTTCAATCTTTGCTTGATGATAATCTATAATTAAAGAATAAAAACAATTGTATATGATTTTCACAAATTTGGCAACATGTGTCGCCTAAACAGTCTTCTTCAGGCAACTGAGTACTTACTACTAAGAGTTTTCATCAATTTTCTGAAAGACTCGATAGATTGCCAGTTCTCTTCTATTAACGCGCCACTTGGTTATCGTAGAAATAAATTCGATCGCTTAAATTGTACCAGTACTATTTAGGACAGAACATTGTATTATTTAGGAGATTGACTAACAAAATTATTAATTAAAAATGTAACTATTAGTTTTAACATATTCAAAAAAGAAGGAATTAAAATCTTTATTCGTCTAAATATTAAGATCAAAGATTTCACATTTGGAACGCATCCTACCAAGTAGGCACAACGAACCGAAAGCCACATCCCACGACCGGTTTCAACCTATCGGGTCTCATCAGGTGGGCGCTGGCAGAAAGGCCTTTACAGGCTATATTATAAATATAAATATAAATATAAATATGAAATCAATAGAAACAACTACTCCGAAGGCTAATACCCCTACCGACATTGAATTACACTGTTGATTCCGATGGACTCTTAGACGAAGGTATAACATATTCAAAAAAGAAGGAATTAAAATCCGTATTCGTCTAAATATTAAGAATCCATCGGAATCAACTGTGTAATTCAATTTCGGTAGGGGTACTAGCCCTCGGAGTAGTTGTTTCTGTTGATTCCATATTTATATTTAAATTTATATTTTTATTTTGTTTAGATTTAAATTTGTTTAAATAAATTAATTAAAACTAATGCTACTAATCTGTACAAAACTTTTTTTGTATTACAAATAATTACCAAAGTTAGTATCAAATGAATGACAGAAAACTTATATCTACTATTTCTTATTAGTTAAGGCAAGGTTATGTTTTAACTTCCCTTTATAGATGTCGCATAATGTGATAAATTTTTTTAACGGTACGATTTATGCAACTTTACCGTATATTACTTGTATTGGGATTCACCATGCAGTGTGGCATAATGATCGTTGGAGCCTAGGATCTTGTTTTTGTTACATGGCAGTATCGTGAATTTCATTCTTCATTTTAGTCGATATAAGCAGCGATTCTGTCATGTTTTTCTTAGGGGCCCAGAATAATTGAATAATGAACTTATGAGGTTTTTCGAACTTCTTCGAGCTATTGATATTACTATGATACGTGTCTTTATCTATACAACGAATTTGCAACCAATTTCTTCCCATAAATACATAGTACTGTAGAACCCCTGTTTACCAGCCACGGATTAGTCATCCTTTGAATTAACTACCCTAGAGAAAAATTGCTACAGACGTAATCATGAAAAACTCTAGACATTTTTTAGATTGATAAATGCCAACCTTTTGACGTATTGATAAATAGGACCGGGTTCTGGCTGTGACTAAACGGCCGCTAAGTGAATCATTAGGTTAGGGAATGAAGGAATTTCATGGCTAATATGCAAGTGCTATGCAATATCAACAACGGTGTCCATTCGTCCGAATTTGTACAGATTATGTTTACTACTAGATTTTAATAATTCATCACTGTCAAATATACTCTAATTCAGTGGTTCTCAAACTTATTTCGTCTACCACTTACTTTGAGAATCCATTATTCTCTAGGGCCCCCCAATTTTTTTTAACTTTTAAAAATCACAACCACAATCATTGATTCAATTATAGCGTGCCATATGAGTCTCATCCTGTTCCTGCACTGAGTTCAAACTTACATTTTAAATACTGTTATAAAGAGAGCAATAAAACACAACTTTGTAAATATTTATAAAAACTTTTATTGAAATTAAAATAAACATTTCAATTTCAATTTTAAAACTAATCTAATGCGAAGGATGAAACTGGTCGAATGATCGTTTTTAATAAGTTTGTTAATATCAGGTTCGAATTTACTAAAAAACAACCGTAAGTCACTGTCTTCGATAAGATGCAAACGATTTCTCTTTCTAGTTAGCAGTTAGCAGCGTTATCACAATACTAAATCCACGTTCACACAAATACGGTGATGGGAATGCTATCAAAAATCAATGAACAATCAACCACAATCCAGGGAACAATTCCGGTATTGGCTATTGTAGCCAAAATTCTTGGTAGATATTTCTAAATATGATTTTAATTTCCTCATTCGTTGTCAGTTCTATGTTAAGTTCTTCTTCCAATTGGGATGATACTGCTGTGCTGCTTTGTTGACATTTCAAAAAGGATCCAAAACCCAGTATTTCCAACTTTAACATGTCCTGGAATCGTTCTTTGAAATCACTGTGGAGGTTCTCTAACAGTAATCAAGCAAGTCGTCATTGTTAAAGGGTGCTGCTGATGAATTAGGGATAGCGTGAAACTCACGTCTGCTGATATTTTTCTTGTGCAAGAGAAGTTTGGCTACGAAAGCAGCAACGACATTTTAGGTTTTAATCAAGCTCAAGTAGTCACCTTGAAGTTGGAGATTGATAACATTAAGCAATTTATACAAGTCTGTTAAGTACGTAATATCATTCTTTGATGTGATGAGGTTGTTGCGTAATTCTATGTCTTTGTTTTCCATGGAGTCTATTGCAGAGTCAAACAGATTGTAAAATCGAGTCCAACAAGTACCTCTTGATAGCCTGTAGCCCCTTCATACCCTTCTGTATGAAACAAAAATCGGTTGAAATCTTCATTAAATGGTCATTAGCAAAACAAGTCTGACTAAATAATCTGTCATTAAAAGGGCTGTTTTGTATTTTATTGCATTCATACTTCTTTGATGACAAGACATTGATGCAGTGATTGAAATGGTCGTTCACTCAAATTTCTAGCAACCAAATGTTGTCTATAAATGACGCAATATACAGCAAGCTTGCATGCATTTGGAACTCTATTTTTAAGTACGCTATGAAGCCTTTGTAATGCTCCGTCATAGCCGGAGCGCCATCCGTAGCAGCTGATATAATGTTCTTCAGGGGAATTTCTTTTTCAACACGAAACCTTTCAGTGTATCAAATATGTTTTGTTCTTTTGTATCTGTCTACAACTTTCTAGCAAATAATACTTCTTATTTCTCGTCAATATTTTCTCATCTTTAATTAAACTCACTAACTAACATCCAACTGAATTGAGAATTGACTTGTCTTCAGATGATTGCACAATAACTGTTCAATGTTTTCCGCCATTTCATCAATTCGTCGTTGCACAGAACTATTACTCAAAAGAATTTTTCGGATGTCTGCCGCTTGTTTATGGAGCACACTAGTTATTACTTCTTTTATTGCTGATAAAATGAACTCTTCTCCAATAGTGTGAATAGTGTGTGGTTTGCTTGTTTGAGCGCTTAACAAAGAGATAGTGTACGAAACTCGAAGTCAGTCATCGTCTTGCTTAGAATCCGCTGAAAAAAGTGTTGAAACAGTTGGCTGAACTGTAATCTGTGTAATTATTTCCAGGTCTTGAAAATAGGGCACATTTTTATCTGAGTGCATTTTATTTAAATTATCTTGTACAAGATCTAAAAGACTTCATCGCTTCATTCTAAAATGATTTTTGACTAAGAAGGCACATAGGCGCAGACGAATTTGCGGAATTTTCAATAAATCCGTATTTAATATATTCCGCACTGTTGTCTCTTCTTTTTTGCTTCCGACTTGACTTTGTCTTCACAAATACGTGAGTATTTGAAGTATCGAATTTAAAGAACTTGCTAACGATTGCACGCGAAAACGCTAATGAAAGTGAAATAAACATTACGCGCATTTTACATATATAGGATTAAAATACAACACGCACCGACAGGAATAAGACGAACATGCACAAACTCGATTACCTCATGCGACGGAATTTGTACTGAGCAAGATAGAACAAGTATCGATGATTCTTCCGCTTAGTAGTAAATTAAATAAGAATGAAATCGCCATACATGTCCTGGTACTTTTGATAAATTACTAATCAAGATTTCACATTCTTCTTATTAATTTGGTTTATGTACCTGGGTCGTCATTTCAGCTGGATCTAGATAATCTATAATATATCTAACATACGAAATATTTCAGTTAGTAGCATATATCGGTACATTGCGATATAATGGCTTAATTAGAGATTATACTAATTATTCGTTTGGAGAATTTATAATTTTTTAAAATTTCAAAACCGAAACAATTAATTTGGTGTTCTGTATTGCACATTATTACATATGCCCTGGTAATTACTTATCTTGTTCAGAAGTGCTTATTATTAAAAATGTATTTTTTGTTATTTCTAGATAGCGTCGAATATCTGAGATTATATTAGATAGGCCAATTAAGTAGAAAGGGGGTCGCATTTGTATTTTGTACATGTTATTTAATTCCGAAGAAAAAGTGCACTAAATACACTTCAGATAATATTTTAAGGTGCGGTAGATATCGCTATTGGTGGTAGATAGGCAGTGTTGGTAAAAAGAAAAAGTGTACGTATTATAGTATGCTTATATTCAATTTTAAGATTTCTAATCATTTTGATTAGTTTGAAAACCACTTATGTATTCCTATATTACGTTTAGTTCTTTTTTTAAATAAGTAAACAAATGTTTACTTTTATTATTACGGGACGTTTATGTACAGTGTACTGACTAACAGTACTTAACGTTCAGAATTATTTTTCATTTGGAGACCACTTTTAATAATATCTATATCAAATGGTTAAAGCAATACATACATTTTATACTCAACGCAGATATTTTTCAACAATTCTTTAGCATATCTAAATTTATCTGAAAATTTAGAAATAAGAAAAGCAATACATAATAGAACAAACGGAATTGCCCACAATAAAATCACCACTCAATTTAAGTAAGCTATAATATAAGTTTTTCCCCAATTACCCGACTGATAAACCCTTAAATACAGGTAGCTGTAACCTTTTAGTTTAGTACTGATTGTTTGCACTTTTTGATAATGACCTAACTGTAAGTCGAAACATATATGCCAGATTTGATAATAAATTCGTGAATCTTATACCAATTACTTTTGTTTTAATTTAAGTTATTAAAAATTTTTTCACAATCGATGCACATTAAATTTTATTGAATTTATTAATCTTGCAGTGTTTTCGGCTGATCTACTAATATTACATTTAAAGAAAACTTATGATCGTTGATTTGTATGATTTATTTTACAAACTGTAAGTAGTGAAAAAGTTGAATAGATGAATTGAATACTGAACGAAGAACAATGTGTGCAATCGTTGAAACAAGTAATTTCTGTTGCGGTCGGAGAAGAAGTGCTATCCAAAAATAGAAAGTTGGCATGCAAACAGTAAAGGTTATTTCTTGGGTAGCGAGACAAGAAGCGGTAGTTTTTATTAGGGATCGGGCAACGATACTTTTTATGATTGAAGAAGAAGAAAAGAAAAGGAAGCTGTTTCTGCGAATTGAAAAAGACAAGGCAGTAGAATATAAGTTTGTAGAAAAGGCATGCTCAAAAAAAAAAACATTTTTGTATTTCCCTCCAAGGGTAGGGCGTAGGCCCTCTTCAGCCTCCTCGCAGGAATTGTGGGAATGGTTGGTGTGGTTAGGGAGAGAAAGATGAGATGGACGAAATGAAGACAGAAGAGAAGTGAAAGATTATCTGTAGAATATTACTGCCATTTGCCTAAGTGATCCAAGGAAACCACAGAAAGCTTGGATCAGAGCAGCCAGACCCGGGTTCGAACCGGTGACCTCCCGAATGCTTACGCAATGATCTGGAGCACTTGACCACGCCGTTCGGTGCATGCTTAAGGCTGTTAGTAACTTTATACATAAAATTTATACACGAAAATTTGCAATATATATACAGATCGCTACAATTTATTACTAATTTGGACACTATTACAGGGAAATTTCATTTCCTTTAAACTGAAAACAGCAGTTTCGCGAAATTATCTTTTTTTCTCTAATGGATGAATAGGTTGCTCTTCGTCTGAATGAGTACTTTTTCTTCAATTTAGTAAGCAACCATTACTTTCGAAATTGCAATTTTTGCAGGAATCGGCCGATTGTCAAACGAAAACCCAAACCTACTAATTACATCTTTTGCAGGTGGAACTGTTTCTTTTTGTAGGTCGTATAAACGAATAGTTTCAAGGAGAACCTATTTTTGCAAACCTACTAGAATCGGGTATCGCCGTATTCCCTTTGTATCTTGCTCGGGCACTATGATACTTAATAATTTGCTATTACATTGTGAAAGGGAGTATTCTGATACTTACTTACATGGTCCGACCTGCAATGTACGTACGTTTTTTAAGTAAGCACCGTTTTGAAATTAATAAAAAACGTGCAAAGTTATCTTAATAATTCTATTTTTACATGAAAGCCTAAATCTTAATCTACTTTTCTACATAATTTCCTTCAATATTGAGCACTTGTAATAACGTTTGATGAGTGACCAGTTTTTGAATACCCTTCTATTCTATGAACTCTGCTGCCTAACTTGTTAACCACTGCATCACAACTGTTTTGACTTCGTCATCCATCATCTTGAAGACGCTAACCGCCCAGATGTTTCTTCAAGTGCAGGAACAAAAAGTAGTCACTGGGCGCCAGATCAGGGCTGTACAGAGGATGATTTAGAATTTCCCAGTGAAAAGTGTAATGAGATCTTTGGGCCGATTAGCTACATGCGGATGGGAATTGTCATGCAGTAAAACGATACCCTTGCTCAACTTTCCACGTCTAGATTGCACGGCGCAGATTGTTCATTGTCTCACAATAAGTTGCCACATTGGTTGTCTCAGTAAGAGACAGAAACTCCATAAGCGATTCTCTTTTTCTGTCCCAAATAACTGTGAATATGATTTTCCGGGCAGAAATTGTTTGCTTAAACATCACTGTGTGGGTGAATTTGAATGCCGCCATTCCATGCACTGTTACTTTTATTCTGGTGGTACTTGTCAAGGAAAGTGAATGCACTGTCTAAACGTTTGGTTTTAAGCACATCCGCACATTTTCGGCACGTTGGGTGCGCACAATTTTCGGTAATTCAAGTGCTCGGTCACAATTCCATACAAAACACTACGAGAAAATTGAGGAAAGTCATCAGACAAGGAGGAAATTGTAAAGCGTCTGTTTTCTCGCACCTTTTCATCCACTTTCTGCATCAAATTTTTATTAACCGCCGAAGGACGCCCACTTCGTTGTTCATCATGCACATTTGTGCGGCCATCTTTAAATGCTCTCACCCATTTCCTTACCATTCCATCACTCATAATGTTTTGTCCGTAAACTGCACAGATTTCAGATCTCATGATGAATATCAATCGGTTTTAGTCCTTTAGCACTAAGGAATCGTATAACAGCCCGGACTTCACAATCGGCGGGACTCACGATTATCGAAGGCATCTTAAACACTAAGTAAACAACATAAACAATGGCGAATCAGACTGTAATGGCGTCAGTGCGTAGGTGAGAGATGTAGGTACTGAGTGCGCATGCGCGGATATAAAATTGATTGAGATTCTCTGTTTGTCCTGTATCATTCATCCGATTGCGATAAAACCTTGATGAGTAGTTATGTACACACCCACGAAGATTTCTCAATTAAAAAAATTAAAATGATTTTTGTTACAAATTTACTAACTTTTAGTAATTTAACTAAATAACAGCATATGCAAATAAACACTTCAACATCTTTCGCAGCCAAAAGAATAAGAATTGCAATTAATACCAAATTATGTGCTATATACATAAGAAACTGATTTTGGTTTTATTTTCTATATATTTTTTTATCAATTACTTAGTTTTTGTCAAGGCAAATTAATGTGTTGTAATAAATACATATCACTTAGTACCTAAAATGTGAATACAATTTATTTTTATTGGCTACATACACTACTTATTTTGAAGAAAGCCCTGCTCGTTATTTAGCTGTTCATTATTTAAGAATAAGAGAAATTTGTTAAAAATTGACCCTATAAAGAGTGCAGCCTATACTTGTATCTGCTGATGTAATTAGTATGTGACGTTGATAGAAATCTCTTCTACTTTTAATTTCTTTTCATTAACCAAGGGCTTTATAAACACTCAATTTTATCTTGTTGAAAAGTGAAATATGTTGCTATGAGTTGATAACAGCTTTAAGTAGGAAATTATTTATTTAAAAAATAGAAAATAGGTAAGTATAAATAGGATAATTCAC
Source organism: Agrilus biguttatus (assembly GCA_963921985.1). Classification (NCBI taxonomy): domain Eukaryota; kingdom Metazoa; phylum Arthropoda; class Insecta; order Coleoptera; family Buprestidae; genus Agrilus; species Agrilus biguttatus. The sequence continues at coordinate 19,787,909 of OY998125.1, forward strand.
AAGTAATAATCACATTTAGTCTTGTTATAAACTGATTAAGCAAAATGAAACTCCTGTTTGTTTTAGCCAACATTGCCTTTGTGCTTTCCAACCCTCGTAAGTATTGCTAGAATACTCTTAATTACTATTTTCTTTGCAACTATAATTATATGTACCTAATCAAAAAATTGGAGAAAATAAGACGACATAAGCAATATATACTGTTGTTTCATATGTACATGTGTTTAAAAGTGTTTGATAAAAATCTGTGAATCCTCTTTTTCGTTGTTTCAGTAAATCTAGATACCTCTACTGATCGCTACATCACGGTTTATAGTGACAATGGAGTATATGAAGTAATCGATACCCAGGCCGCTATTCCCGAGCCATATGCCTCCTCATCTGACATTATCCTTTACCTCTATACTCAAAGCAATCCTTCCTCCCCCGAAACATTGTCGTTGGACGTTAGTTCACTTTCATCCTCCTCTTATTTTGATTCTTCCAAGCAGAATATTTTTGTAATTCACGGTTGGCAAAATGACTACTCTAGTGACGTGAACGAGGAGGTTAGGTCCGCCTATCTTGAAGTTATTGATGCTAATGTCTTTGTGGTTGATTGGAGTTCAGTGTCTTATACATTGTACGCCAATGCGTTCGCTAATGTTCCCTCAATTGGAGAAAGCTTAGGAGAATTCATTACATCAATGCAAAGTACCTATGGACTTAGCGCAGATAGTTTCACACTTGCAGGGTAAGGAAACGGTTTCAGACGTTTCCATACAATTTTATAAAGAATATTCAAAATAATCAAATTTATAATTGCAATCCCTCCTTTTTTTGTGAATTCAACAGTCATAGTCTTGGGGCTCATGTAGCTGGATGCGCAGGTAAAGCAGCGAATAACAACATCGGTGTAATAGTAGGAATGGACCCTGCAGGACCATTGTTCTTCAACTATATTACTAACAACAGATTGGACTCAACTGACGCCAATTTCGTTCATGTTATTCACACTTGCGGTGGTAGATTGGGCTATCAGGATAGTATAGGAACTGCCGACTACAGACCTAATGGAGGACAATCCCAAGCTGGCTGCGGTCTTGATGCAGTAGGTACTTGTGCACACAGCAGGGCTTATCAATTCTTTGCCGAATCAGTGAAATCAGGAGGATTCACTGCAACTAAATGTGATAGCTACAGTAATTTCAGTTCTGGAAATTGTGCGTCGAATGGACAAAGCAAACTTGGAGGACTAAGCATTGATACAAGGTAAATGTTTTTTTAAGGATTTTGATCTCTTAAGATATTTATACCTATTCATTGTTTTAGTGCCAGCGGAGATTATTACTTGGACACTAATTCTGAATCACCATATTCACAATCCTAATTACTGTAATAAATAAAGTGCCCCAATAAATAAATGAATAGAGAATAAATTTTAGTTTATATTACATGTCTTCACCCTTCACTGTATTTTGAATTAAAATGAACTAAGCAAATATTTAGATGTTTAAAGGGACTCAAGAGAAAAATGGCAATAATAATATACCTGTGAGACTAAACTACAGTATCATTTTAGCAGTCTGTAGTATGATAACTTATAACCGTTGTGATTGGTTGCCTCAATGGCTTGCATTGGCGATGTTGTCAGAACAAGCCGTTTGTTAGTAGAGTGGGTTAAAAGTAAATACAATACATTTACCAGAACAATAGAACCCTATTTAGCAACACTCGCTAAATACTTTAAAAACATCTCATACGTCAATCAGAGTAATGAAGGAGACTGTGCTTAGAAAATGACTAAATTAAACGAGACCCGCCGTTCGTTTATTATTATTAACCCTATTAGTTTTCTCATATGACGTCTTTCTATTTCAACTTAGCTGCTATTGTCTCTTGATTTTACTCGTAAAAATACTGCGTTACTTATTTAGATTGCTTGAAATCGTTACAGCGCCTGGTATGGTATATCTCCCTGAGCTCTATTTAAGGTACTAAAATATAATAAATGATGCTTCAGAGACAAAATAACGAAAACTAACGGCAATGATTGGGTAACTTGACTTTGAGATAGTACTTTCCTTAAAGAAACTATAAGCAGTAAATACATATATTAATAACAATAATAATAAATTAATAACAATCATAATAAAAAACACTTGACTAAGTTTCACTAATTTTATTAAGTAATCAAATTCTAACAATTGTTGCGGCTGTTATGACATTATCAATAAATTACAATATAAGCTTAAACTAAAAGATGTACATTATTTATACATGGTTCAGAGAGATCAAATTAAGAAGGGGTCAAATATTGAAATCTAATTGATCATTCCTGATAAACTTGTTGCTGTGATGGGCCTTAGTAATTTCATGAATTTCTAGTAAGTTGAGTCTTTTGCCTTTTGGTACATTTTGTACTAATTTGACATTATCAAGATCTAATAAATGTTTGTACAGAATACAGTGTTCGGCAATTCCCCTACACATATTTAAATTTTGTATAGATTTTTTGTGATCATTTAGTCTATTTTTTTTGATAGTTTAAATAGTATAAGCAGATGGTTTTTCGTGAAACATTAAAAAAAAAGGAAAGGAAAAGAAAAAATACTGCTTTTTTGTTTCACACTGAGAGTTTAATGCTCGACAATTGTTTCGGCTGCTGAAGCCTTTCTCAAGAGAGTAAGATATTACACCAAAGTTACAATCTATAATATTGCCTTAAATACTAGTTCAAGGTAGGGGGGGGGGGTGGAAACCTAAGTGCTTATCTATAATTAAATTATTTTGAAAGTCTAGTTGATCTTTAGTGATATGATCTTTTCTTAAAAAGGCTTTTTTAATTTCCATCTGTTCCAGAAGATTAAGTCTTTTTCCTTTGTTTTCAAAGTGTAACAAAGTAATGTTATTAATATCTACAGAATGATTGAGGTCGATACAATGCGTACTTAATCCTGTGTTACAAATGTTTTTTAAAATAGCCTTTTTGTGTTCGTCAAATCTGGTTCTTAGGTTTCTACCCGTTTGGCCTATTGGTCTATTTTTTAATGAACGACCAGTTAGTTCAATATAAATGGCTTCGCAATTTTTACACTTGATTTCATATACGCTTGATTTTGAAAGTAAATCTATATTCTCTTTATTATTAACAAGTAATGATTTTAAATTAATTTTTGTAACACATACAGTTTGGATATTATGTTTCTTTAGTGGATTATTAATTTTGTAGCTTAACTTAGGTACAAATTAATTAATCTTAACGATAAATGAATAAACACTACTTTGTTTATTATCATTTTTTTATTTACAAATCCTTTTGACTATAGTTTGTAAATAAAAAAGTGATTATAAACAAAGTAGTGTTTATTCATTTATCGTTAAGATTAATTATCACAAAGCAACGGCTGAATCAATCCAATTTTTTTAATTAAACAATAATTTTTTATATTATTTTTTAAAGGTAATGGGGCTTTCCTTCCTTTTTTGTTTGTAATAAAGTTTGTTTCTATTTAATCAGTGAAATTTCGTAGCCATTATTTATTGGTAATGTTTTTATAATATTTAATTATTTTCCGTATTCAACCTTATTTAGAGGTAGAGATTATAACCTGTGTATAAACGAATGGAAACTCCTTAGTTTTATGTTATCTGACTAATTAGAATTGGCATGGGTTTAAAAATAAAAAAAGTTTTAAAAAGTAGTTATAACATTTTACAGATAATGATAAATATTTTTTATCCATAATGAATCCTCAAGCCCTTATACTTTATAGCTTACTGAAAATTCATAAACAAGGGTTCCCTATGAGACCGGTGGATTCATATATAAATGCTCCCACAATAACATATATACACTCAATTCACTAGACACGCCAAAATAAAAAAAGTATAGACAGGGTTATTGGAACTGAATGATACATTAGACGTTTTAGGCTAAACCAAGCGTCTTAGAGATTACGAGTGTATTTACATTCATAAATTCAGGTATTTTTTTGACGAATTTTGACTTGCCGTTCACCAACAACCCCCTGTTCAATAGTCTTCAAAAAGTTGCAGGTAGTTTTTTAGAATATATTTTGGTATAATCTTTTCTTAATCTTAGTTTACTATCACCATTTAAGATTACTATTTCGTAGTCGAAATGTATGCATTTGGTTGTACCAATAAACATTGTTTGTAGTCTTATAAGGCGTTTGAATGTATTTTTTATATTATTCACACTAGAACTCACTTGGCACTCATCCGTACCTCTAATTATTCATAATGCATACATATAAGGCGTTTAAAAGAAATTTAAAAACTTCAGACATAAATATCTTTTTTTCTGTGCCACGGACAATTGACAACTATCGCAGTTGTCAATAATAAAACCAAAAAATATTATATTGATTAATTTACGCATGTTACAACAATGATAGAAAACGAAGCAGATAATGAATACTACAATTCAAATTTAATCTGTTTATTCTGTTTTTAGCAAGAATGTAACGGAATGTTTTTATTTTTTATTTATTTTGTTTAGTTTATAATTAATTGAATTTTGTTCTATTTTTTTCTTAAGCATGTGGACTTGCAACAAAATAGTTGAATATTTATTTCGCTACTTTTATTAATCATTTTCATATCATTCGCTCTTGAATCTTCGATAAGAATAGACACTACGAAGTCACCATCGCCTCCATTGAGAATTCTAGGCGCAGTTTCTGACGAAACGTCTGGAAATTATAAAAATTCCACTAAACCACGGCTTGTTAGTCCGGAAAATCATCAACATGAAGTTATTCGTGTTTGAAGATTCTAAACTTTTTTTTTCCAAACGCCTTGCTTAAATCAAGAAGCTTGATTTTGGCATGACGGTAGCCTTGGTTCTTGACTATAACTGGTAATAGTTTTAACACTCTCAGTCACCTTTTATGGAAGTTATGATGTTTTATAGTTTTGGTTGTGATAGCGATTTTATTTCTATAAATTAAATTATTTCAGAAAATATTCATCGTAGGCATACTGTTGATTATCAATGTCAGCTGCAAATTTTATTCTTTATACGAATTTGTCGTAAAAAATAGAATGGTATCTATTCTATCTATCCATTTGACAGTGTTTTGAGGCAAAAACGACCACATTTAGCAACAAAAGGTTTTGTTCCATTAGGACAATGCACGGGTGCATACTTATGTAGTCACCATGGCCAAATTTCATCAATTGGGCTACGAACTGCTACTCCATCCACCTTATTCTCCGGATTTAGCCCACTCCAACTATTTCTTGTTTCCAAACTTGAAGAAAAGGCTGGGCGGTAAAATATTTGAATTGAGTAAGGAGATCATCGTGGAAAGAAACGCTTATTTTGAGGGCCTTGAGAAATCTTATTATTTAGAAGGAATAAAAAAATAGGAACACGATAGACTAAATGTATAAAGCTAAAAGGAACTTATGTAGAAAACTAAAAAGATTTTTTCCGAAAAACTGGTGCTTTCCTTTAAAGTCACGGACTTATCAAACCACCCTCGAATTATCCACTCCCAATTCTTTCACCCGATCACACATAAATTGGTTTTCTTCTATTGGAGTATTAATAAGTTGATAACGGTACCCATTCTTAACAAGGTTATGATACTGAATTAAATAGATTGTACATATTACCATTAATAATAGTTATACTACTTCAATCGTAACATGTTTACAACATAAGGAACCAAACAGACGAACCTTAACTTTCGTGTATCCTCCTGCTACAAAAAATAAGCTACTCATTAATTCTTTAACTTTTTTAGGCAATAGAATAACTTTAAATATGTAACGAGCCTGTATGTGTACAAGAGCGGCGGCGAGTTCCGGAAACAGATACGACGGGTTCCTCGAATACGGTCGTCGGTCGGCGCTTTGATAGCAATAAATAAACAACAACATAATAGGAGTTCGAGAAAATACCAGAAGGTCGTTCCTGATTACTCCAGAACTTTCGATACCTCTATAAATACTATGTTGTCGACGGTCAGGAACACTTTACAGTTTACGGTTTATAGTTGAACAGTTTACAATTAGCTTCCGAATGGTAATATAAATACGATATACCGAGTGATATAAATAGCGCATTTTCCTTGTCATTTAAATAAGTTGTTGTTTTTATTATTATAGTTTAAGTGTTTTAAGTAGTGTATAAGTGTTAAATAAATTATTGTAAATAAATATTCGTTAAATAAGTAAGTTGAACTAGAAAATTCGTTACAGATAAATATATCGCAAATTTTACTGTAAGTATTAATAAGTTAAATTGTGGGAGCTGCAATAAGTCTATTATAATGTAACGAGCCTGTATGTGTGTGTACAAGAGCGGCGGCGAGTTCCGAAAACAGATAAGACGGGTTCCTCGAATACGGTCGTCGGTCGGTGCTTTGATAGAAATAAGTAAACAACAACATAATAGGAGTTCGAGAAAATACTAGAAGATCTATCCTGATTACTCCAGAACCTTCCATACCTCTATAAATATTATGTTGTCGACGGTCAAGAACAGTTTAGTTTAGTATAGTTTAATAGCAGTAAAGTTAGAGACACAGTTTAGTACACCGTCACGGTTTATAGTTGATAGTAGAATGGTAATATAAATACGATATACCGAGTGATATAAATAAGTGGTAATATAAATACGATATACTGAGTGATATAAATAACACATTTACCTTGTCATATAAATAAGTAGTTGCATTAGTGTTTAAGTGTTAACTAGCGTATAAGTGTTATATAAATAGTGTAAAATAAATAATTGTTTAAATAAATAAGTTGATCTAGAGAATTGGTTACAATAATATGAAATAATGACGGAATAAAAGAGCATAGGAAATGTTTGGACAACAAAACCAACCATTCAACCTATCAAAATTTTAATGATAATTTTAAGATATTACACACTGCCAATAAGAGTATAACAATAAATTCATTAGAAACTATGGAGATTACAAGTTAAATAAATTAAGATTAATTTTAAATGACTAAACTAAAGAAACCGTGGTCCCACACACCGAGCCAAACTAAATACGCTTGAGAACCTAAACCTCGCCTCACCGAATTTTGCAGCGCCGTCTTCGACAAGCACATCTCTCAGGCAGAAACACAACCCAAAAGCACTTGCAAGTAATCGGCTCTCTCCGAAATTGAAGCAAAACGGCCCGATTTACAGTTCTGACGAGGAAAATGCTGCAATCTTCCCAGGCTTCATCTGCCTTCAGTGCTTCCCAATACTCAACCCTGTGAATCATGGAGATTTTCACGAGCGCATCAAAGCCACCTTCCAAAACGCCGTCCTTCCTGTCCTCGAATTCAAACACACGACCCCCGCGAAATCGCCCTTACCATGCGATCTCTGAAAAAGAGGAAAGCCCCTAGCGCTGACAAAATCCCCAACGGCATTCTAAAAATCCTGCCACTAAAGCTCCATAATTCCCCTTTGCTTTGGAAAGAAGTCACACTCAGCCCTCTGCCCTCCCTCTAGTTACAAGCCCATCAACCTGCTCACTTTGATAAGCAAAGCAATTGAATCTATCCTCTTGACGCGGCTTCTTGACAATGTGGAGCAAAATAACCTCCTCCCCGATTTCCAACACGATTTTCGGAGGCACCACGTACTGGCCACCAACTCTTGTCTCCAAATAAATTTTTAACAACTTGAATAAGCATCATCACTCATCCCTGCTTCTGCTTGACATCCAGCATGCCTTCGGTCGAAGGTCTCATCTCAATCCACATTTACTAAACGGGGTTATTAGATCTTTCCTCCCTTTTGCTCTCATTATCACCTTGTGATAAGGCCCTGTCACCTACCGCCTACACCTCGTTTCGCTTCTTTAGCGTCAGCGCCCACCGACACTCTAAACTTTCACCAAAAACTTTCCGTCTCCTACAATCAATCTTTTTCCCGTTCCCAACTCTCCCTGGGATAAATAACCTACGAGAAGAGGTTTTGGTCGGCAGGCACATAGGCGAATCTGACACTGCCTCTCTTTGGGGAGTGCCTTTAGAAGATTTCCTCTGCCTCAAGGTTAAACTAAAATAAGAAAAGAACGGTACTCACACACGACAACATAAATGCGAGAATATCACGAAATAGAAAACTACTTTCTTGTCCACAGCACCTCTGAGGATGTCAGTCTTACCTGCTAACAAAACACCAGGCAACAAATCAGCCCCTAGGCTTGAAGCCGTTTCCAAAGCTCGAAAGATAATAATTATTATTTACATGACGCTAGCCGTGAAAGCCTACATCCTTTGATTGAAAATGAAAACTTAAAAATTCCGATATTACAAGTTCTAAATGCTTCTACTAATCTGTTGTAGTTCTAAAAAGGTTCTGTTCGAAATTTTATTCTAAGAGCAAGTCCTAGCTTTGATGGGCGTACTTAAAAATGTGATACTTCAAAATTGAAATTGAGAACCAATGAGTTCGAAATTGCGAACAAAGTCTAGTAGTTTCGACAAAATACTGAACCATATTTTTATTTTTGTTTTATCTGCTTACGCGCATATTTTGCAGTTAGCTACGCCGTGGGTTCAGTTTACGAAGTTAGAAAAGCACCTTGGTTAACATTATTAAAGCTCACAATAAGTTCCACATTTCTGCAAAGGCGATTACTACACTCTTTGTATTTATTCATCAAGATTTTGTTTCCAACGAGGAGAAAAACAGCACACATTTTCGGAGAAAGTAAAACCGTGTACTATCCAGGGTAGTGATTAACACAGAGGATCGAATACTTTTGTTATTTTATTTTATTTGTTTATATTAGTATAGTTAGTTTGAAAAGCTAAATATACAAAATTCTCAAAAATAATAGTTAACAATGTGGAATACAGACCGGGAAGGGAAGAGCGAAACAAATACTATTTTTCTACATAGTCCCCCGCCCATTTTTTTCTTAGGATTGTTTGTATATTTATGCCATCTGCGTGGTTTTCGTGAAAACGCTTCTTTCAGGGGCCCAAAAAAATGGAAGTCACTAGGGGACATTCACTATCACTTTTCATTTTGTTAATGTCTGAAGATTTGTAGTATTTTTTCCAATTTTTTCTTATAGTAGATTTTTTAATTAAAAATATTATCTGTATTTACACTATTATTTAAACTATCCGTGATTGTTTATATCGCTATATCTGCGTAAATAGCTAAATCCATACATAGTTTTTTATTTAAAGTTAAACTTGGAGCATATTTTAAACCGTTATTTAAACCATTACTTTCATTTCTTGTGAAGTTAGATAAATTGATTACTCTGTATATAATAAAGAATACATAAGAAACGTTACAAATTGTTAATTGATAATATTTTTCCAAGAAGTTAAGTTAATGAGACTAATATTATGGTGATATGAACTCACAAATTGGTAAATTGTTTAGGACAAACAATCCTTCGTTTTTCAGGCTTTCACGACAGGCATTATATTTAGACATATACGTCGCATCGAGAAGAAGGAAGACGTCGACCACGGCATAACAGCCCGGAAAGTGTGTATATGTCTAAATATTAATCCGGTTTATTTCAACAATAATACAATTGGGAAAATATCAAATAATAAATTAACAGCAAAAAATAATTTATCCAAAAAAACTGGAGTGTATGAAATAAAATGTTCAAATTATGATACGATATACATAGGTAAATCAAAAAGAAGTATTGTTACTCGGTTCAAAGAACATAAACAGTATGTCAAATATAAAAAACATAGTTCAGGTTTAACGACACATTTGATTGAAAATAACCATACGATAGATATTGAAAATTTGAAATTGTTAAAAAGTGTAAATGGCGGATTAGTATTAAACAAATATAAAGTGTTAGAAATTAAGAAAGCATTATTGAGTAACAGAAATTTAGCAAATGACCAAATTGAATTTAGTAGCAACCCCCTCCTTAATCCTAATGAAGTGTAAGTTGGTTCAAAATTGTATATATAAGCAAAATTGTCTTGTTAGTGTAGTTAAACTGTATAAACCCCTGATGATGCCCTAATAAGGCAAAATGCGTATTGGGTAAAAAATAAATTAAGTGAAATTTCCAAGTGTTGTGTTTTTATTTTTTTTTATTGTGAATATAATATATTTCATTTTGCAAGTAAATGGGAGACTAACAAGGGAGTTTGTTACCGACGTAGGGGTAAGACAGGGATGCGCCTTAAGTGCTATACTTTTCAATATTTTTATCGACGATCTCGATGATATCTGGATGAAAAGGGAAGAGGGTGGAACGGTGTGTGGCAAAGTAAAAGTGTAGGCCCTAAAATATGCGGACGATATAGCAATTGTTGCAGAGAGTGCCAAAGAGTTAGAGTCCATGCTGGGGTCATTAGAAAAGTATGTTGACAGAAATAAATTGACAGTTAATACGAGAAAGACAAAGGAAAAAGAAAGAAAGATGAAAAGTGGAAATTTAAGGGTGAGGAAATTGAGGTCGTTAATGAATTCAAATACCTGGGATATTGGTTCTCTACAAAAAATAGCACTGAGGGTCATGTAAGAAGACTTACAGGGAAGGCACAAAAAGCGGCAAATGCCACTTGGGGGGTCGCAAAGAGAGCTGGTAGGGACCTACGAGACGACCGGGTTTACTTAATGAACTCGCTAGTGAGAGCGCTGGCACTATATGGGGTAGAGGTATGGGGATGGGGAAAGTTGGATAGACTAGGTAAGGTTCAAGGAAGATATTGTAAGATGGCTTTGGGTGTAGCAAAAAACACGCCAAAATATATTTGGAGGAACGAGTTAGGCGTAGAAGATATAGAGTACACAATTAGGGAACGAATTTGCAGGTACTTAAAAGAGATTGTAGGGATGGGTGAGGGAAGATGGCCTAAAGTGTGTCTAATCGAGGAAATGAGAGGTGTAATAAACAAAAATGCATCAAAATGGGGAAAAGCGGTGTGGGAAATGTTTGCTGAGATGGGTGTAACGGATGTGTGTAAAATGATTTGGGAGGGAAAGGGTGGGGAAGAAATTTATAATAGATGTAGAGAAGGGTTAAATATGTGGTGGGAGAAAAAGTTGGAGGAAGAGTGGGAGGCAATTACAAATTCATCCTACAATCAAATGTATAAAGAACTAATGCCAGGTAACGGAGGGGCGGAATATTTAAACAAAACAAATAAAAAGAAAGACGATAAGGAAATGTGGGCGAAAATTAGATGCGGAAATATAGGGAGAGCGAATAAGAAAGGATATAGGGACTGGGGATGTAGGCTATGCGGAGGCTCTGAGGAAACTTTAGCTCACTTACTTTGTTGTGGAGTAGCCATAGCCATACAGAGTCAGGGTGAGAGAGTTAAAGAGTTTATGAGAGTATGGAGAGGTGATAGGTGTGAACAGGAATTGGGGGGACTAATAATAGAAATGCTGAGAGGAGAAGTGTGCGAGGAAGTATGTGAGTATATAAGGGTAAGTGAAGACAAAATGAGAGAGAGTAATGAATAGTGTTAAGTTAAAACGTTGTAACATAGTATGTAAGTAGTTTAAGACAGTTAGAATGTACAAGGTCAGAATGTAAAGGCTCATTGAACATACATGAGAAATAAATATATATAAATAAATATATATATATATATATATATATATATATATATATATATATATATATATATATAATATGTTTCATCAAGTGACAACGGCGAATACCGTCAATTTATTAAATTCTCCTGAACAAGGAACTAATCCTATTAAAATTCCAGAAACGTAAGGGTTTTGCAAATGATTATTATTGTGATACTAATAAAAAGTTATTCAGAATGTGAAAAAATAGGGAAAAATATATAATGAGGAAAATTTTCTGGCGGTAGTAACATGTTTTTATTATTATATATTGTCCAAATAGGAACAACAATTTACATATGGATATACGTATATTACTGTAATTATAATTATTAATCTCTTCGATTGGACCCATAAATAATGGTACTCTTATTTAAACGAGGTACTATTTTGTCGTTTCTTGAGCACCATATGTAGAAATTTTGTTTTAACTGTTACAGTCGATCTTGTATTAAAAGAATGGCATACATTTTAAAAAATGGATTGAAGAAGCTTTCAAATATTGTAATTCCATATTAATAAAATAAAAACACTACTATGGAGATAGTTATAAGTACATTTTTATTGCACCATTATACACATTTCACCATATAATGGCTTCCTCAGATGGAATTATTAAGTATTATCTTCTTCTTCTACTTCTTCCATCTGAGGAAGTCATTGTACGGTGAAATGTGTATAGTTGTGCAATAAAAATTTACTTGTAACTACCTCCGTAGTGGTGTTTTTATTTTATGCATACATTTTAGTTTGGCCACAATATATAAAAACAAGAATTACCCGATTTAAATTTATATTTATTATATTACATATATTAAAAATAAAAACAATAAATTTTTAAAAATACTTCCACTTTTTTTGTTTTCACTTGGTACATTTTTTGTTACAGAAGTAATTCGCCATGGACTCTTGGTGAAACATTATTTAAACAAAATAAGAGTAAATTAAACACTTGGAGGAGTTTCACTTTATTTTATTGATTACTCTATGTACATTTCGCCTTGCTAGGGCATCATCAGGAGTATTTACAGTACTGAAGAGACTTACAATAATTTTGGTTTAAATATACCTACACATTATAATCTATTAACTTAGGGTCTAAGAGGGGGTTAATACCGAATTGTACTTGGTCGTTGGATAATATTTTGTTAGACAAAACAGCTTTATTAATTTCTAAAATTTCAAATCGATCTAAAATTTTTCCGCCCTGTAAATGATGTAATAATTTAATGTTGTTTTTATTGCAAGTATGTTTATTGTTTATTAAATGAGAGGAAAGTCCAGAGGTATGTTTATTGTATTTAGCGTTTCTAATGTGTTCGTCAAAACGAATTGATATAGCTCTTTTGGACTTTCCTATGTAAACAGTAGGGCAATCAGAACAGGTAATTTCGTAAACACCACTTTTATCAGGGTTGTTGCCCTTGTTATTTAATTTGTTATTTACCAGAAAGTTGCTTAAGGTGAAATTATTGAAAAAGGCAGGGTTAACATTAAATTCTTTTAATTTGTGACCTAGATTAATACTTATATTACCATAAAATGGGATTTTTCCCCAGATTTGTTGTTTGCAACTTTCAATGTTGTTGTTTGGATAAATGGAGTTATAGAAGTTCTTTTTTAATTTTTTTGACAGCATTTTATTTATATTATTAGCTATAGCCTTTATGATATTTAATTCTTTGGTGAAATTTTCAGTGTGTAGAGGTGTGTTTACAAGTCTATTTAACATAGAGTGGAAACTTGCTAGTTTCATGTTCATGGGGTGGTTAGAACCTGCTGGAATGACTGTATCTGTGAAGGTATTTTTCCTGTATATATCGAAAATGATTCTATTATTGACTATTTTTAGATTGAGATCTAGGAAATTTAAGTTGTTGTTGCCTATTTCTAACGTGAATTGAATATGTTTATTTAAACTGTTGAGATAGTTTTGAAATTTAGTTAATTGCCGTTCTGTACCAACCCAAATGCAAAATACGTCGTCAACATATCGTAGCCATAAATATATATATTTATTAAAGTTATTGTTTTCTTCTAAAAAGGTTTCAAATTTATTCATAAAGTAGTCTGCGTAAAACGGGGAGATAGATGAGCCCATAGGTAGGCCATCTTTCTGTAAAAAGAACTTTTGATTAAAGGAAAAGTAATTTTGGTTTAAACTTAAGTCAATTAGTATTCTAAGTTCTGAATTTAGAGTTTAGTCTACATTCTTTAAGTCCTTGAATAACAAATTTTTTAACTGACTAATGGGTATGGAGGGAAATAAATTTTTTACGTCAAATGAAATTAATTTAGCGTTAGAGGGTAAATCAAGGTCCTTTAACTTATTGACTAATTCTATGCTGTTTTTTATAGTATGTTAGGGGTAAAGTCTATAATATCTATTAGTAATTGTGATAATTCTTTATAAAGTTTTTGGCTAGGTGTATTGAAGCAAGAGGCTACGGGTCTAATAGGGTTATCATTTTTGTGAAGTTTGACTAACCCGTAAAGAACAGGAGCTGACGGGTTGCTATTTTTTATTTTCCAAACTTGGTTTTTGTCAAAAGCAATTTCGATTTTGTTTAACATTTTTTGTGTTTTAATATTTGCACCGATTTATACCTATGTTTATATTGCTATAGGAAGCATCGGAAAACAGCTGTTTTTTAAAGCATTCATGGTGTTGATTGATTAATGCAATGTTAAGTTTAAATAATAATTTCATGAATCAAAAGCAACAAAAAATTAATAATAAATTGCAAAATATTATGTTGGATTTTTATCATTTAAGTATAAGAACAATTTGCTTTCTTGTTTCTAGCATTAGGTTATTTGATCATTAGCGACCATGAGAATTAGATTAGATGCAAGTAGTTAGTAGTTCAAATGTACTAACACCATACTAAGGGAATGCTCTGTAAACGTTTTACTTCCGTACATAAATACACCAACACTAGTACACAATAACGTACATAACTGATGTTTTCCAGTGTGTACAGGTAACTTTAGTGTGTTTGTGACGGTGTCGTGGAAATGTGCCTCCTGTAATTTTTGTAAAACATTGAAAATATGGGTAACAGTCATCCCCATGGACACGAACATAAAAGGAAAAGTGAAGATTCAACTGCTTCATCTGGAGGTGGTTCGAATAATAGTTCAAAAAAGGATATTTCCAGATCAGCGTCAGGTACCGACATTCACGAAAAGCCTACGCATTTACTACCTGTCGAAAAATTAGCAAAAGTAAGTTTACAATTACTAATGATATGCATTCTCAATTCATTATTTTTTTGTTAACATTTTATTATTTACATGACGTAATTAGAGTGTGTAAGCAATAATTCGCTGAATTGCTATTATAAAATTCTGAATACATATGGGTTTGTTTTATCAACAAATAAGTAGGTATATTTAGTGCAGTTAATATAAAGTAAGTAGTTATATACTTATATCAATGTTTGTCTTTTTAGATTGATGGTTAGTGTCAATGTTTTCATCTTAAAAAAAGAAATGCAAAATGAAAGAAAGTGACTACCTTTAAAATCAATTCTTTCTCGAGATTCTTCAAAATTGAAATTTAGGACAGTATTAAAAATGGAGTTTACATAAAATGGTATTTATGTCATAAGAAAGGGTTGAAATCCTACTGCTGATAAAACTATTAATTGATTATGAATTCAGTATTATGTTTTCACAAATTTTAGTTTTTTTCTGTGGTTTTTGTATAAGTGCAATTCTTTTATAATTAATTTGTGCATACCACAAGTGTTATCTGCCATCTGGGTATTTTCAGAAAACTGATGCTGAGTTTCTTTTGGATGCAAGATTAATCTCGTTTATGAAAAGGATAAAACATTTCTGTAGGTGGATTTGAATTGATTATCTTTTCTCATAATTCAAGCTGCTGTGTTGAATATGAATTAAAAAACTTCACTCCTTATAGGTGTGGAAATGAAAGTGTTTCTTAGATTTTCATTTTCTTACTTTTTCGCAGTCCATCATACTTTTGCTTTCATCCATATGAGGAGTTCCTTTTCTTTGCATGTTGACCTTCTAATTAGTCCATTTCTAATGTGGACGTTAAGTGCATTCAAAGAACAGTTTATATTGTGTTTCTACTCAAATGCAAAAAACATACGAACATCTGAGGTATTAATGTAAAGGAAAAAGGGCAGATAAAGAAAATTTATTAAAATCAAATATGTATTGTAGATAACAGTTTAGTTATTAAATTAAAATGGTAGTACTGACTTAGGCATGTGTTTCCAGAAAGGTAAATACAAAATTCAGTTGATTTGTTCACAATGAAAGTTTTTTATAATTTTTCATAAACATATGGAATTCGCAATCATATATTTTTGTTACACTCTATCTTTATTAGTGCAATAGAAGTACACATTTTAAATCTGCAGTGTGACGAAACTACCTATGAATTCCATACATTCGTGAAAAGTAAATTACATTTTTATTATTATTTTTATTTAAATTTAAAGTTGATTAGGGAAAGATGGACGAAATTGCTAAATTAAAAAATGCACAGGAGTACACATTTTATACATAGTACTTATATAATTATGATGTATTTAACGATAATATGACTCTTCACAGTCTTAACAATTCGTTTAAAACGGAATTCATATAAAAATATTCATGGTGCATTGCAATTTTCAAAACATTCAATTCATAACAATCACATGGAGTACATATTGTTAGTAGTATAATAAACCTATTATTATATTATAATATCTATTAGTAAATTACATTACAAAGTAGCAATAACACGAAACTACTTTCGTCTACTTTTGTAAAGAAATTCCGAATAGGCTTTTGGATTTAGTAGGCTATTGTGCAATCTATGGTAGAATCCTTTCTCTGTTTCTCAATATACCATAACAACATTCTATGATTACCTCGCTGATAGGACATGCGCTGTGGCAGTTGTGAGCATTTGACCTAAAACGTCAGAAGCTTTTAATTCTTGAAACGCCTTGGTGTGCTGTGGTGTGTTGTTTTGTTCAAAATGTCGGTCAAGCCTAAGTAATATTTAACAAAAATATATCCGACAGTGTGGTGGTGCACGAAGGATTTATTCACTTTTAATTGCAAGCGTGAATAGTGTTCTACTATTTATTAAATTTAATTAGATAATACGTATTTCTGCAAATATGCATATTTTATGTTTAGTGGTGGGTGCAAGTTATAATCGGGTAATTCTCATCATATTTGTGTCTACTACAGCATTGAAATCAATAATTGTATTTATTTTAGGTACAGTTTGTAGGAATCTTACATCTTGTACAATTTTGAATACAAAAATTAATTCAAAAAGTAATACTACTATAATGTTAAAATGTAGAAATAACAAGCCTTATAACACTATAAAAGTAATTTATTGGAAATCACCAAATGTACATTTTGATTACAAAGTAGTCATTATCAATGGTTAGTATTAACTAAAATTAAAAACAAGATTTCATCTATTTGTATCCAAAATTACATGAGGATTATTGAAAGACATCGAATAATGGGTTAAACGGTTGATCGAAATTCATTAGGGAATTTCTAAATTTCTGAATATACATACATTCATAGATTCTAAGATCCCTATAATTGTTACAATGTTTCAAAAGTTCAATATTATTATCTATAGTGTCCAGTATTTATAGCATGAAAAGCCACTACAGATTTCTCAGAATTGTTATTTTTTAAATGATATAAATGCTCTTTTAATCGTATGGATAAATTTCGTTTAGTTAAACCTATATGTACTTTCTCGCAATCTAAACAGTTTATTTTATAAATTCCTGATAATGAAGTTCTTTTGCCTTTATCTTTTGGATTACCTAAGAGACTTTCCAATTTATATTTATTACTACTAAATACAGGTTCAATATCTAATTTTTTACATAATCTCTTTGTGTGTCCATTAAATTTTGTGTGAATGTTAAATATTTGCCTGATTCTATTTACTTCTGTTTTTTCTAAAGTAGTATTGTCTTTCATTTTTCTTGGGTAATTTGTTTTTAAGTTTCTTTGAAATTAAATTAAAAAATAATTATAAATATTTTCCAAAATTGTGGATTAGATATGTGGACGATATTTTAATCATAGTAGATAAAAATTTCAATGTCAGTAAATGTATTAATCACATAAATTCTCTTTACGAGTCCATAGATAATGGCTACTTTGTAGTCGGAATGTACATTTGGTGAATTTCCAATAAATTACTTTTATAGTGTTATAAGGCTTGTTATTTTTTCGTTGTATTGTTTACACTATAATTCACTCGGTGATTTTTCACATATTTATCAATTACGTTAATGTATTGAAGTTAACCTATACTAAACAATACTCCAAAGTATTTTACTATAATTTTTCCTTGATCATAATACGTTGTCAGTGTCTCTCAACGTGCCGATAACATTACAGGAAATGCTTATCGTAGTTATATCGGCTTTACAAACAAGAGACGTTCCAATGTTGTTATTTAATCACTGACTTTGAACTAGTGATGCCGATTATTTCTGAAAAAGTCCATTTCTTGCACTAGAATAGATTCATATATTAAAACTTTTTCTTTTAATTTTTATATTGTTATTTCTTTAACTGACTTACAAGGGATCGGTATTATACAGGGTGAGTCACTAAGCCGAAATCGGCCATTTATACGCGCATAGTTCAAAATAGAGAAAAATATTTCAAATAAAAGTTGTATGGGGTTAAGTGTAGAATAACGTAAAAATATTTTCAAATATGGCGCAATTCCGGTTATACCGGAAATGCACCCTAACTTCATTATTTTAAATGGAACACCTTATTTTTTATTATACTTTTGAATTCCCCATAAAAAAATAATGTCAATTTATTAACATTAAATTGGACCTGGGACGCAACCTTCCGGAGTTATTTCAGGTTTCTTGGAAAATTTGACGTTTGCAGTGTTTGGCGCCATTTTAAATATTTCAGAAACGAAAGGACCTAGAGGGTTGCGGTTTTCACATTCCGTTTCTGCATGAAATTGCCTATCATCTACAGGTATTAGATAGACACATTCATTATCAATAGTATAAAATTTATCCATGCCAATATTTACAAATTCAAACAGGGATAACTATTTTTTTTTAAATGGAATGCCATATTTTTTCTCACATAAAATAATGCAAAATTAAATTTCCTTTCGACTGATATAGGGGTATTGGTATCTGTGAGCAGTAGTTTTTGAGAAATTTGCATTTTTTTGAAATTTTCAATAAAATCGCGTTATCACGTTGGCCGTTTCAAAGTTTGGCGATTTTGTTTTGTTTTTTTAATTGTTGAGTTAGGGCGTAAAAGTAGATGCAGAAGTTTTAATGCCAAATAACCAACCTAATTGTGAAAATAGTATTAATATGTACCTATACCTAAATAAAACGTAAAAAGTATTCGAAACAATTTATTAATAGAAATGGTTTATACTTTGGGTTTGGGCAATTTAGAGGCAAATACAATGCATACTTCGAGGTTTGAACTTGAAAGACATGAAATATTAATACTACGATTATGTTTTGAAATCGAGACTGCTGTTCGTTCGGTGGTTCTATTTTATCTCTCCTTTTCAACGTTCGTTTCTATATCCTCAAGAGCCCATACCGTTCTCACGCACTTATCTCCTGAAGACATAAAACAGACCATCTCGACAGCATTAGAATTCGCGTGCGACAACTAACATGAACGATGACAAATTTATGATTTATTTAAACGACAATTTGGAGACTAAACATTCAGTGCTCTTTTATTCTAATTGTTCTAGGAGTTCTAGATGTTGTCTTTTTTGTGGTGTAATAATTAAATATTTTGACACGAAAAAAACAGCCAAATCTCATAGAAAAATTAGAAATATAAAAAGCACTAAAATCTAAAAGTATAACTATCGGGTAGTTATAAGTACATAAGCTTTCACGGCCGGAATTCATAGTAGAATGATGGTTCGGGCTTGTAGGCCGTGGTCGATGTGAACGGTTTCGTCCAGACGTTTCGTCGTCATCACTGAAGATCTCAGCCGCAGTTGCCGACGAAACGTCTGGACGAAACCGTTCACATCCACCACGGCCTACAAGCCCGAACCATCATTCTACTATCGTGAAGTTGTAATCTAGATAGTGGCTATTTAGCAGAAATTGTTGTCCAGTATTTTTTAAATGTGTTTTTTGAAAGTCGACTGAGTTTTGAGTTTCTTAATTATTAATTAAAATAAAATGTGCAATAATTTTCATCACTTACACCGTACTTTTAAGATTTATCCCCGAGAACGTAAATATCACATTACGTAATATAACATTGAAGTGCATCTCTTAAAAGAACTTTAGTATCATTTCGATGTAGGTAGAAAAACTAAAGCAGTCGAAACGATTGTAGAATTTTGTATTAAACCTTTTAAATCATAAATTGAACAATTTCGACCTATACCTGATGAAAATATATTATAACAAAAAGAAAATCATCTGGGTCTGAACTATTCATTTTCTATTATTGTATTAAAATTAAATGAATTTTAATATTCTTATTGTTACTTATTACGTGTTTTGCTGGTGTTATCAAGCAGTTGTTACTGTCGTGCCAAAAACTGACAGTATGACTAAATATTGGTAGTGTACCGAATGGCAATTGTAAACTAATCTGCAATTGCATAAGATTGCACACTAATAATTCCTACATTCGTTTGTTTTGTTTGTTTTTAATCCTGCTTTTAGGTATTTTTCTGTAACCCTTACGCGTGTGTTCTAGCAATTAGGTGAAGTTCATGCGGTATATAGGTTGCTGATTTTTCAATTCATAACTTCTTCCTCCACTACTATTTTGATCCAAATCAACGATGAAAATAATGATTTAATCATCTATGTAATTCATTTTTGTTCTACTAAAAACTGGCAGCATCATTCAACGTTGGTAGTGTACTATGTGGCAATTGTAAACTAATCTGCAATTGCATTACATTGTACACTGATAATTCCTACTTTTGTTTGTTTTGGTTGTTCTTAATCTTGACTTTAGGTATTTTTCTGTAGTCTTTACGCGTGTGCTATATTATATATTAATGAGATGTAGTTACTGTGGCGTATGGGATACTGATTTTTAAATTCACAACTTCCTCCATTTCTGTTTTAATTCAGATCAGTGTCGAAATGAATTATTTAATCGTCGTATGTGATATTTAATTCATTTTTGTCCTACTAAAAACTGGCAGTATCATTCAACGTTGGTAGTGTACTGTGTGGCAGTTGTAAACTAATCTGCGATTGCATAACATTATACACTGATAATTCCTGCTTTTGTTTCATTTGGTTGTTCGTAATCATGGCTTTAGGTATTTTCAGTAGTATTTAAGCGTGTATTGTATTAGATATCAATGAAATGTGGTTACGATGGCGTATGGGTTACTGATTTTTAAATTCACAACTTCCTCCATTTCTGTTTTAATTCAGATCAATGACGAAATGGATTATTTGATCGTCTACGTGATATTTAATTCATTTTTGTCCTACTAAAAACTGGCAGTATCATTCAATGTTGGTAGTGTAATGTGTGGCAATTGTAAACTAATCTGCAATTGTATAACATTGTACACTAATAATTCCTACTTTCGTTTGTTTTGTTTGTTTTTAATTCTGCTTTTAGGTATTTTTCTGTAACCCTTACGCGTGTGTTCTGGTAATTAGGTGAAGTTCATGCGGTGTATAGGTTGCTGATTTTTCAATCTACAATTTCCTCCACCTCTCTTTTAATTCGGATCAACGACGAAATTAATTATTTAATTATTTATGATGTTTAATTCATTTGTGTCCTACTAAAAACTGACAGCATCATTCAATGTTGGTAGTGTACTGAGTGGCAATTGTAAACTAATCTGCAATTGCATAACATTGTACACTAATAATTCCTGCTTTTGTTTGATTTGGTTGTTCGTAATCATGGCTTTAGGTATTTTCAGTAGTATTTAAGCGTGTATTGTATTAGATATCAATGAGATGTGGTTACGATGGCGTATGGGTTACTGATTTTTAAATTCACAACTTCCTCCATTTCTGTTTTAATTCAGATCAATGACGAAATGGATTATTTGATCGTCTACGTGATATTTAATTCATTTTTGTCCTACTAAAAACTGGCAGTATCATTCAATGTTGGTAGTGTATTGTGTGGCAATTGTAAACTAATCTGCAATTGTATAACATTGTACACTAATAATTCCTACTTTCGTTTGTTTTGTTTGTTTTTAATTCTGCTTTTAGGTATTTTTCTGTAACCCTTACGCGTGTGTTCTGGTAATTAGGTGAAGTTCATGCGGTGTATAGGTTGCTGATTTTTCAATCTACAACTTGTTCCTCTACTTCTATTTTGATCCAAATCAACGATGAAAATAATTATTTAATCATCTATGTGATATTTAATTCATTTTCGTTCTACTAAAAACTGGCAGTATCATTCAACGTTGGTAGTGTACTGTGTGGCAAGTGTAAACTAATCTGCAATTGCATAACATTATACACTAATAATTCCTACTTTTGTTTTATTTGGTTGTTCGTAATCATGGCTTTAGGTATTTTCAGTAGTATTTAAGCGTGTATTGTATTAGATATCAATGAGATATAGTTACTATGGCGTATGGGTTACTGATTCTTAAATTCACAACTTCCTCCATTTCTGTTTTAATTCAGATCAATGACGAAGTGGATTATTTAATCGTTTTTGTCCTACTAAAAACTGACAGTATCATTCAACGTTGGTAGTGTATTGTGTGGCAATTGTAAACTAATCTGCAATTGTCTAACATTGTACACTAATAATTCTTAGTTTCGTTTGTTTTGTTTGTTTTTAATCCTGCTTTTAGGTATTTTTCTGTAACCCTTACGCGTGTGTTCTGGTAATTAGGTGAAGTTCATGCGGTGTATAGGTTGCTGATTTTTCAATCTACAACTTGTTCCTCTACTTCTATTTTGATCCAAATCAACGATGAAAATAATTATTTAATCATCTATGTGATATTTAATTCATTTTCGTTCTACTAAAAACTGGCAGTATCATTCAACGTTGGTAGTGTACTGTGTGGCAAGTGTAAACTAATCTGCAATTGCATAACATTATACACTAATAATTCCTACTTTTGTTTTATTTGGTTGTTCGTAATCATGGCTTTAGGTATTTTCAGTAGTATTTAAGCGTGTATTGTATTAGATATCAATGAGATATAGTTACTATGGCGTATGGGTTACTGATTCTTAAATTCACAACTTCCTCCATTTCTGTTTTAATTCAGATCAATGACGAAGTGGATTATTTAATCGTTTTTGTCCTACTAAAAACTGACAGTATCATTCAACGTTGGTAGTGTATTGTGTGGCAATTGTAAACTAATCTGCAATTGTCTAACATTGTACACTAATAATTCTTAGTTTCGTTTGTTTTGTTTGTTTTTAATCCTGCTTTTAGGTATTTTTCTGTAACCCTTACGCGTGTGTTCTGGTAATTAGGTGAAGTTCATGCGGTGTATAGGTTGCTGATTTTTCAATCTACAACTTGTTCCTCTACTTCTATTTTGATCCAAATCAACGATGAAAATAATTATTTAATCATCTATGTGATATTTAATTCATTTTCGTTCTACTAAAAACTGGCAGTATCATTCAACGTTGGTAGTGTACTGTGTGGCAAGTGTAAACTAATCTGCAATTGCATAACATTATACACTAATAATTCCTACTTTTGTTTTATTTGGTTGTTCGTAATCATGGCTTTAGGTATTTTCAGTAGTATTTAAGCGTGTATTGTATTAGATATCAATGAGATATAGTTACTATGGCGTATGGGTTACTGATTCTTAAATTCACAACTTCCTCCATTTCTGTTTTAATTCAGATCAATGACGAAGTGGATTATTTAATCGTTTTTGTCCTACTAAAAACTGACAGTATCATTCAACGTTGGTAGTGTATTGTGTGGCAATTGTAAACTAATCTGCAATTGTCTAACATTGTACACTAATAATTCTTAGTTTCGTTTGTTTTGTTTGTTTTTAATCCTGCTTTTAGGTATTTTTCTGTAACCCTTACGCGTGTGTTCTGGTAATTAGGTGAAGTTCATGCGGTGTATAGGTTGCTGATTTTTCAATCTACAACTTGTTCCTCTACTTCTATTTTGATCCAAATCAACGATGAAAATAATTATTTAATCATCTATGTGATATTTAATTCATTTTCGTTCTACTAAAAACTGGCAGTATCATTCAACGTTGGTAGTGTACTGTGTGGCAAGTGTAAACTAATCTGCAATTGCATAACATTATACACTAATAATTCCTACTTTTGTTTTATTTGGTTGTTCGTAATCATGGCTTTAGGTATTTTCAGTAGTATTTAAGCGTGTATTGTATTAGATATCAATGAGATATAGTTACTATGGCGTATGGGTTACTGATTCTTAAATTCACAACTTCCTCCATTTCTGTTTTAATTCAGATCAATGACGAAGTGGATTATTTAATCGTTTTTGTCCTACTAAAAACTGACAGTATCATTCAACGTTGGTAGTGTATTGTGTGGCAATTGTAAACTAATCTGCAATTGTCTAACATTGTACACTAATAATTCTTAGTTTCGTTTGTTTTGTTTGTTTTTAATCCTGCTTTTAGGTATTTTTCTGTAACCCTTACGCGTGTGTTCTGGTAATTAGGTGAAGTTCATGCGGTGTATAGGTTGCTGATTTTTCAATCCACAACTTCTTCCTCCACTTCTATTTTGATCCAAATCAACGATGAAAATAATTATTTAATTATCTATGTGATATTTAATTCGTTTTTGTTCTACTAAAAACTAAAAACTGGCAGTATCATTCAACGTTGGTAGTGTATTGTGTGGCAATTGTAAACTAATCTGCAATTGTATAATATTGTACACTAATAATTCCTACTTTCTTTTGTTTCGTTTGTTTTTAATCCTGCTTTTAGGTATTTTTCTGTAACCCTTACGCGTGTGTTCTGGTAATTAGGTGAAGTTCATGCGGTGTATAGGTTGCTGATTTTTCAATCTACAACTTGTTCCTCTACTTCTATTTTGATCCAAATCAACGATGAAAATAATTATTTAATCATCTATGTGATATTTAATTCATTTTCGTTCTACTAAAAACTGGCAGTATCATTCAACGTTGGTAGTTTACTGTGTGGCAATTGTAAACTAATCTGCAATTGCATAACATTGCACACTAATAATTCCTGCTTTTGTTCGATTTGGTTGTTCGTAATATTGGCTTTAGGTATTTTCAGTAGGATTTAAGGGTGTATTGTATTAGATATCAATGAGATGTAGTTACTGTGGCGTATGGGTTACTGATTTTTGAATCCACAACTTCCTCCATTTCTGTTTTTATTCGGATCAATGACGAAATTAATTATTAAATCATCCATGTGATATTTAATTTATTTTTGTCTTAAAAACTGGCATTATCATTCAACGTTGGTAGTGTACTGAGTCGCAATTGTAAACTAATCTGCAATTGCATAAGATTTTACACTAATAATTCCTAGTTGTGTTTGTATTGGCTGTTCTTAATATTGGCGTTCGGTGTTTTTCGGTAGTGTTTACACGTGTGTTATATTAGATATCAATGAGATGTAGTTGCTGTGGCGTATGGGTTACTGATTCTTAAATTCACAACTTCCTCCATTTCTATTTTAATTCAGATCAATGACGAAGTGGATTATTTAATCGTTTTTGTCCTACTAAAAACTGACAGTATCATTCAACGTTGGTACTGTATTGTATGGCAAGTGTAAACTAATCTGCAATTGTCTAACATTGTACACTAATAATTCCTACTTTCGTTTGTTTTGCTTGTTTTTAATCCTGCTTTTAGGTATTTTTCTGTAACCCTTACGCGTGTTATCTAGTAAGTAGGTGAAGTTCATGCTGTGATAGGTTGCTGATTTTTCAATCAACAACTTGTTCCTCCACTTCTATTGTGATCCAAATCAACGATTAAAATAGTTATTTAATTATCTATGTGGTATTTAATTCATTTCTGTTCTAAAAACTGACAGTATCATTCAACGTTGGTAGTGTACTGTGTGGCAATTGTAAACTAATCTTCAATTGCATTACATTGTACACTAATAATTCCTAGTTGTGTTTGTATTGGCTGTTCTTAATATTGGCTTTCGGTGTTTTTCGGTAGTGTTTACACGTGTGTTATATTAGATATCAATGAGATGTAGTTGCTGTGGCGTATGGGTTATTTATTTTTAATCCACAACTTCCTCCACTTCTCTTTAAATTCGGATCAACGACGAAATTAATTATTATATTATTTATGGTCTTTAATTAATTTTTGTCCTACTAAAAACTGGCAGCATCATTCAATATTGGTAGTGTACTGTGTGGCAATTGTAAACTAATATGCAATTGCATAACATTGTACACTAATAATTCCTGCATTTGTTTGTTTTGGTTGTTCGTAATATTGGCTTTAGGTATTTTCAGTAGTATTTAAGTAAGCGTGTATTGTATTAGACATCAATGAGAAGTAGTTATAACCCTTAGGGGAGAGTAGGTAAATGGCGCTCTCATAAAGAAAGTTGTACAAAAATCAGAAACTTTTTATGCCTCAAAATATCTTTTTTAGTGATTATAGTATGATTTTTAGGCTTCTAAACCGAGTTTGACATTTTGCATGTTATTTAAATTCGGGCTGTAAAACTTTTATTATAGTGATTATACGCAGTAGCGGCATTACTCGACAGAGAAGTTTAATACCGCTCGGCCGCGACAATTACGCTCAACAGAAAAAAGAACATTAAAATAAAAATAAAATAGACAAAATAAACTTTTATTTCTTAAAACTGATTCAAGAAATAAATGTTTAAAGGTTAGCAATTAGCATCACAAAATATAACTGCTTAAGGATGAAAAATGGGTAAAAAATAAAGAACAAATATCTGCCAATCGTAGTTTAACTGAAAAAATTCAAAGTTAGGCGATCTTACAACGATCGCAGACGTAGTTATGAGGACGGTCTTCTCCCGTACACAGCTGATGAGCCCATCCGGCACACGAAGTGCATCTAAACCATATTTCGTTTTTCCCGTATTCGCCACAAATTAAGCAAACTTCTTTGTTTGCATCTTTATGTTCCATTGAAGCTGAAAATAAATAGATTATTAAACATAGGTAGTCATACTTGTAGCGTGATTCTTACCAAGTTCACTTTCTGTTATATCCAGATCCTCCATTTCGTCATCTTGAACTATATCGGACAGATCTAGGTTTTCGTCATCTTCGGATGAGTCGTTCTCAAACATTTTGCGTTTAACTGCCTTCGCTTTCACGCTAACATTTTGTTTAATTTTATTGTTCTTCGTATTTGCTTTTAATTTTATTTTTCTTTTTTCCTCTTTTTCTTCTAAGATTTTTTTCATTGGAGTTGACTTCAGTATTTCGGATCATTGCTTTTTTCGACGGGGGGCTTTTTGTTTTGACATTGGCAACACTGGACAGGGAGATATTTCAGTAAACGAGACGTTTACCTTGGTTTGAATATCTGGCTCCGCTGGAATTTGTTCTTTATTTCCTATTTGTGAACATCCGGCTATTGGTGTTGATACAACGTCAGTGGTTTGGAGTTCTTTAGAGTGAATTTCTGAAATTTCTAGACTTCCTGCTGTGGAATCAGTTTGATTTTTAGTTGAAGACAAATGCTCAATCTCATAATCGGTTTTAGTAAAAACATGTGGATTCAATGGGTAAATTCCTGATATGTTAAACCCATTAACTGCCTTTTCTGCAACAGAAACTCTCAAATAAGCCCTTGCAAATAACCCAGCTACATCGGTGTTTACAATCCTTGTAAAGTGGTGGTTTTTCATAAACAACTCACACTCATTACTGTAGGCTTTTTTCAAAGCGGAAAAGAATGTCAGATCGAGTGGCTGAAGCCGATGAGAAGTGTGAGGAGGGATTGTTAGAATAATAACGCCGTTCTCACGACAAAAAGTGTAGATTTTTAAGGACGCATGGCTGGAATGGTTATCCAATACGAGAAGCACTGGATCTTCGAGGCTAGCCATAGTAAAGTTTGTAAAATGTTCTAACCAAACGATAAATAAGTCTTCATTTATCCAGCCATTTTTGGAACATGCATATATTGACCCTGGAGGACCATTTCTCTGAAGACTGGGAGTTAGCCTCTGCCTGGCATGAATAAACATCGGGGACCCAAACGAACCGGCCGCACTCATCGCGCAACATACAGTGATTGTTTTTCCTCGTTCTAAGCTCGTAGCAGTACCTATTTGCTTCTGGCCCTTCTGACTTATGATCTTAGCTGGTTTATGGACGGTTGAAATCCCCGTTTCGTCCACATTATAAATTCTCGTTGGTGCGAACATACACTGAGTCAGAAGTTTATCCAAATTATTATAAAATCTTATAACTTCCTCCTTAGTAAAGGCTGTTATTCTATTTAGCGATGTTGCTTTAGGGATTCTAAAGTTTAATCTTGGGTTCCTAGCCATAAACGAATACAACCAATCCTTACCAGTCGTTTTGGATTGCTTGTTAAAATTATTGGGGATGTTATTTTTTTGGGCGTAATCAAATATTGTCCTGCGTAACTGCAATGGTGTCAATCCGTAAAATAGTTGAGCCAAGTTAAGAAGCTGCTCACTAATTTCTTGTTCTTGCTCATTCGTAAATATTGGTTTGCTTCCCATTCGTGGCTCGTAATATCCTCCTTCTTTCAAACGATCCCTTAAGTTTCATAGGCTGTTAAACTTTCCCCTAAGTGAAAAGAAATTTCAAAAAGAAATAGCAATAATTAAAACCATTGCTAAGAATAATGGATATAAACCTAAACTAATTGATCAATTAATCAAAATAAAAGGAAAAAAAAACGATTCTAAACAATTTTTAAAACTCTTATAAACAAAGGCAAAAACTATAAATTTATTAACTATATAAATTGTAACAATAGTAAGTTATATAGGGAATTAAACAAACTAGACATAAGACCAATGCCCGTGGATAAATGTAACGTTAAAAAATATCTAGTAAATAACAAAGGAAAACTTAATAAATTAGAAAAAAGCGGAATTTATAAATTAAATTGTGCAGATTGCAACTCCTTCTATATTGGGCAAACAGGCAGGAATTTCGGAATACGGCTTAAAGAACATGAAAAAGACGTAAAAAATAAAAAAATCAACAATAGGGATAAGCTTGCATTGTTTAGAAAACAACCACCAGGTCGACATAAACAATTTTAAAATTCTCCACACTGAAAATAAAGGTCGACGACTCAATTTGTGAGAAAAAATTCTCCAAGGGACCTTGATTAAAATTCCTGGGAGAAATTGACCGAAAGGACCCTTTCAATCTTTGCACAAATACAGAAATTCCTTCAGAGTAGAATTCAGTTCTTAAGGATAGGAATAGTTGTTTTGGTATTGTTGGCTTTGAAGGACATGGTTTGCAGGACAGCGATGGCAGACTGCCAGAACTGAACATGACCGGAATTGTGTTTCACCACCCACCGTAGTCGCTTACTGATAGATGATTTCATCTGCGAGCCACAATAAGTTTCAAAATTAATATACTGAGTCTCTCACATTTAAATGGATGGTATCTTACATAATGTTAGGTTGGGGATAGAGAACACCCTGTACAATAGGTGGAACAGAAGACGGCAATTTAGACGGTTCGGCCGAACACTACCAAAAACGTTCAAGGCTATCACATGTAGTTGATATTCTTGGAGCAATGTTGATATACGCTCGATATTGTCGGGCCTGAGAAATGTTGGTTATTGTTTATAGTTTAGCATTTTTCTTATGTATTGCATGATGAATAAGGTGTAGACAGTGTTACGTAGTCGGTTTTAAAATTTAAGTTTTAAAAAGAAAACTTCTATAATTTAATAAAAACCAATATAAACTTTATTTTAATAAGAAAATTAATAATTAGGTATAGAACTACATACAGTAGATATACTTGGCTGCGATTGGACGGCTGGTATTCTCGGGCGGCGACTCGCAAGTGCCAGACTAGAGTCAAGCTCAACAGGGTCTTCTTTCCCCGCTAATTTTCCAAGCCCGTTCCCTTGGCAGTGGTTTCGCTAGATAGTGGGTAGGGACAGAGAGAATCTCGTTGATCCATTCATGCGCGTCACTAATTAGATGACGAGGCATTTGACTATGAATGATTTATTGAAAGTATAGAAATAAGTAATGAAAACTTTACAATAAATATTACGGCAAGGATATTGCTGCCGGGGCTAAAACAATTTTGATCAAGACAGAACTATTTAACGTGACTGTTAGTTTGTTGGGTAAATAATAAGACGCCAGAATCATGATTTATTTTACATAGTAAGTTGTTATATGTAATTGATATAATTGGTCTAAGGCGCAGGTGGTGGGTGCTGAAGGGGATGAGGGATCATCGCTGCCAGACTATCCGATTGAATGCGGTGTGGGTGAATACCCCTCCTCGGATGGCGGAGCAAACAAGGCTGGATATGATGGTTTTGTTGACACCCAGAGCCTCCAGAAGAGTGTTATTTCTGGAGCACCAGGTGCCGCGAGCTCCCACGATGACAGCCTGGGTACTGATGGCGCGACCGGGATGAGCGGCTCTAACGGAGTCCAGGAAGGCTGGATCCGAATACGTCGCGATCTTGTTGTTGTGCGCGACGCTGAGAGGCTCAGGGCGTTCCCAGGACACGCCAACATCGGCGACGATGACCTCTGATTCCCTCACGAACAGAAGATCCGGTTTTCGTAACCGGCCGTCAGGGGTCCAGAATCTGGGCTCGATGGAAGTAGCCCAGCCCTTTTCCTTTAAGAGAGTCATAGTTACTCCCGCCGTTTGCCCGCGCTTGCTTGAATTTCTTCACGTTGACATTCAGAGCACTGGGCAGAAATCACATTGCGTCAACACCCGCTGGGGCCATCGCAATGCCCCGATCCTCAGAGCCAATCCTTATCCCGAAGTTACGGATCCAATTTGCCGACTTCCCTTACCTACATTATTCTATCGACTAGAGGCTCTTAACCTTGGAGACCGGCTGCGGATATGGGTACGATCCGGCGCGACACCCGCACGTGGCCCTCTCCCGGATTTTCAAGGTCCGAGGGGAAGATCCGGACACCGCCGCAACTGCGGTGCTCTTCGCGTTCCAAACCATATCTCCCTGCTAGAGGATTCCATGGAACTCGAACGCTCATGCAGAAAAGAAAACTCTTCCCGGATCTCCCGACGGCTGGCTTCGTTCGGCCGGTGATGCACTAGTCAGTGCGAAGACGTCAGTGAAATAGCGGTGGTTGCTTGCAAAAGCGATGGATATGTGCGGAGTACACGGTAAGCAGGTAGGTCGAGAAGGAACGAAGGTTCGATCTCGAATCTGTGTGTGTGGCCGTAACAGAACGCTTAATGGTACGAGCTTTTATAGTAGGTCAGGGACATGATAAGGGGTCCAAGTTCATATTTCATGGATATAGCAAATTCTTCCCCTGTTAGTCAATTTTTAAACATTTATAGTTAAAATTTATAAAAATTCTCAAAAAAAAAACATATGCATAAATAACAATAATAAAAATAGTATAACGTCTAAGACATTGTGGTGTTGTGGGTGATTATTTAATATTATATGTATTTAAATAAAACTGATGATAGTTTGATGATATTTAATGTACAGACGGTTAGTAGTGAAAGATGAAAGAATTGAAATGAATTTAATAATGAATGGTAAAAAATGTAATGGTTGAAAACGAGTATTATCGATACCGGTCGGTGAAGAAGTGTTGATTTGAAAATATAGAAAGTTAGTATTCAACGGTAAAGGTTATTTCTTGGAAGCATGCCGAGGGTAGCGAAACAAGAAGCGGTCGTTTTAGTAGGGATCGGCAACGGTACTTTTTATGATTGACCGTTGCAAGCGATCGGTGACAAGGGACAGGAATTTTGGTTTGTGTATGAAAGATAGACAAGAAAAGAAAGCTGTTTCTCAGAATTAAAAAAGGCAAGACAGTAGAAAACATGTTTGAGAAAAGGCATGCTCAAGGGTGTTAGTAATTTTATACAAAATATTTACACAGAATTTACACAAGACAATTTATACAAAGTGAGGAATTTTTATGTACAATACACAAATGAATATAATTACAATAGCGGGACATAAGTCCCCACAACATTATAAATATAAATCTCAAAGAGAAGTCAGTCTTCTTTCTTAATGGTGACAATTCAACATGACACAACATTGCCTGGATTTTGTCGGTTTCTTATTTTAGACCCGCAGCAGATGCTTATGGTTTGATTTACCAACGCAAAAGGTCAAAAGATTTATTAACCGCACACACTTTGGACAACACACATAGCAGTAGCAGCAGGTCAACAATATTGTACCGCACAACCCCAGAGCGTACTTCCAGTAGTTCCTCCTCATATGTTTGAATGGTGTGTTTTATAGTTCTTCTGTTTTATCTTCGAACCTTCGAAGTTCTTCCTTGAGCGTATTTACATCCCCAAAATGTAGTTGTGAAATCTTTATTGGATCTAGTTGAATTGCATTTAATTTTTCTATGTCGAGAATGCAGCAGCCTATTCGAATGAGATTGGGATTCCAGCTGTAATCGTGATGTTTTTTGTGTTCTTGTTTTGGGCTCGAATTGTGGTACCGTCCTCCAAATAAGCAGAACAGCCAGGTGTCATCGATATGACACAAGAAGTTGCTACGGTTACCCTGTTCATCGCATGGTTGGGACACTTTGAGAGAACACTCGTTTCGGATGTTATTCCGAAAAGCCAATTGTTATTCGATATCTCTATCGGATGAATTGCCCTCCATTTTCAGTGTGTGGATGTGGCAGCCATGGTTGTCTTGCTTTAACACTAAGTTTATTTCGCAACCCCTGTTGTTTATTGGTGTTTGTTATGTTATCACATAAGGTGACTTCGGCCAATTGTTTGCCTTTGGACATGTCGTTGATTTTAAAATATTTAACTCCATTTTCGGCCAGGTGGTTAGTTTCCAATTGAACAATGTGATGTATTTCACGATGTTCCTCTCTTTCGACAGGGTAGTTAATGAGTCGATACAGGTTATATATAGAATTCTCATAAAGTGGCAGAGTTAAACTTAAAATCAAGAGATTTTTGTTGAACCTAACAGTGGGTGTAATAATTTCATAATAGTTTAAAAGAGTGAAATTAGCAAGAATACTTGAAGGCGTTGCACTGTCTGTCTGAATGGATTCCATCTCTTTCTTTAAAATTTCAGGCGATATGGCCCAAACCCATAATTGACCCAGTTATGCAAAATTAATTGTTTCAATTATGTTTTGTAATTTTATTGTTAAAAGGGTAACATAATCAACAAAATCTGAATGAATAGATAATAATAATTGTGTTACTGAAGCTTCATTTGTAGTTGTGACTAATTGGTTTAAATGTTTTTGTAATTTAGAAAGATTATTAGTTATAGATCCTTCAAAACCTTTAAATTTAGAGAGTGTTGAGTTTAGGTTATCCATAATTCTACCTGAAATGTGGACGATTTGTCTCATTAGAGAAAGTGTTTCTTTACCCTGTTTTTTCAACTGTTCAATAAGGTCGTCTTCTTCATTGGAATCCATTATTCAAAACATCGTGTGCATGGCATTACCAACTACATTAAGCCATCCTCTCTTTACTCTTGAATTGTCAAAACTTTTTTTTAGATCTAATTTAGATTTTATCTGATTTAAATGATTTTGTAATATTGTTGTCTCGATGAACTTTTGCACAAGATTATGTCCTTGTTTCAAAACACTGAAATTTATTAATATTTTCTTTAATTCATTGTACTCGCAATCCAAGTAAGAAATGTTTTTGTATAAAATAATTTCGTATTGGGAGTCTTGTAATAACAGGGGGCCTATTTCATGAATGTACACTCCTACCGCGGGCAGTGTAGTTATCTTAAACTGACCCGTTATCGAGAGCATTAGGTGCATTAGATAAGCCAGAATGGGTAGCATCTGAAAATAATTTTATATTTTCACCATTTATTCTAAAAATTTTGTTACTATTATTTTTAATTTTAAAAGTATTATCATATGTCTTAACTATACTAAAAGTTTCTTTACTCCTATTTGGAAACCTACTAGTTAATACTACCTTATCTGTTCTGATCTTCTTGATCTTAGTATCATGTGTAACTTTAGACTAAATTTTTGAATTTTCAATGTTTTCCTTAGCAATTCGTATTTTATCCCTGATCCTTTCTGAAGTTTCATTAGCACTTCGTCATAGGTCCTATTTTGTATTCTTCTGTTGTTTATTATATCTTGTTTCCTTCCGAATAGGAGCACGTATTGCGTAAATTTTGTGCTTTTATTTGTGGAAATATTATAAGAGCTAATACATATATTAATTGCTTTTGATAAGTCTTTTACTGTAACAAACAACATTGTCTAACGTTAATAAACTTTCTTTTAATGTTGGTCTAACGTTGTGGAAATGACATTGAAAATTCTGTTGGGGTCTAATAGGTGGCTTTCTTTGTCAGGTAATAGCTCGCATTGCTACATCCTCATTTTCTTGTTTAGGCACAAATGATTTTTGAAAAGGTGTAAATGGTCTGTTTGTAAAATTTTGATTTTGTTATGGTCTGAATTGATTGTGTGATCCAAAATGATTTTGTTTAAAACTGGGATCTATATTTTGAATAATAGGTTTAGGTGGCGAATATTTACTTACTAATGGCAAGGGTTGTTTTTATTGCGGTGGCGTATTGAATTTAAGTAATTGTGGTTGTGCTACATGTGTTATATCTCTAATTATTTAAGGAGATTAACAAGAATTTATTTGACAGCACTATTCACTATAGGGATAGTGTCGAGTCGATTTTCCAATACCTTTGTATTAACAGAACTTATTTAAGTTGTATAAAACAACTTCTCTGCAACATAGTATTGACTCGGAGTGTAGCTTGATGAACTGATGATTGTTGAATCAACTTATTTAAGTAATAATTATACTTCTGATTAACAATATCAGAACAATTATAAAGAAAGACCTTTATTTGTCAAAACTCAGACTACAACCACAGATTAGAGAGGTTTATAGATGATTCACTCGATAAACGCCATTTATCAATAGGAGGTCACACAAAAACGGAAAAGGCGGGGAATTTAAACAGGTCGTAATTTCGTTTTCAGTTTTCAAGTTTTTCTTAAGTAATGAAATTAGAATTTAACATGTAACAATCTATTTTCCAAAAGAATATAATAAACCATAAAATATTCTTTTAGTTGGTAGATTGTTACATGTTAAATTCTAATTTCATCAAAATAATGGAGAGGATACATAATGCAAAAGATTGAATATGGCTAATAAAATATTCTATTGTATAAATTGCGTTTACAATTAACAAATACACTCACAATTTAGTTACAGTTGAACCCCTCTTAACCGATCACTTTAGCTATTTCAAAGGGAAATGTTAACAGAAATATAAAATAACACTGTTTTATGATAACTAATTGTTTCTGTCTGTACTTTATGGAAATTAGGAACCATATTGAATCAAATAATTGAGTGAAACACACTTAATTTACATTTAATACATTTACTAAACTCTTCCGATCGTTTCACCCTACAAGGGCATCTTTAGAAGAAGTATCGATCAAGTATCAATAAATTAAGTGTGTTTCACTCAATTATCTGGTTTATGATGCAAATAATATGTATGTTCAGATTTGATGAAGAATTTGAAAACATTGAAAAAGATAAAATAGGTATGTACTGTACAAATTAACAATAACAGCAAAGTAATTTTTTGAAAAATTATTTTTTTTTAAGCTGAATATGGCTATTTTGAGTAACAAACAAACACTGGGTTACGTTTCACGAAAAAATTTAATTTATTCTTCTCTACAATATTGTTTCAACCGTTGCGGGTCATTATCAAGAGCTGTGGTGTTACTGATATTGTATATACTGTAGAGAAGAATAAATAAATTTTTTTTTCGTGAAACGTAACCCAATGTTTCTTACTCAAAATACCCATATTCAATATTCAACATGGCTCACAAAGAATGCGATACGCAATCTATCAACGTCAATTTTTTTTTTGTTTTTGTTTTCGGGGTGGAGAGGAAATTTTCTAAAGACACCCAGCCGCCCGTGCGATTCGGTAGTGTCAGATTCCCGAGGAAGGTGTCCTCGAACCTACCGACTAAAACCTCTCCCCCTCAGACCATTTTTAACTAGGCTGATAATCCCAGAAAGGTTAACAGTTCTACTGTAATAATTACAAAATTACATAGGAATGAAACAATTGCAAAATAAATTAACAATTCCGAAGTCACTGTAAACAATTAACATATTTATATATCAGCACAACTAAGCTACTCGATCCACTTAGAGATGCCGTACAAAAAACAGGAATGTGACCATGGAAGTGGTATATTTACTTATCTGCTATGATTATGTACTAAGAAGAAGGTGTAGTGTTGCCGTTATTATGCAGAAGAAGATGTAGTGTAGCCGTTAGTACCATGAGGAAAGTGTACTGTTGGAGTAACTACCAAGAAGATGTAGTGCTAACAATAGCATTAACAAGAAACTGTAGTGCCGTTGTTCTATGATAAGGTAGAAGGTGTAGTACTGCAATTCTCTGTATGCCTTGAATGTGGAAATCTGCCAATAAAAAGAAAAAATTCACTGACGCACCACGACACATACAAAAGAAAAACAATAATTAAATGTATGAATTAATTTAACAAAGGACAGCATATAGTTAAAAACTTACGAGAGGAAATGAACTCGAAAATGGACATCATTAAGTGAGACGTACATGCAAAATGGTATCAGGAAGGAGGAGTGCTACCGCTTTTATCAGCTACAAGGTGTAGTGTTGCAATTGCCTGCACACTCTCAATCTGAAAACCTGCCAATAAATAGAAAAAATTACTGATGGAACTGTGTGACACACACAAAAGATAAACAGTAATTACATTGTAAGAATTAATTTAATAAAGGACAGTATATAGTTAAAAACTTACGGGGGGTAATGAATTCGAAAATGGACATCATTAAGTGAGACGTAGATGTAAAATGGTATCAGGAAGGAGGTGGAGTGCTACCGCTGTTGTCAGCTGTAAAGGTGTAGTGCTGCAATTTTTCCTTCAATCTGGAAATCTGCCAATAAAAAGAAAAAAATTACTGACATGAATTCGTGACACATAAAACCAGATTAATAATAGTTCAATTGATTGAATTAATGTTACAAATAGAGTATACAGCTAAGAAACTTACGGGAGGTAATGAAGTCGAAAATTGACCTGGTGGTTTACAATATAGCACGTTTACTTCTGTAAAAACTTCTTACGAATCGCGTGTTTCTTCGCAGCGTACACTTTAATAGAATCGGACGATGTTCCAAGCTTTTGTTTTCCCTTTAGAATATTGTTAATTGTTTGGATCCACACAAAAAGATGAAATTTACAAATGTAGCGAATTAACAAATGCATCAAGTCATGCTCCTTACAAGTAAATCGGTTGTTTCCTTGTAAAGATTGTTTGAGAACAGTCTGCATAACTTGTGTAATATGCAAATCGGCACATATTTGAGGCAACACATTTTGGAGAATAAAAATTGACTCTTGGAAGAAACGCTTGAATAGAGTAGAGGGAGACATGAGGGCATTCACTGAATAGGCTTTCGCTTCGATAACAAAATAATCGGTGTGAGTTCGATCACCTCCCAGAAGATCCACTCTACACTGTTTGCATGACTTGATGTCAGCTAAAACTTTTTTAGCAACAAAACCTGCTATGTATGTCAGTTTCCCTCTTCGTAGCAAAGTGGTCTGGTTGACTCTATATTGAGATATAGATATAGCTAGAAATCGTAAAGTACTTGGAGATGTTGGTGGTGGCCACAACAAAAACGCTTTTAAATCGTCAAGCGGCTTTAAAGAGTCGACTTCGCAGTTAAATGACTTGGAGCGATTGGCAAAGTAGTTGTTAATAATCAGTGATTTGAAGGAGCTTACAAAAGCAGCGGCATTTGGATTAACATTTCGTATTCCATGACTCCGTATGCAACCAAAAAAGTTTTCTAAACAATCCTGATTTAAATTCCGTAGACAGAGAAACGACAATCTTTCTTTCTACAGAGCATTCCACAGATACAAAAAACCTTGCAAGGTGTGGATCCAGTTACGTACGGATGGTGGGATTATTTTACTTTTTCTATCATTAAAAAACGAAATTGACCTCAAAACAGTAATTGCTTCGGTCCAAAATTGAGTATGCGGCGACGACGTCGTCACGGCGCATCTTAATCGCATGCCGTGTGTAACAGTTGTGGAAGCGCCGTTGATACTATCAAACAGCTTATCCATGAAAAGTAGAAATTCGGCAGTGCTTATAGACTCCTGTGGCATGTGATCTGGAGCAATTTTCGCCAATCGACGCATTAGAGATGCTATAGTCGTACTGAATACTTGGGCAGCAACGGAAATTTTCATTTTGCGGGTGTTGTTAACATGTTCGTGGGTCAACTTTTTACAAAGTTTGTAATCATCATCGTCGATGGCATCCAAATTATATAAAATGCGGACATGCTCCCATTTCGCAACTTCCGTACCTTCGTTGTGCCATTGGAAACGAACGTCGTTGGCGAAGAAGTTGTTACGTATACCTTTAAAGAAATGGAAAATTATGAAATATACAATTACATGTTATAAAAGATAACCTCAAACTACAAGCGTATAAGCTAGCTGAACATCGTACTACAATTTGTATGTAAATTGAGCAAATAATAAATTGCATACCTTTTAGAAGGTGAGGTGGATCATACAATGGAACAATTTACTTTCCTCCAATCAATATTCCAAACAGATTATTTTCTTCACGTCGTTGAGTGAAGTGTTGTCGGGTTGCGTCATAAAATCTTGAAATGGCCGCAACGTTAGCTGTACCTTGATCGCAAATAAGAGTTTTCACGATCAACCCAACATGTTGGCAAGCTATTACAACATCATGTATAGTGTGGACTAACACATCACTTTTCATGCCACCTTCGTTGAAATAATATATCAAGGGTTGCTTCCAGTTGCTGCAAATGCCGCGCACCATGAAGACCATTACTTTATCGGCAATCACCCTACTTCTGTTTTTAGCGCCACCATTGTCTTGGAACCCGTTCACCAAATCGTACCCTTGGTTATACTGCAGCGTTGGATCAATAGCCATTTCATCAAAGATGATACTGCAGTATCGCTGTTTAGTTTTCATCGTCGTTACCTTGTCCTTCAATGAGTTCATTATGCTAGCGTTGATTCCCGTCTTGAATGGAATTGATCTTAGTAACGTATTTAATGTTTTTCTAGATGGCGTTGCAAAAAGTCGGCTCATAAGCTTATAACCTTTTGGACTTTGTTTCAACAGGGATAAAAACATAACTTTTTCCTCTAAAGAATAACGACGACCTTGTGGGTGTATACCCTGAACTCTCAGTTGAGACATGATGAAATCATAAGTGGGCTTATTCACGCGTGCCTTCAAGAAGGCTGGCGTATTAACAATTGTATCGATGCTTTTGATTCGGGTCTGAAGGTTCTGACGTTTCTCAATTTTCTGAATAGCTGTTTGTAATGAGCGGATAATATCTAAAAATTAGGAAAATTGTACAAATTACCACATTGAAATTGTTGCACGACTCTTACTGGAGTGTTTATTGATTGATGTTTTAGGCGAGCCTTTTCCCTTGGTGGATGCTTCCATACGGGTCTTATCAGACGGAAAATCTGAGAAAACAAATTTATTTATTTATCTTAAAATTACGGGTTTGTTATCACAATTACATAAGAATATAAAATTATAAAATTAATTCAAGGAATTATCTAAACTACGGAGGAAAGTAAAGAGCCTAATCCTGCTAGATCAACGAATACAAATAATAATATAATAAGAAACAACAGTGATCGCGGTGTAGTAATTACTCTTAAGGAGGGTTCTATTTAATGAGACAGTTACACTTACGGACATTTGTGGCCCGAGAAGTAGATGCTTCAGCGTCGTGGCTTGACGTCAATGCAGTCGAACATGCGATTTCTAGGTAAAACAAAATCAACTACCATCAACATAGTACTTACTTACGGAAAGAGTAAAATGCAGTAAAATAGTATAGGTAGTAATTGTAAATGGAATATATTACTGTTCGCTATATCGATACGAAACCAGGGGGAACTGTTGAATCAAGGGTACGTGCAGAAAATGTACTAAAAGTAATAATTAAAAGCATTGAAGCAATACCTGTTTCTGCAGCATTATTATGCAAAAATAAAGTTGACACAGCATCTCGGCGGATTGAAGATTTATGCCACAAACCAACGTAAGCAGCATCAGGACCAAAATGGACATTACATACTCGATATGATTCTCTTACTTGATCCATAGGGTTTTCAAGTAAGTCAGTACGGCCAACACGTGTAATCCATTCTCGATAAAGCTATAAGAAAATACACTACATGGTGCACTTCTGTTACACAATGTGAATGACATTAGGGAAATAAATATAGAATTTACTTTTTTAAGTTTTACCAAATGAAGAAAGGTGGTATCATTCAAAGAAAAATTGTAATAACGGAAAATATTTATTAGAAATATATAATGACATAACCACGTTGCATCTTATCTTCTGGAAATGTACAATCGTTTGACTTTCTTACCGCTTCATCTTTGGGAAATCTATGCAAAGAAGTTTTTTTAGAAGTGTTGGAACAACTCCTTACACAACACACATGCACCATTGTAACACCAACTGACACAATACTTGCACGCACGAAAAGTTAAAACAGTTACACTCACTTTTTCACTAACACAAACTTAATCTGCACACCATTAACAATCTTAAGTAGAAGTACTAACTAATGTAACTACACAATAAAAGCAAGCAAAACATACAAAAAAGTACTATAACGACCGCTATGCCTACAATATGCACCTCTTCTATATTTTACAACAACCTTTCGTCCACGAAGGGTAGTAACACAAACAAAAACGACGAAAGTAGAACTGTACACAAATATACTATCTACGAATAAACCGAATAAACTACTTTAAGGATTACTAATGAATCAAATTAAAAATTTAAAACTATTCACTTACAAATGCTACTTAAAAGCGAAAAAAAGAAATTAACTTGCGCTAAGGAGATCAAAAATATACCACCTACGAATAAAGTACTTTAAGAATTACTTTTTAATCAAACTATAAATTTAAAACTATTTACTTACGAATGCTACTTCAAAGCGATAAACAAAAAAGCAACTTTCGCAATGGTTAACTAAAAAAATATGAAACAGTTATACAAAACTACTGCATAAATGCAATTATAGATTTATTTGGAAACTCAAGCTTCGCTAATGCTATCGGAAGATAAAACACAAAATGCTATATAAGAACAACAGAACGCACTTACGTAATACATGTATTGCAGTAAAGGAATCGGTGGTGCACTTTTATAACATTTTCCATTTTTCAGGAAATAATCATAACCAATAAGAATATACAGTAACTAATTATGTCGTTAACAGAAGGGTGGCAAACTGCACTGTGCGGGTGGGGAACCAATGAAAATACTCAACAGACGGAGCAACGAGCAATAGTTGCTAATCTGTGAAAAACGTTCCTCCATAGGTAATATGTGTTAAATAAAGAAAGTATATAACAAAAGTATACGTCCTTATCATGATAAAATAGCTACTGATTGAACTTTTCTAAAGATCACCATTTACTAGAAAGTATATTTCTGGTGGATGATATTTTATTTGTGTAATCTCTCTTATGTTTGTAAACTTCGTCGCCAAATCGTGTTGCTTTTATTTTACTATTAATATTTCCCGCAACTCGGCTAGTTGACGTTACCTTCCATTCCCGACAGCTAACACGTATTATCATAATGCCCTAAAAATGTTTTATAAGTAAGAGGATTCCTTCCTCCGCCATTGTTTACATTAACAGGTATCCGGTGTCTATCCGTAATATAAACAACCTTCCCAGATATGCGGCCATCAGGACCGCCAAACCTGACATCGTGTACAGTATGTTTTTCATTGATATTTTTTCAATTCATAATGAAAGTTTCTTTTCATATTGTTAAATTGTACAAAAATATATAACATATATATTCGAACGCCTTATAACACTACAAACAATCTTTATTGGTAGAACCAAATGTATACATTTCGACTACGAAGTAATCATTTTCAATGGTAATAGTAAACAGTTTACAGTTGAAAATGACTACCTCGTAGTCGAAATGTATAGGTACATTTGGTTGTAC
The DNA here is from genome assembly GCA_963921985.1 of Agrilus biguttatus. Lineage (NCBI taxonomy): Eukaryota > Metazoa > Arthropoda > Insecta > Coleoptera > Buprestidae > Agrilus > Agrilus biguttatus. The sequence continues at coordinate 19,829,811 of OY998125.1, forward strand.
CAATAAACATTGTTTGTAGTGCTATAAGGCGTTTAAATGTATTTTTTACACCCCGTAGCTATCCTACCGACTGCGCCAATTAAATAAGAGGAACGCAAAGACTTATTTTTAAAAAAGATTTATTTTCAATTGTTAATTAAACGAGCGTAATAACGGCTTAAAGTCTAGAGTAAACTAGCTATAGTGGTTAAAAACAAGCCTATATACTAGGGTGTTATTTACAGATAGAATCATATAAACATAATGTTGATAAGATATGCAGGGTGTGTTATTCATAGGTCGAGTGGATATAATTCTTGTACACACGCAACAATGTTAAGTGAAACGCAAGGTTTACTTCGTTGACCGTTTATTATTAAGTTCAAGACTACACTAACTTTTATTATGTTGGCCTAGGCCCTTTTATACTCATAAGTAAAGAATTTCTACTACGTCACTTAATTATACTTTAATGACTACAAATTCAGATAGGTAACATGTAACATATATCTTAAAATTGAATGAATTTTGTTCCAATGAAGGCGGTCAAAACCATCCCCCAATCTACTCAAAGCTATCTTACTGCATTTATTGCCCTTTTATACTCATAAGTAAAGAATTTCTACTACGTCACTTAATTATACCTTAATGATTACAAATTCAGATAGGTAACATATGTAACATATATCTTAAAATTGAATGAATTTTGTTCCAATGAAGGCGGTCAAAACCATCCCCCAATCTACTCAAAGCTATCTTACTGCATTTATTGCCCTTTTATACTCATAAGTAAAGAATTTCTACTACGTCACTTAATTATACCTTAATGATTACAAATTCAGATAGGTAACATATGTAACATATATCTTAAAATTGAATGAATTTTGTTCCAATGAAGGCGGTCAAAACCATCCCCCAATCTACTCAAAGCTATCTTACTGCATTTATTGCCCTTTTATACTCATAAGTAAAGAATTTCTACTACGTCACTTAATTATACCTTAATGATTACAAATTCAGATAGGTAACATATGTAACATATATCTTAAAATTGAATTAATTTTGTTCCAATGAAGGCGGTCAAAACCATCCCCCAACCTACTTCAAAGCATTGATTGTTTTCACTAATACCTTTTGAGAATACCAGGGCATTCGGAAAATGTTTAAATAGATCATCTTTTATAGTTTCATATATTGCGATTTCGTTATTTGTGTAATGAAATTTTATAAAGTTATCTGTTTAGTACGGGTGAGAGGAACACTGAGACGATAGAAAGTACGTAATGTATTGTATATATTGATTGATCTACGTGTGTTATTTGAATTCGAGACATGTCGGTATGATCACCATATATATATGGTATCTTTACGGAGTGGTGGGTCTTCATTCGCTCACCATGCGGCGTAGGTCCAGTCATAATCAGGATTAGTACAGCCATGGGCTGGAACTGTTCCATAAATGTGTCTGGTTTGCTTGGACGTTAAATCCAGCAGCTGGGGTATGATGAATTTTGATGCATCTCGAAATGCAAGTCCATTTCCTTGATTGTACTCATCAAACACTGCTCTTATGTATATAGGAATACGAAAATTTCCATCACATATTGTTGGGTTGACAATAGTTATAGGAATTGTGCCACTTACATAGTAACTGTTGTGGGTACTTAAGTTTTGTTCAATATTAGGAAGTGGAATAGATGTAGCGTTAATATCTTCATTTTCAATTGTTGTGCCGATAACACAAGCATACTTAATGTATAATGGAACCTTATTGTAAGGTTGAAACCAAAAAACGTCTGGAGTAAGATTGTAGTTCGGATCAAATGTGTCAGGTTAGAATGGGTTCTCTTCTGATTTATCTGATGTTAATTGTAGCAAAGAAAATTTCTCTACATGTCTGAATGGGATAGGTGTCGCTGATTCTTCTCCTGGAAGGTGTGGGACCATAAACTTAATGTGTTCTGCGTGTTGCGGTGGATCAAGATCTATTATGTCCATGTCTGCTTTTGTTGAGTTTAGCTTATTCCATGTGGTAGTATTGGACGCTCGATAGAGCGAGTCTTAAGGCATTTGATTTCTTGTGTTTTAAGTATACTACCTAGTGTCTGAGCACCAGGATATGTCTTAGAGATAAATTCTGATATTTTTTGGAGCACTTTGATGTTTAGTTTCGAAGTGTTAGGTGAATACATTGGAAGAAAATCATAGGGATTCATAGTCGAAGGTTGTCAAATTCAGGTATTTTAAAGTTATAACGTGCTAAGGTCGGTCTTTGGACAAGGGCACGGCTAACAACTGGATTGAAAACTTTTTCAACGGAATTTAATAACTAATTTTCGAAAACAACGCGCACCTTGGTTGTAAGGCTTGATTCCTTTATGACCGCATGATGCGGAAGAAAAAATCCATCATTTGGATTGCCTTGTATTTCAATAATATGGCCTAATTCTATGTACTCGTTTATTACGGATTTATATTGATCATATAGATTAGAATCCTTGTTAAATCTTCTTTCTAATCCTAATAAACGTTTGTACGCCATTTCACGCGAATTGCCTAATAATTCCTTTTTGTTATTGAAAGGTAATGCTACCATATATCTCCCGTCTTGATCCCTGTGTACATGTTTCTTGTAATGTTCTTCACATGCGTCTTCTTCGTTAGAATAGAATTTTTGGATGGGACCTTCTTCAATTTCCCAGAATCTATTTATGTCAGGTTGTTTTTGTATAAGATTACATTGACTGTAAGTTATATTAGTGTTTATTGAAATTGTACCGCCTAATATCGAACCTATGAGAGTTGTTTGAGTACATAGATTGGGTTTTGACTGATTGGATAGTTTAATTTGTCCAACGCAAAATAATGATAATGATACTCCAGCGCCCAGCAACATTTGCACTGGAGCAGGTTTGTAGAATTCGGGATCTGCTAGTTTTATATTTGACTGAATATTAATAAGTTTAGGATCGAACTGTTGATCGGGAATATGGATAAAATTTTCGGTACAATTAGAAAATCTATAGTTTTTTGAAATCCGATATTTCTAGAGACAATGGTTGCGGTGAAATTAAATATTTATTTAGTATATTTTATTAAACATAAAGAAGTTATTCTAAAACTGAACAAAAACAAGGTATCATGCAACAAATGAAAATAAAAAAATCCTACAATGTGCAGGTATGGGCAGAAGTGAAACAAGGAATACAATAAATACATTTATAACGCGATGGTGGTGACTTGGAGGTTGTGTATTTTCTTCCATGATGTTCAGAAAGATTTTTGTAACAGACGACACACCTTCGACGGCTACTTGTGCCAACTTCTTGAATGAAATGTTGTCCTGTTGATGGAGGCTTCTCTTTTCGTGTAATATTCATGAGATATTTGGCAATTTCCTCTCTAAATTCTGTGATAGAAACACTTTTGTGAGTAACCCGTTTGTACAAGATAAATGTATTCACGATTGTTGATCCCAGAAGAATTTCAATAGCTATCTTACGATACTATTTTGTACTTCGTCTGAGACAAGAAGCATATACTTTTATTTGATCTGGTAGATTAATAAAACTTTTATTTTGATTGTAATCTTTAATAGCTTCGGATTTCTGCATTTCATTTCCACGACGCGATGTAACCAAAACTGTATTGTTTGTATGTTTTGTCGTTAACATTAAGACTTCACGTTTATCACACCATTTTATTATTACTATTCCGGTATTACTTTCCTTGGCATCTGTTTCACCTTTCTTAAGTTTTTGTTGACCACGTCTTTTGTATTTCCCTTTCTATTTTTCCTTAGTGTGTCTGGCTGTCCAGTAACTTATCAGCCAGTTCAATACTAGTGTAATAATTGTCTACGTATATAGTACGGCCACTATCTAATAAATCTTTGCATAGTTCTATAAGAATGGAAGTTGGCACGCTATCAGAAGTATTGTTCTTTTCAGTTCCGCAGTATATTTTGAAATTATATGGATAACCCTTTTCAATACATACCTTGAAAATTTTAACATCAAATTTATGTCTCTTGTTTTTTATGAATTGTAAAAAAGTCAAACGTCCTCTGAAAGGTACTAAGGTTTCATCTATGCATACACTACATGACAGCGACACTGCACCTTGAAAATTTTCACTTAAATGTTCTAAAAGGGGCTTGATCTTGTATAGCATAGCCTATTTGAAACATCCGCACTTTCATTGTCAGAGAAATGCCAGTTACTCAAATGGAGTTCAAATCGGTTCCTTGAGATTTCAAATTTTACTTTATTCGAATAAAGAACATTATTGGACCAGTAACAAGCTAGTTTGGGCATCTGAACTAACCCAATCCAAATTTGAAGTCCTAAGAAAACTTTCATTTCTTCCGCGTTTGTTTCTTTCCAACTTTTAATTCGTAGAAGCGTATCTATTGGTTTCTTGCACCATTAGAGCAAGAAGATCGTCGTCCACAAATAAAGAGAAAAAGTCAATTGGACGATTATTTTGCATGTTCTGAATATGCGCGCTTATTTTCAAAATTCGAAGGATACTCATTTTGTAAATGCTAAAATGCATCTATCGATCAGTTGGGTCTCACCAACTGTTTCAAGTTTACACTCATCCATGCAGTCTTCATATAATTTAAGCTGCAATCTTTTTGGATCAAAACAAACCCGTAACAGTCATGTAGACGAAAGAGACAATAGTACTTTATTTTGAGTGTCGGAAGAGCTGCAACTTTGCTATGTGACTTCTACCACAATCTACTGGACTGTAAAACCACAGAACATTTTTCTTTTATTGGCAAGTAAGCCATTGGAATGTACTAATCATAAGAAATTCTTCATCAATGTTTTGATAATTTAAAAATTCTAAAACTGGACATCTACATCTATTATTTAATGAAAGTAAGATAAATTTGTTACTTATTATTAATAGGTTTTTAATATGATTTATATTAAAAAATATTTAATTAAAAATGGTTGGATACGAACGTCCCTCATGATCATGGATTTTCAAGTTTTCCTTCCTCTGTTAAATTTTTAAGCAAAATAATTTATGCCTAGTTCTAATTTGTAAGTCGAAGAATGTAGATTAATTTTAAGGGTTCACTTTTGTAATGCTAATGTTAGGTATATAACATTTTCGGTATTGGATAGTTGCGTATTATTGTTAATGGGTGGTTTAGAAATGATTTCCATTCGTCATATTTTCAATTAAATGAAGTGGTACTTAAGTATGGAAGTTTAACTAACAGAACCTCAATTTGAAGAGGAAGATTTTTGTGAACCTCACTTTAGATTCTTAAATGGATTACTCGTTTCTATTTAATTGAGTTTTTTATTTTGGGGTGTAATATTTGTTTTCTATTTCTATTTTATCTTGGACAAGTGTATACTTTTTGAAAGTTTTAACTGACGGAAGTTCTTTAGTAACGTATTTATCGAAAGTAATATCAATAGTTTGTTCATTTCTATGTTTTTCTATACGAGTCATAGAAAATCTTATCCTACCTGTTTAATTATGACATTTATGTTTATAGCAAACACAAATAACAGTAAATTATATCTTTTAATTTTTAAAAAACGGTAATAAGTTTGCAATATTTTGAATAAGATTAAATAATGTTAATGTAAAGTGCAATAACATGGGATAATAATTGAGAAAACTAAAACAATTTAATCCGTTGTAAAGTTATCTAATACCCAATTGTTCGAAATAAAGTAAGGAACCTGCTTCCGTTTTCCTAATTAATATTTAAAACTTCTGTCTTCATTGGTCGATCTAAAGAGTTTGTCAATCTTCCCTTAAACAGTACCTCATTAATGAAGATCAAATGTTTGCTTTTAATATATTTTGTCAGTCGTCGGGTTTTCTCGTTTCGTTGTATTCCTCATATCAACGCAATGATATTTTCTTTCGTCGTGTGGCCTTTTCATCAAGTTTCTTTGTCACTTTCATTCCAAATTGCATCTATGTCTTTACACTTTTTTTGTCTGTCATTTTGCATGTATCTGCCCTTGAACATCTGCTTTTTCCTTTCATTATAAAATGTATTTTGAACTACTTTCTGCTCGTTTAAAGTCTTTTCCTGTGGTATATTTTCTACCGAAATTAAAAATATTCGTCGCCGACTATTTCCGCGCAAGAAGTTGCAAATGAAGAAAATATTGCTTTGCTTAACATATTGGTTTCATCTTCAGTTTTTTTTCTGGGTTGATTGAAGGTTTTTTCGATGTTCCAGGTTGTGGATTTTCGTTCCCTGCGGTGGGGTGCCTATCAGTGAAGTTTAGGCACCGAAGAATCCACAACAGGCGTATCAGCTCCAGAGCCTACTGCTGTGCCCTGAGGGGCGTTTGAGGCATTGAAGATGGCAAAAAAATGATCGGTTATCGAATTTTGATCAGGTGGGTAGATCCCTGTGTTTGGAACCCTGATATGGCATTTGATGGAACGGCAACACATAGCCAAGTTTTACTAAGCTCATTCGTGGTACCTAAAGGATTAACCATCCACTTTTGAGTTTCCTGGTTATAAAAACACTTCAGCTTATATCAAGTGGCAGCAGTGTATGTGTGCAATGCCTGGGAAAATAATAAAATTACACCTTTTTGTTCTGCAGTTTTCATAGTTTAAAATATCTGCTGAGGGTCGTCCTATATTATCATTATTCCTGTGCGTCAATTTCTAGTCTTCTCGAAAATTGTCTGCTATAGTCGTATACTTTAACAGGAACTGGCATACTACCCATTGTAAGGTAGAAACAAGTTTGGTTCTTCCCAAAAGAAGGTTTATTAAAGAAACACATAAACTACAACTACGTGAGTCTGCGTCTGGCTCCATTAAAACTGTAAAACGGAAAACAAACGAACTATATATCTACTAATAAAAGTGTCAACTTAAACTAATTAACGGAAATCGTCCAGAAAACGCAAGCACTTAAACGTAAACCGAATCGTTCACTAGATGAACACCGCAAACACTGGCCAGGAATCCCAAAAAGAAAGATCCGGAATAGAGGCTGGGACTTTCTCTCAGTAGATCAGCTCTATTGTTCCAGATAAAAGCTATTAAAGTGAGACCAAGACGAGATCTCCCGCTCCTAGCCGAGGAACCTCTTTATTTTATCCGGAAAAGTGGGGTTGATGCGTGGGTGACTAGAGAGAGGATAGCTTGGAAATGGCAGGGATAGGTTGGACGCGCGAGTGCTAGCCTCCGGGTGGCGTCGTCCACTGCGGTACTCCGGCGAGTAGGCGAACTACTACTGGTTGAGGATTGCGCGAGAAGAGGGTATTTTGAATGTCTCTGTTACACTATATCCACCTTATCTAACTCGGCTACGGTGCTGGCCTCCTATTCGTTTATCTTATTGAACAATGTTCCTATGCTTTCAATAATTTGCGCGCCTAATCTAGCAATGACGACATATCCAATATATCGGTTGTTGAATTGTTCGTGAGACACGGCCTTTATACCATCATTCTATTTTACTGAGTCGTTCTCTTTCTGATGCATTCTTCAGGGTCGGGAATCGCACTTTGATTAGGAGAGTAGATCCATGTCGCTCGGAATCCTAACATGGCATTTGATGGTTTTCTGGATTTGTTTTGCTTAGTTCTTAGAGATGTTTCTATTTAGATGATTAAGCATCCACTTTTAAATTTACTTACAAGGGTGCTGGGCGTCCCAGAACATTCTAACGTCCAGCATTCTTGTCGGGTAAATATTATCATAGAAGGATTCAATTGCAGCAAGTTTTTTCACTGTTTTTTTCTTGTGGTTTAGGAGTTATTTTCTTTATCGTTTTCCAGAAGGTTGTATTATCTTTTACATTACTTAACTTTCCTCGAAGATCATCATAATATTTTGTTTTCTGTTGCTTAACTATTTCCACATATAATTTTCTTGCTTCCACGTACTGTATTTTTTGTTTATTCAAAAAGCAAACACACTTGTTCAAAGGTTTTACAAACTTTATTAGGAATACTCTTACAATTGTTTCGGCTTAATTAGGCCATTCTCAAAGAGTCAATTACAAACTAACTAAAGATAGACAAACATAACTATTTATACCTCACATGTGGGTGGGGGAAGTGACCCCACTTACAGTTTTTGGAAACATGCACGAAAAATAGGGCTATTGTGCCCTTCACATTGTTCATTTCTGAAATTATTTTCTACGTTAAAATCATGACCATTTTCAAAACAATGTTGGGAAAACCCAGTACTACATTTTTTATCATCGATTGACTTTTTGTGTTCTTTAAACCTAATTCTAAACGGTCTTCCTGTCTGCGCTATATACGGGGTGCGCCGGAGAAACTTATTTATTTGAAAGGTCAATAAAAACAAAAGTACTTCAGTTATTGTTTTAATTCTTTTTTTATTTGAGAATACAAAATACCAATTTTTTTATATAGTCTTGAAAATGACATCATATAAATGGCCCCCATTGCGCATACACTGATTAAGTCGATTTTTGAAGTTTGTGTCTACTCTTTGCTGCATATCGATCGGTATGTTGGCAGTGGCATCGCGAATGGTGTTCCTGAGATGGGCTATTGTATGTGGTCGATCGACATAAACCAGGGATTTCAAATAAACCCATAAAAAGAAATTGTATGGAGCCAAATCTGGAGAGCGAGCCGGCCATGGGAGATCGCCTCTGAGAGAGATAACGTGGTCGGGGAAATGTTGCCGCAACAAATTCATTGAGTCTCGTGCTGTGTGTGCTGTGGCTCCATCTTGCTGAAACCAAACATCCCTAACGTTCATTTCCCCGAGGCGTGGAAGAAAAAAATCCTCGATCATGTTTCTGTACCGAGCTGCATTCACGGCAACTTCGCGTTCGTTTTCCTCAAAAAAATAAAGACCAATTATTCCCATTACCGATATTCCACACCAGACAGTTACTCGTTCACAATGAAGTGGGTTCTGGTGAAGTTCATGCGGATTTTCACCACTCCAATAACGCATGTTTTGTTTGTTGACGCAGCCGGAAATGTGACAGTGAGCCTCGTCACTGGAAAGAACGACCGCGTCGTTAGGCAGGTTGTCAAACAGCATTTCACATGCACTTTGACGGGCAACAAAATTGCGTTCAGTTCATTGTTGCACACCAGCCAATTGGTGGAGAATTCGTCGAACAGTGGTGCCAGAAACTTCAAAAGCAGTTGCGTGTTTGCGAACCGAGCGCCGGAGAGAACGCAGAACTGACTGCCTTACTCTTTCGACATTTTCCGGAGTTCTGGTGGTCCGTTGATGTCCAATTCTGGGTTTAGCGACACTTCCACACTCTTGAAATGAGTTAATCCGCGACAGAATCGAATTACGGCCAGGAACAATTCTGTGAGGAGCAATTTCAAAGCGGGCGCGGAAGGCACATTTCGTAGCAAGAAGTGAGCGACAGTTAGAAAAGAAACTCTCGACCAGAGCATGATGGCAACTGACTGGAATGAGAAACAAACATGAGGACTTCCCCCTCTAGTAGCGCCCCCTATCACCCCTCTACCCACCCAACTCACTGCTCAGGAGTTTTTTCAAATAAGTAAGTTTCTCTGGCGCACCCTGTACATAGCATCGCTGTCTTAACAATGAATTTCATACACCCCAGATTTACATAGTTTCGTCCCCTTTTGAAGAGGTCCATTTCCTGAAGCATTTTCTTGTACTTTTCTTTAACTGAACACATTCTTGTGTGTACCAAGCCTTGTTTTAAGGGCGGGTTAACTTTGATGTTCTTATCTCCTTATCATCCCTGATTCTTTTGCAGCCTTATTAATGCTTGTATGTAATAATTCAGCAGTAACATCGACAGGCTCTTGCAATTCTTGTTCTATATATTATGTAAGCCTTGCTTTGGTAATAGCGTCCCAGGCCAAGTTTTCCACAGTCGAGTTACCATACGAAAACTCCATGCTTTTTCCCTTCCATACTAAAAGCTATTAGCAGGTGGTCTGACGTTCCCATATCAAGAACTTCCAAAACTATTATAATCGCTAGTCCTCTTAGATCCGTCTAGGTTAAGTCTATAGCACTAGCTCCTTTTTTGCCTTCTGCATCTGATTCAGAACGTCCATTTAAGCAGATAAATCCCAAAGGACTTTAAAATTCTTCACATTGAAAATAATGGTCGACGATTCAACATGCTAGAACAATTTGAGATTAAAAAAGCATTCGAAAATAATAACAACGTAACTAATGATAAGTCGGAATTCAAAGATACCCCAATAATAGATGAGTATCTGATGAGTACAATATAATAGATGGGCTTTCCAAAATATCTGTAACTTTACCTGAACTTGTACCTATTAATTTAAGAACACTATGCTGTACCTTTAGTATGTAAATTGGCCTTAAAAAGATCTCAACGGTCGAAACAATTGTAGAGTTTTAAATAAATCTTTTGTAGCATCTAAAAGCGTTTATTGTGTTTATTTTAATATCATAGACTTCCTTTAGTTCTCTCGCAAGATCACTCAACATGTAGATTCTTTCTAAGCCATACTTAGGTCTAATATAAACATTAATTAAAATGATATGCCCTTCAAATTAAACCTTAATAGCTAACCATGAAGTTGATTTATCTAACACTTTCACATTTTAACAGTGTTTTTATCGTAAATTATGCTTAAACCCCCACTAGCTGTTCCCAGTTCTTTTTCTTTTTCACTCTCAACATTACACTTATATAGTTACTAAATTCGATGGGGAGAACGACAATGCCAGGTTTCTGACAGACATATTGCACTAATGTTTGTAACTATCTCGTGGATTTCTTCTGAATTTAAGGTGTGTAGATTCTTGAAACCATGAACGTTCTATTGGCATATCTTGTTTTTAGTCTTTGGGCAACCCCCCTCCTCTTGAAAAAAAACTGCCCATTGGATGTAATGATTAGGTTGAACCACGTTAGGCAGTTCACTGTTGTAACGGTAGTCAGGTTCAGTTGGTCATCAATTTCATTCGGGTGAGGTTGGGAGAAACTTCCCCCTGCTCTGTGATTAGGCTGCTTTACTAAGGTGTCTTTTTCTTCATTCCAAGTCCATGTTTCATCCCCTATATATAGTTTTTTATAGGCTATATGGACCCTTTTGCCTAAATTCCTTTCCCCTTCTGGAATTTTTGTGTTTGTTGTTGAATCATGTTCTCCTGTTTCGTGTAGTCGTCATTTACATAAATGTTTTGACCTCGAAGAGATTTTTTCCGTTTTCTCAGTCCAGCTATCTAGTTTTGCTTTGATGATACTGGGACCCTATCTGGTTTTTATTTTGTATACCTCTCTAATCCTGCAATCTAGTTAGAGTTTATTTTTGAAGAGATTTCTAAATGCTTAGTATGTTAACTTGTGTGTTAGTTATTAACCCATGTATTAAAACATTATTTCTCCATTCCTTTCTTTCCCTATTCTCTTCACGAAGTTCGAGTTCTTTGAGTCTTTGGTTGATATGTTCCTTTTCCATATTCCAGGTTTTCTCTCTCCACGATCCAACCTTTGATGTCCTTAATCTCTTCTCTTAATTCTTTTCAAAGGTTTTTGAGTTCGTTCATTTTCTCAGTTGTTGGTGTTACATTTCCTGTTGTTGTCTCTAACTTCTTTAGAGAGAAAATCGAATTTTTAATTGATTTGACTTAATTGGTTAGTAAGTATCTTGGTACTCGAGGTAACATTGTCTTTTGATAACTTTCTCAGCTGTTCTGTCGTGCTGGTCATACCACTGTCAGTTGCACTACGAAACACGCTAGAGATTTTTCTAACTTCTTGTTATCCCTTCTCTTCTGGACATAGTTTGGGTGGCCTACCACTGGTGCCCATTTTGCCGGTATAATGTATACCAAGGTAACCTCACTTCTCAATTTATTCCTTTATTACTTTTGATTATGATTCCGGATACTTAATATTAATAGGATTACATAACAAGATCAAAATTTTTACAAAATTCCGCATTAAATAAAATTAAATCGCGGACTGCCGACCTACACCAAATCTATCCACCAAGATCAGTTGAAATGATTCAATTACACATCTTTTATTCGACCTAAATTCAAGAGCAATGCTACATAAACTGTCATAGTCAATGAAATTGGCATTTACATTCGATTTTATAGAATTTCTATACAGTACTTGTCTCAATGACCATATTTACTGATGACAATTGGCATTATTATTCCACCTATCCCGGGATCTGATGCAAGAGAAAAATAACTCCAAATGATCTTAAAAAGTCTTATAAGTATGTAAATATTTTATAGGATTATTTGATAGATTGAATTAGTCCTTTGCTAGACCGACAGTACTCTGCATCGTTAAAATGAAACCTAATGCTAAAGTTTTTCTATTATGTTGGAGCAGCGGTAGGTCATCAATAGTCAAACTTTTGAAATAAGTTGTACACATCAGTGAAATAATTCAAAGTTGTTCTTAAATCCTTTTCCAAATGGGTTACGGGAATTTAGTATATCAAATGGTCTGTCAATGTTTCGAATAAATTGAATAGTAGCAACGCAATTGTAGAAGTTTCTTTCATTTTGGTATTTTAAAATATAAATAATAGAATAAGTTTCTGTGAGCGTTGGCTTGAAATGTTCGAAGAATTGAACTTTCAATTTAAATATTGTGAATGTACGTCTTATTTCATTGAACTAAGATTTGAGTTTTACTTTTTTTTAACAAAACACTTCGTAGACGTTTATTCTACCAAAAGAAGAAGGAATCTGACAATCCCTCTTTTGGGGGGTCATGATAATATTTTATTATATTGATTGTAATATGTAACATATATATCTTAATGTTGAAGGTTTAGGTAGGGATATAAAAAATCGGTTAATTCAATAAATGAATTTTTAGTGAGATCAATAATTTACCACAGGCATCATTTTATTAGAAAGTTAAATACTTTTTCGATGAGACAATATTGCCTTTTACGCCTATAAATTTTTCGGCATTTTCCAGTTTGGTAAGACGACCGGTATCTGTCATATTTTATATTTTGAAAGGTAGATTTCTGTGCTTCGGATATTGTGTTCATATTTTTTATGCAACCGGATACCAGAGAAGGATGTCCGCTAAATAATTATCCTTAATCGCGTAAGCTCTTGTTTAAATTAAATCCTGTTTTGGGTATACTTAGTACTGTGCATTTCTTAACTAGTTAAAATAATACACCCGATGGTGACTAAACCTTCTTTTTCAGATCTCGCCCGTACCTTTCCTGCGTATCCCATTCGGTACCTTCAACGTTCAGTTTGTTCATACATGACCTTTTCGTAAAAATTAGGTAAACGTTGATTACCAGTGTAAATGTAACGTACTGATATTAGATAAAAACATAATTTTCTGAAACGACGTGTTTGTGACGTTTTTTTTTCTGTTTATCAAAAGTTTTTATCTTTTCAGCAAAATGCCGTAATCCGTTATTACTCATATTAAATACATGTATGCATATTAAACTAGTATAAAATTCTAATTTTGGTGTTGCTAATACAAATGTGTTAAAATAAGTCAAAACATGAAACTAGTTTAGCGCGAGCACGCCTCGATGACTGCTGTTGGTTAGATGTGATTAAGTATATTGCTTGAACAGTGTGACGTTGCATTTGTAAAATACGGAAATGTCTCTTCTGGTAAGAATTATGAATAAAATTTATGAATTATATAAGAAAGGCTGTTCATGGTGCAGTCTTGATGATACATGTTAAATAAGCATTTGTACTTGAAACAATGGTATGAGTTTCTTATAATAAACAGTTGAAACGAAACGAATTTTTCGTCGTTATTTTATTTATAAATTATAGTTATGAATTGATTGAACTTTACAATTTCCCATTTTTCGTTCTGCTCGTTGCACAGATTTATATTTGTAAAAATAAAATAAAACAAATAACGTTTCACCAAATTTATTATACTCAACTTAAGTTTCGATCGATAGCGATCATTATCAAGAGTGTACTTAAACTAAAATTAAGAACTAATGCTAACAATTTATATACAAATTACAAATTATAAAGGATTAGTGGGCAGTGCGATGTATTTAATTCGGTTTGAAAATTGACTATGTTTAATTTTTTGCTCATGGCTTTTTTGATTTCTATATTCTCCATCTCAATCTACATTGTGCCAGGGTTCTTATAAAAAGCATAGGCAGGGCCAGCTCCAGATACTGCTCACATTGTAACGAACCTAAATCTTTGATCTCGCGATAAAGAGTATTGTAAGAAGAATGATTTGCCCTGTGGATATTTTCTTCAAAACCGCTTCTTTTAACTGTTCTGTTCAATAAAGGCAGCGCAACGCGGATGAAGTCCGGTTTGCTAACTTCGTGTATGAACGTGGCTATGCTGGGACGTCTAGATCTCGATGGAGCTGTTCATTTGTTAAGAACCAGGGAGCATCAGTAATGATTCGTAGAATTTTGTTTTGGACTGTTTGCATCTTGGCTGTGTGAGTTTTTGCACAACTACCCCAGGTGGTTATTCCGTATGTGATAGCTGGTCTTATTACGGCTAGGTAAAGTCTTCTTTTGGCATTTATCTGAAGGGTTTGGGTTTTCAAGAGTGGGTATAGTAGTTTCAGTGCTGTCAGTCCCTGATTTTTCTTGTAGTTTGTGTGGGCAGACCAAGTAAGTTTATTGTCGATGTAAATTCCTAAATATTTAACTTCGCTTGACCATTGGATGTGTGTGTCGTGTATTTGTAGCTCATCGTCTGGTAAGATTCTTCTTCTGGAAAACATTATTGCCTTGGTTTTATCCTCGTTAATTGTGATCTTATTATGGAAAAGCCTGTTCTATGTAGTAATATAAATAATTCAAGATTATCAGAGCTACATTCTGTGTTTATGCTGTAAATGTGTTCACATACCATACCTTGTTATTCTATTCAGTTGTCTGAAATTAATAGATGACAGCAATTACAATATTTTCTAAAATTTATTTAAATTGTTTCAAATTTAGTTTTATTTACTGCTGTTAATTTCTTCTTAAAATCTTTATTGTAGATTAAATGTTAATAGGTGTCGTAATATTAAGGTAAATGGGTGTTGCTTAATTAGCTGATTTTTGTGATAAGATTTCTGAATCATAAAGGGTTAGTTAAATTCAATTTTTTTTACGAAATTAACAATATGCTAAGGAATTGGCTAAAACGATTTTAAAGAGTAGAGTATATATATATATATATTGTTTCCTTAGGTCAGTGAATTTTCACTTTTCCCTTCTCCTGTTTATTGTTTTTCAGTGTTTCCTTTTGTGACTATCGGTGCTGCGATTGTCTCTTTCGGTTATTGGTAATAGTCCTCCCGCAACAGCAGTCGCGGCCTTTTTATGTCCGGTCTGTCGAGGTTGTCTTCGTAATTTACGGTTTGCTTGATTAGTTGGTTTCACTGGTATTGTACTTTACTCTTTAAAATCGTTTTAGCCAATTCCTTAGCATATTGTTTGTAGGTTGGCTGGTATTTGTGGGTCTCGGTGAATGATGTTGCTTCTTATGAACCTTCGTTTTGTACTATTTATATGTTGTTGAGATTAGTAAGGGGCTGTTATGCCCCGTACTTCTGATTAATATGAGGTAGATTTTCCTTTTAGTTTCTAGTGTTAGTCCTGTACTTTTTAATAGTCGGTAAATTGATCCTTAAGCCAGTCTTTTCGTTATCGTTATTAGTTTATGCTAATTTGTTGTCTAAGTTGATGCCTAAATATTTTGCGTCTTTTTGACATTCGATATTTTGGTTTTGGTAGCTGAGACGATCTGCCGGTATTTCCCTTTTTATTGTGTTCTGCTTTTGCCTGTGTTCACCTCTATCCTCCATTTTTCGTAAAAGTCTTCAATTGTAGATTAAATATTAATAAGTATCATAATATTAAGGTGAATCGGTGTTGCTTAATTTGCTGCTTTTTGTGATAAGATTTCTGAATCATAAAGGGCTGTTTAAATTCCATTTTTTACGATATTAATAATTGACTAATGAAATAATTTATGTCTGGTTAGTAGGTACTGGATTACGTTTTCATTGGCATCGTACTTTAGGATGAAAATGATTGGTGTTGATTCATTTACATTATGGGTTTGATTGTATAAATATATTTGAAAAATGTTTATTTCTCCATAAAAGATTTTGTTATCTATGTTACTTCCTGGTACTTTTTACAGAATTATCAGGAAATATGCGATAGTGCTAATACCCTCTGTATCGATAGGTTATCTTATCTCTTTTATTTTTAAATAATAGGAAAATTGCAATTTTAATTCGCTTTTATTTACGGTATAATACGATTAGTTGTTTAAATATGTTTTTTAAAGCAATACCTGTTCATAAGGTACAAGTGAAATGACATTTGCTTTCATAAGTAAATACATGAACATTTTGTTTCAGATTTTGGTCACAAAGTCACAAGAAGAAGAAGGTGCCAATGGCGTGACAAAAAGAACATTCGTGGTAAGTTATAATGCTATATAGGGTAAACACCATAGTTATTGGACAACTAAAGATTTTTTGCCATTAAATGTTTTTAAAATTATTATTAGATTTTTTTTCAAGCGACTAATTTCTGATTAAAGATAAACCAATTGCGTGCATTTTGATCTATAAACCTATAGGTTTTAAATTCATTATATGACCTTTGATCTTAATAACAAAAAAAAACCAATAGTAACAGCTGCAATAAGATATAGTTATTGGACGGTTTTGACAGAGCTTGGACACCGATATGACAGTTATTGGACATCCACTAGAAAAATAGTGTATGACGAAAAGCCATTATTTTTATATGTAGAAATGTATTTTTATATTTTAACAAAAAATAAGCTATAAAATCATAGTTTGAAACAGAGGCTCAGTTGCTTGCTTCTTTAAACACTATGTAAATAACTATTCTAAAGTTCATCAACCATCTTCAGACTCTATGGAAGCATCACTCTCGGATTCTTTGTAGCATACATGACAGGAAAATCTAATCTGGATCATCTTTATCCCCGATAAACTTTCTATGCTTTTTTGGAGCGCATTGTTTACAAGTATCACATTGAAGTAAGGTACTTTCTGCGAAGCTATTCTTAGATACAAAACAATTTTATTTTTTTGGCATTTAATGTTTCTTCTCATTTTCGTTTTTTTTTCTTCCTTATTCTTTTCTTCGTTTCCTTTTAATTGCCGTTTTTTCTCAAACATTTCTTGACATTTTTTCGACGTTATTGCGAATGGAAAATTTCTATATTCCCTTTCCTCTTAGGGCTTTCTGGAGTTGTCAAGTATTGCCCAAATAGTGACGAATTAATTGTACGAACTGTGCTACTTGTCTGTAGATCTTTTCTCAAACTGTGTTTAGTCGCACATGTTGAAATATCTTCACCTGTTTTGGACGAAATATTTTCATTATTATTTTCAGTTGTATTTATTATTTTTAGTTCCGTTTCCGTTGGTGCATGAACCAAAACCTTTACTGATATTACGTTTATGGGGTTAGTACGTAGTGGCTGTGATAATGCATATTGAACTGCATTTTGATCTATTATACTGATTAAATTTTCATTACCTATTTCATTTTGAACTATTTTTATCTTAGTTTGGTTTTGATTATCAATTTCACCTTGATGATTGTTTTCTGGTTGTTTATTAAAATGCTTCCAAATTTTAACTAGATAAAAGAAATCGTCACTCCCAACATCCGGAATATGCTCATTTAAAATTTTAAATTGAGATATTTTTTCCTTGCCAACAATTTTTGTAAACGTTTTGTAATCCATTACTGTATTCGAAAATGAAGGGATTTCTCTAGGGTTGTTTTTTGTTATACTACTTCCCAAACACTTCAAATAGTCAATTGCGTTTGGATTGAATGGACAGAGTCCGCAAGCTCTAAATCCACTAAGTAAGTTACAGGTTTTATACCTGAATTAAGGGCTTTCTCTAGCACGGGTGCAAAGGTAACCTTGTTGAGAATTTCTCCTGAATGTTCTTTATCCCACTGCCTAACTGTTCGAGCAAGTTATTACGGTCACGTTTCCTCCTCTTTCTTTGGAGGTAAGAATATGAACGTCTTTCGCTCCTTTTTTGTAATAACTTTACACGGCTTGTTTATCAACTGGACACCAGTCTCATCCATGTTGTAAATATGGGATGGTTTTTCCAATAAATCATTATCAGTCATTACTTTTTCCAGTAAGTCAAAAAACTGTCGAACATCATTTCTGTTCATGCCACGAGCTATTGATAAAGAAAGACCTTCGGCTTGTCCTACAGATAATACAGGATTCCTCTCCAAAAAGGATAGAAGCCATGCGGGACCTGCCTCACCCTTGAAAATGGATGTTTAATATTCAATTTTTTCGACGAAATTGTATGCTAACCTTCGAACAATTTTTCTGGTCGGCGCAAAACCTGCTTCGGCTAAGCGTTGAATATGAGAAACAAGTCT
This sequence comes from Agrilus biguttatus, assembly GCA_963921985.1. Taxonomy (NCBI): domain Eukaryota; kingdom Metazoa; phylum Arthropoda; class Insecta; order Coleoptera; family Buprestidae; genus Agrilus; species Agrilus biguttatus. The sequence continues at coordinate 19,848,182 of OY998125.1, forward strand.
TTTCTCATTCGCTCTACTGAAAACTCCTAGAAATTTTGAATTAATATTTCCGTACATTTTTAATAATTATTAAATTACCTGCAGGACCAAGGCTACCTTTTTGTAACTTTCCAGTTGACATTCTCCTTTTTAATGTCCTAGGTGGAATACTGTAGCGCCTGTAGGCTTCCCTTTAGCTTATTTCGCCAGCTGCTTTTGTGACAGCTTCCTGTAATTGGTCTTCCGACCAAGATGCTCTTTTCAGAGCTGTTACCGTTCGAATATATTTACGTGGCATACTTTAAAAAGAAAAGAGTTAATTATTATGGTTTTGTAGTTATAATTATAATAATTAATATTATTCTAACACGTGCGACGTCTTTCCCACTTCCATAGTGCGGCATCTCACCTTTTTAGTAGGGAGAGACGCCGCATACGACTGACGCCATCATTGAAGGTAAAACTAGGTTATGTTGTACAAATTGTATACATAAGAGTTAAAAGGTTCAAATATTTTCATTCAGGCGTTCTCACAGACACAGTATTAAACACGCAAGAAATTTTTGGGTTAGAATTTGTACTTACTTTCGCAGAAATGCAGATACCGACGCAAAATTCACCCGCACACCAGCATATATGATTTCAACCGAACTTTCAGCGCATATCCAGTGCCTCTGCATGAACAGCGGCGAAATCCGTTGGTCAAGTAAGGTAATATCAGAGATGCGGCGTCTATTCCACTGCGGCAACTCTCCCTACTTAACCCTAGTAGAATAATTAAATTTTGTATTCACTTAGGCAAAAAGGAGACTTTGATGTTCTCACTTAGTGTAGTAATTTATTAATTAGTTGAAGTTGAAAAGAAAAGGAGAGCGCACTATTAGTAACTTACTTTTAGAAAAAGAACATAAGGACTGCCAAAACAATCTTTTTTTTTTGTTTAAATTATTCTCGAGGAGGGAAATCTTCAAAAGACACCCCCGAGAGGGTAGTGACGAATTCGCCGTAGCGCCTACCAACTAAAACCCGTCCTCGAGATGGGAGCTCAACCCGAAGGTTATACATCCCGGGAGAAAAAACGTGGGAGAAGGATTTGGTTGGGAAGGGAGAGGGTTGAGTGGAGGGAAGAAACCACAGATGGTTGAGTGATCACTCGCACTAAAAAAGCGAAACTAGGTCGAGCGGGACGGGGCGGCTCAGACTAGAAGGTGACAGGGTTTTCTGCAGCGGTCATTAGGTTTGGGTACGCAAAGAGAAGATGATGATATGGTCAGGTTTGGGTGATCTGTCACTGAGGTCCGTAGATTTGCTGCGTATTTAATTGCGGCATTGGGGATTAAAGGTAGGCTTGCTTCCGTCAGAATTTGGACGTTTCTGACGAATCATAGGTAGTTTAAGGCGTTACGAAGAATTCGCAATTAGTGGCTTAGGTCAGGAGGAGGGGCTATCATGATGACATTGGCTTTTTATGAGTACGTCCACCGCCGTCTAAAAATATGGATTAAACAATATGCTAAAAGTAATCCAAACAAAAGCTACTTAAGATTTAAGCCCTTTGTCTTAATTTAATTTCTGTGATCGTTTAGCTGGTGGATAATATTGTTAGCTGATGACTTCATGCAGTGTGTATAAATAACAGTACAACAAAGTAAAACCAGTAAAACGTTTTTACGCTTTAGCAAGCAAATATTACACTACTATAAAAGAATGTACAGAAAATGAAACATGATTAATTCCGTACTACTGTCAAACTTAAACCGTTGAAAGGTAAAACTTATCTTCCTTTACATTTTTGCACATATTAAAGAACATTGCTTGTTTGTTTAATTCTAGAGCTGTTCCCGCACAGTTAAGTAGAAAGCTTCGAGATGATTAATTGAAAACAGTTCTTATTAGACTTTATTATTATTACAGGAACCTGGTCTCCTGAGATATTAATTCAACACGAATACACGTAACATCACTTGATTTTAAATTTACAATTACACTTACGAATTAATGCGTAACTATCTATTTCTTTATTCGCTGTGTTTTCTTTATTCTCCGATTCTCTGTCTTATCTATATTACCTATTTTTATTCCCTTAGTTTACAAAATCTACCCTTTTTAAAGAATTTTTCCCACTACCTACCGGTTTAACTTATTTGTAGTTGTAGTGGAGTGTTGAACAAGTTTTGAATACCCATAGGCAAGGGTACTTTTCGGCTAGGCTAAAGAGGTCTGGATGCAATAAAACTAAAGAGAGTGTACATCGGCAAAAGATATATAAAAGAAGAAGTTTTTAAAGGACCGTTTCACAAGAAGTGTTGTAAATTTGGGATGGGTTGCCCGTTCAAGGTAAATTGAGAGCAGAAGTGCCGAAGCGAAAGAAGATTTATAGGAGGTTGTAGTGTAACCTACCCAGGCCTATTCGATCGTCATATAACTCACCTTGGTTGTTTATGGGAATCAGCTGTTGTCGGTTCGATACACTGGCTATTAACGTAATTTGGAAGGATTGTTTATAGTTGTTAAATGAAAGACAACAAATGGGTGACATTCTAACTTTATTATGAATGAAATGATAAAATACCAGGGAAATCCCTGTAATATTAAATTTTCAACAAAACAAATACAAATGCCAGACTCAGCCTAGGGCTAGCGCGGGGAAAGAGTATGGCAGAGAAACCCACGATCTTAGCCCTACAAATCAGAGATGTGTACCATCCGTAAAGTAGGAAATGTATATAAATTAACAATATCACTTTGTGAAAATCTACCCTGTACGATCGACATACACAGACACATGTAAATAATCATTTAAAACTGAAGAATGTTGGTATTAGTTAGTAGACAATGTAAAAAAAAAAATAAAGGTACTGAGGTCCCATACGGGAGGCAACCCAGCTATATGTTGAGATTTTAGAGCACAATCTGGGCCTCAGATAAAAATAAATTGCAGTAAATAAATACCAAAATAAACACACAAATAAACATGTAAATAAATGCGACGATATAAATATCAAAATAAAGTGCAATAAATAAACACACAAATAAATATGTAAATAAATGCGACGAATAAATATCAAAATAAAATGCAATAAATAAATACCAAAATAAACACACATTTGTGTATACTCCCAGATGAATACTCTACACGGTAGAAAATGTTAGTAAATTCAACAAGCTCCAAACATTCTGAACGTACCAGGTAGATCAACAAAGAGAAAAAACATAAAAATTGGGAACAAAGAAAAATCACAAAATAATTGTTACACATCACCGTTTTGTTCAAATTAATAAAATAAAAGTTCAAATTAAACAAAACGTCATAAAATATGCAAAATACAATTTATTGTGTCATTATAAAATGGTTTGCAAGAACAATGAAAATTGACAACTTTTGTGTAAATTTTATAACAGTGAAAAACAACATAATAAATATTAAAACCTCGTTGAAAAATATATGCGAAACAATACCTGTGAATGTAGCTTGAAAAAGACACAAAAATAGAAATAAAAAGACAAAGAACCAACAAACGCGACACTTCATTACACTGACAACTCCAAGAATAACCATACGACCATCTACAACCAAGAATGTTACGCTGAGCTCTGGTAAATTTCAGACCTCTCGAGTGACAGCTCCATCATCTAGAATTCTTATCGTTCGTTCTCGTCTAAGATAACCAAACAGTTCCTGATTTATGAGTAGTAGATAATAATTTAGGGAAGTGTGAAATTATTGAAGTAGGCGATAGAGAATGACAGACTCTGGTTACTACATGGTTATTGTTGTTGAAAACAATATTGAGGGTGGTTGTAAAAGTTGCAGTGAAGGAATATTTTTTAAAGAAAGCTGTAAAAGAGATATTTTTTATGGTGTTAGTATGCCAAAAGATCGTTTGTATTTATTGGATGGATAAGGAAAAGATAAAATTTACCTATTCTTATAACGTTATATCAAGAAAAATAATTAAAAGGATTATAACAATTACAATACGATACAATAATATGACAACAGGTCCGTATAGCAAACCGACATAGTAACCACCGTTGACCAAAAATAGACCTTAACTTATTTTACATTAATTAACTAGAATATATAGGTCGGGACTGTGACGTTGGCAAATTAGATAGGGCCTCAGGATGGTCATCAAAATTAGAAAGCAGCCTCAGGGTCCACGTATTAGAAAGGAGTTTCAGGGTTCATGTACTTAACAGTAGAAAGGAGCCTCAGGATTCATGTACTTAACACCTCCTCCCTCAGGTTGAAACGTCCTCGTTTCTTGAGATAGATTTTTGTTTGTGTGCTTGTAACATAAAAGAATTATTAATAATATGCCGATGATGATAATCATACCAGTAGTCGTGACATGCCTATGAAAGGTGATTAGTTTAATATAACAGGGGTATCCTCTATTTTCTTCGATATTTTGTTGATGTCTTCCATCTTGTCAGGATATTTTTCCAAAGAATAGAGAGTTTACGGGACTTAGATATCTCTGTATGATACAGTAATCTTGGTGGGAGATACCTTGGTGACATCTTTTTCATAGTAAACTTGATTGATGATCCATAAGGTAGTTTCCAGGGGAATGTTCTCATTCTTCTATTGTCCATTTATTTGTAGTAATTACCAATAACGTTTATTATGCAGTGTTAATATTTCTTTGTAATTCTGGACATGAATACTAGGACTTTCAAAAGCATTTATTTATTTATTATTTTCATTACATGCCCCTTTATATAGAGCTTTTGCAATTTGCTTCCAACATTGTATACAAATCTTATTTACATTAACTAATTTAAATTCCCTAGCAAAAATTTCCTTACATGCTAACACTTGCATTCCCTTAGATTCATTTCAACCTGGTGAAAATAATCACATAATTCCGGTATCACGTCACCTTTTAATGCCTCTTTTATTAATTCCTCAAGGTCTACATCATCTCCCTCACTTCTCCACTCTTTAATAAAGTCTATAACGTTTTGTTTTTGATCCTTCATTGCATTTTTACAGTACATTAAGTGCCCTAAAGTCTCATTTTTCGAATAACACAATCGACACACCCACTCCTTAAAACCTTTCTTTCCTGCTCTGCCTATGTTTCCGCATCTAGCCCTTGCCCAAATTTCTTTATGCGTCTTATTTTTACATCTTTTATTTAAGTATGCAGCGCCCTTATCACCCGGTATTAGTTCTTTGTACTTGTTATTAAACGACGACTTCAAGATCGCTTCCCATTCATTCTCTTTTGCTTTGTTCTTTAGTTTATCTACACCCTTATTTAGTAAACCTTCTATCTCATCTATATGTTTATTTTCCCACATCATCTTAAAAACTTCACCTATATTCATTTCGTATATCACTTCCTTTAATTCTTTACCCCATTTTGACGGCACACCATTCAATATTGCCCTACATTCCTCTAGGAGGCAAATTTTAGGCCACCTATCGCTACTCAATCTGAGCACCTCACACAAATATTTACAAGCCCTTTCTATGATAGTTAACCTTATACAATTAACCCCTATCTCAGGTCTCCATATATATTTTAGAGTGTTCCTAGATACCCCCAACGCCATTTTACATAATCTCGCTTGAAGTTTGCACATCTCTCTTAAATTCCCCCACCCCCAAATTTCCACTCCATATAAAGCTATTGTCCTTACTAACGAATTCATTAAATACATTTTTTCGTTCATATTATCTCTCCCTGCCCGTTTGCAAATTCCCCACGTTATATTCGCCGCCTTTTGTGCCTTCCCTACCATCGCCCTCCTATGTTTCTCCATACAATTTCTCGCATTAAACCAGAATCCCAGATATTTAAATTCGTTAACCACCTCTACATCTTTATTACATAGATTCCAACTTTCATCCTTTTTTTTCCTCCCCCCATTTCTAAACACCATTATTTTTGTTTTGCCGACATTAATGGTTAACCTATTCTGTTGTACATATTTTTCTAGCGATCTTAGCATACCGTTTAGTTCTACATTACTTTCAGCAATTATTGCAATATCGTCCGCATATTTAAGTGTTCTTATTTTCGCTTTACCTATTACCGTCCCTCCCTGCTCCTGTCTTTCCCACATTTCATCAATGTCATCTATGTACATATCGAATAGCACTGAGCTTAAAGCACAGCCTTGTCGGACTCCTATCCTTGTCTCAAATTCTTTTGTTACATGATTACCTATCCGCACTTCCGCACTTGTGTACCCGTAAATTTCTCTAATAAGTTTGTGCATTCTTCCTCTTATCCCGATAGACCATATCTTTTTTAACAAAATTTCTCGATCAATACTATCAAAAGCCGCCTTAAAATCAATAAAAGCCACATACAGTTTGCCTTTTTTTTCTCTTTAGTCTATTATTTATTATTAAGTTAAGAACAAAAATATGTTCCCTACACCCACGTTTTATTCTGAATCCTGCCTGACTTTCTTTCAGTTTATTATCTTTTTCTATCCATTCATTAATCCTTCGTGCTAGAATATTTGTCAAAATTTTATACCCTACATCTAACAACGATATGCCTCTGTAATTGCCTACAGTTTCGACATCACCTTCCTTATAAATTGGTACTACCCTTGCTTTCTCCCATCCCTCTGGCAGCCTTCCCTTTCGCCAAACTTCATTTATCGCATCCAACACCCATTCTCCGCATTCATTATACAAGACTTTTATGCACTCAATTGGTATCCCATCTTCACCCGTTGCCTTTCCGTTGGCAATCTTACCTAAGGCGTAGGTTATTTCGTTAGCTTTGATATCCTCATCTAACCTTGGATCACTTGATTTTGAACATATCCCCCCTATATTACTCCAAAGACTCTTTTCCCATTTTTGTTTATTCTCATGGCAGTAACCCCCGAGCAATGTATAAAAGTATTCAAACCATTGCTCATGATCAATATTGTTCCCTGTGTTTTGCTTTTTATTCGGCCTAAACCTATTTATCGCATTCCACCATTCAGTCATGTTCCTCGCTTCCTTCGCTCCACCTATCTTCTAGCCATATTTGTCTTTCTCTTTTAATAAGTTTCCGTAATTTGTTCCTACATGCATTCAGTATTATTTTTTTCTCTGAACACCTATCCTTTGTCCATTCTATTAACCTACGCCAAACCTCTTTCCTGCTTTGTTTACATTCAACCGACATACCATAATAATTTTTGGTTTTATTTCTCCACACATCTAACTTTTTAACTAGTCCTGCATCTTCTGCAGCTTTCCAAATTAATTCATGTATTTGTGCCCAATCTTTATATTGTTCTAAATGAGTATTACTTTCTACTGTCCTAGCTCTAATACTATCTCTAAATTTTCCAGCGCATGTTTTATTCCACATTATTTTTTCAGATGTACACGAACAGTCATCGCATATTCTTTTTATGACATTTATGTTATCTAAATCGAGCGTGAAGGTAACCGGGAGATGATCTGATTCTATCCTGTTTGCAACATTCAAAGATTTTACAAAATTCATGTTATCCCTATCGACCATCATGACCAAATCCAATACCGACCCATTACTCTCATTATCACATCCGACATATGTGATTCTTCCCTCCAGATCTCCATTCATTCTTCCATTCAGAACTGTTAGACCTAGATCTTAGCATAGCTTTAACAAATATTTACCATTTTCGTTTATCACTTTATCTTGCGATTTCCTTACACTTTGTATTAGTCCTTCTACTTCTAAGAAATTGCAAGCCTGTTTTTCTCCAATCCTCGCATTAAGATCCCCACATATAATTATATTCTCAACCTCATTCATACGGTTTTCTATGACTGCTCTTAGATCATTCTCACTTGCTCTCATCCTTGTATTATTATAAACAGAAATTATACAAACATGATTGTTAAACTGAGCCATTAGACCATATTTGTGTTCAGTCACACTCCATCCATCCAATATATCTTTTTTTATTCCTACAATTTGCCCCCCTGCTAATCTGCCTCGTGAACTACCTATGTTTCTTTCCGCACTTTTGCCCCAGTACTTGAATTTGTCACTTAAAAAATTCACTTTTTTGTCCATCATCGCCTTTTCCATCCATGTTTCTTGTAGTATAATTAGTTGGAATTCTTCTACGAACTTGCCGATCTCATTGAACTTGCTTGCTCCATGTATATTCCAAACTAGTACACTAAATTTCTTTGAAATAAACTCAGTTTGTTTCCCTTCTTCCTCGAAATGGCATCGTTATGAACTCTGCGGTTGTTTCATTAAATTTTAACGCACTCCCATCACTTAGAATCAATTTTAAATATCCAACCTTTGCATATCTCCCATTTTTTTGCTCTGTCCTCGCCTCCTCTCTTAACCATTTTTGAATTTGAATCTCTCTCTTTGTGTGGTCGTCATCAATCCATATTCCAGTTCCTTTAAATTTATTTCTTCTACCTAATATAGATAATTTTGTTTCCAATGTGTCTAGTTCACAACACACAATATTTTCCCTTCCATATCGCACCATAAATTCATCGTTGTGAAGTTGCATTTTATTAGCAAAAAGATGTAGAAGTTCATCCTTACCCATATTCTCTCTCTCATTTACATATCTTATAACTATGTTGTTTCTTCTTTCTCTTCTTTCTTTCATCTCATATTTTAAATGGTCTAATGATATCGGTTCAGGTCTGGCCATGTTACTTTGTTCTAACATTGCGTTAGTGGTGTGACCTAACCTAGATTCTGTCAAATCTCTGTTTATGCTCATATCAGCATTAGTACTTCTTGTCGCGTTATTAGTCAATTTCACACTTCGTTCTGTTGCATTTTTGTTAATATTCTTTTTATTGTTCTGACTAGCAACTTGCTGTTCTACTTTTTTAAGTCTCTCAGTCAGTCTATTTCTTTCCTTTCTCCAATTATTTTTTTCTTCTTCTCTTTCTTTTAAAATCTTATTTACTACCTCTTCAAAAAACTTCATTCTGCCAATGAGACCCCCTATTTCTCTTTTTAATGCACTACATTCCTGTATTAACAAGATTTGTTCTTTGTTCTTGCTTGGAGCAGTCTCAAGTGATTCACCGTTCGGTGTCTCACTATCTTCACTGTTGCATTCAATCTGTTCTTCCGTACCACTAATATCCGCAATAAGATCGTCTATATCTGCCTCTCTTTCACCCTCATTGTTAATAGAATCTCTATCCATGTCACCTTCCGCTCGACTTCTTAATTCGTATCTCTCTGGCCCCTTATTTTTTGGTGAACGTGTTATTGTGAAATAGTTGAGTATGTTTCCCCCTGCCCTTCCTTCCTTGGCTTCGTTGTTTTTTGACGGTCGGCCGGGGCCTTTCCTAACTTTACTTTCCGATATAACCTCCAAATTTGATTCTCGTGCAACTCCCGAGTTTTAACGTTCTCTACGAAACCCTTGAGGTATTCTCAATTAAATGTTTCCTATACTATCTTACAACTATTTAAAATTAAGCAGCTAATCTTAATAAACCGAGAAATAACAACAAAAGAACAAAATACCGGACGATAACTACACAGCTGTCAAACCGTCGACCAACCCTCCCTTTCAAAAGCATTTATTATCTTGGTTAAAATTTTATTTTGACAAAAATATTTTTGATTTTCGCCTTCCGTACAATGTTCATACCATTGTGAGAGGGATTTGTACCAGGTAGTATTGTATTTCGAAGGTAGGAAAATATTATTTCGATTAGTCATGGGTTAATTTGATAAATTTTGAATCACATTGGCAGACATATCGGAAATTGGACAATTCCTATGATTATGTCGTTAGTCATGATCACGGTTTGTCTATTAAACATCAGATAACTCATTGAGTGGTTATTTGAATGGGGTATTAACTGTTCCTTAGAGTATATACTAGAAAAATGTGCATCATTTCTCTTATTTATTTATTTGAAATTGATTCATGGCTAATTATATCTTATCCTGCAAAAGTAAGACTTCTTTCAATCAGTTGTAATTGATTGAGCAGTGTTTGAGCGATGGTTATTAATTTAATGATTGATTGTCAACATATGATCCCTTTATTTTCCGATTTTTTTTTTGAATGTGTATCATTTTGATATTTGTCTTTTTCGTATTTACGGCTAGCCTATTTTCTTTAAACATAGTTTTCTAAAGTCAACATCATTTTTTTTAGTTCGCTTGCAGACTCAGCAATCATAGCAACATCATCCGCATATTTCAAGGCTCTAACCTTAATCTTTCCTAACACAGACCTTCCCTTATCCTCCCAGTTATCCTCAATATCATCAATAAAAATGTCAAACAAATTCGCACTGAGCGCACAGTCCTGTCTAACCCCTATGTTAGTGTCGAACTCGTCGATGACTATACTTTCCAGTTACACTTTAGCACTGGTTAATTTGTAGATATTCCTGATAAAGGCGTGCATTCTTCTCCTGATTCCTATTTTCCATAATATCCCTAATAACAAATTTCTGTCAACAGTGTTAAATGCTGACCTAAAATTGACAAAAGGGGCATACAATTTCCATCTTTTCACCTTCAATCTTATTAATTAGCGAATTATGCACAAAACTGTAGTCCCTTGTTCCTCTTTTTCCTCTAAACCCTGCCTGACTTTCTTTTAGTTTGTTCTTATTTTCTACCCAATTATAAAATCTAATTGATAAAAGTCTAGTTAAGACCTTGTACCCAACATCTAACAGTGAAATCCCCCTATAGTTTTTCGGTTTATCCACATTACCCTCCTTAAGAATTGGCACAATCCTCGCCTTACTCCATCCCTCCGGTAAAATTCCTCCCACCCAAATATAATTTAATTCTGCCGTCAATGTTTCAAGACCATGAAGACCAAATGCCTTGACACACTCTGTAGGGATTCCGTCTTTCCCGGGCGCTTTACCATTTGCCATGCTACTTAGTGCCTCTACTACCTCACTACTTCTAATGTTCTCATCTAACTTACAATCCTCAGATCTTGAACCTAGGTTAAACATGTACTCCTCAGCCCTAGCTACAGGTCCATAATCGTCTTCACCCTTGCTTAAAAGCGATGTAAAATGCTTAACCCACAAATCTACTAATGTTGCCTGAGATCACTTGTTTACCATTGCTTCTAAAACTGTTTATTGCCTTCCACCAATCTGCGATTCTCTTTGCAGCATCGATTGTATCCCACCTATCATTCAACCACATTTGCTTTGCATACTTCTGCGCAGCTTTGAGTCAACTTCTACAATCGTTTAGCTTGTCTTTATTTTCTACACGCTGGTCGCCTAACCAGTCTTTTAGAAACTTCCACATGCCCTTTTTTAGTTTCAAACATTCTTCGTTAAATTTATTAACCCTAAAATTACATCCTTGTCTCTTACCCTGCCTATCAAAATTATTTTTTTAATCAATATCCACCCGCCTTCTTGTTCAAGTGCTCTTTTCTATTAAATCACGTACCACCTCTCTAAATTTACCCTGTTTGTCATTCTCCCAAAATATTTTCTCCAGTTTTGTGGGCAATTCTCTCCCTTGTAAGGGCAGATTAAGGTCTTCCTCATTTGTCGCGAACACGAATACCACTTAGCCTTATCAATCTTCTACCGTTGTCATCGATAGTGTCATCTTTCTGCCACACTTCATTCTCATTCATCAATATGTACATTTGACTGCCCCCCACCCTTGCGTTCAAGTCGTCACAAATAAAAACATCATCGTTTATCATCATGCTCTCTTCAATTAACTTTCTTAAATTATTATAAATAGTTTCACATTAAAACATTATTCTAAACAGTGTTTATATTAACATTATCCTTAAACCTAATTACCATTCCGTACTCCCACTCTTCAACATCACACCCAATCGCAAGAGACTTTTCAATCCATATTATTTGACCACCAGACATTCTCTCTTCCTTAACCATTTGCTTTTTTACTGCATTTTTATCCAATATTTGTAATTTGGGTTAAGATTACACACTGCCCTTTTAATATTTGTACCTTCCAGCCCAGGAACTGGCTTATTTCTCTAAAATTCCTCGAACCATGTGTGTCCCATAGCATTACACTGCACTCTGCTCTTTCGCATTTCACTCTCTTACACTTCACCATTGAGAGAATTGCTTCTCTAAACTTGCGGTACTCTCGTGAAACTCGATGAATTTCAGGCGCTCCCCATCACTTGTGGTTGCTAAATAATCGACTCTGACATCTTTTTGTTGTTCCCTCAGTTGCCTTGCAGAATGTCGCAGCCACTTTTGATTTTCAATCTCTCTCTCGTGTGGTCATCATCGATCCAAAGGTCGGACCCCTTCAGCGTTTTTCTACGTTCCATTATTTTCAGCTTGGATTCCTTACTTCGAAACTATAGACAGATCAAATTATCCCTTCCAAATCTCATATTTGTTTCCGTTTCTTCTATTTCAAGCTTGCGTCTTATTAGCTCATACAGCTGGTGTTTCGTCAAGATTTCATCCGGATCATTAAATCTGACCACCATATTTCCTCTTCTTTCCTCCAGCTCGTATTTTAGGTGATCTTCTGCAATTGCTGCTGGTTTGTCCTCTTCGGAGTGTATTTGGCAATTTTGGCGCACCTCTAACCGCGAGTTTCCCTTTTTATTTTTTATTTTTTATATATTTTTTGCTTGTTGCTCTTATTCCTTGGCTGGGAGGTTGGCTCCCCCCACTATTTGTCAAGTGCTGTGCCTCACTGCCCCCAATTTACAAGTTCAGTGCTATCGAGACAGGGTACTTTCTGCAAATCATTTTTTTCTTCGAGCCATTTAATCTTCTCTTTCTTTAATTGCTTAATTTCATTACGTAAATCATTAATTAATATACTGCATCCACATGTATCCCTCTCCTCTGCACTCTCGACGCCGCTGACTATCTGCTTATTGGTTTCATCTACCCGCTTTCCGCCATCTGATGTTAGGATGCCTAACCACCCTCTGCCTTATTATTATCGTCTAGGATTTTACATTTTGGTGAGCGTCCTGGCCATCGTCTCGTATTTTTATTACTCTCTGTTCCCGCCATAACCAAATATTACAAGCACTTGCTTCAACTTTTTGCTTAATTTGCACAGTAATCACCACACCAATTATGACCAGTGGAGTACACTACTTTCCTAATAAGCCTGACTCATAGTTGTCAATAACTACTCCCTTTAATGTCTTGTTTTGCCTTAAAAAACAAATCACAGCTCGACCATGCAGTCTTATCTCTCCCACTCTCATCCATTAAACTGTTTATTAATGTTTTTAATTGTTTCTGAATATGAATTAGTTCCAAAGAGGTTCCTATGATGTTTACTAACCCACGCTTTTCACGCAGAGGCCGTAACTTGTAAAGTGTTGAATTTTGTTTAATATATTTTCCATAATTATGGCCAAATCACTTTTAACCTGGTATTTTAAAATAGTGATCTTTGAAATTCATTTAAAATGTGTTAATCTAATTTGTGTTAGATGGATATTATAAGCAAATTTATGGTAATGACTAAATAGATATACGTCTCCAAGGTTTTACGTACAGGACCAATGCTAGTTGGTTGAAGAAGTGGTAGCATCGCCATCAAGATGAGCGGCTGTATTCTCATTTTTTCCTGAAATACAGATAAATTTTCTTACTCTTTATTTTTCACAATAAAAACACAAGGTTTTGGTTAAAGATAAATTTTATTGCAAAAATTCCACAATAATTATTTCGCCACACAGTGGCTTCTGCAGGTGGCATGGTCTAACTAAAAACTCCTGATGATCGCGTTAAACGCGCGGATTTTTGTACGGGGAGATACGGATTTGTTCCTGAAGAAGGGTTTGAGTGCGATAAAGGCACCTAGGGCTTTGTTTCGGGTCGCTGTTAATTGTTTGTTGTTAATTCTGTCGAAGACAACGTCAAGATAAGTGACGGAGGTACTCCATTTGATGGGGTGGTTGTTGACCATGATTGGGGGTGGTGTACGACGCCTACGAGAGAAGAAAATTGCTTCTGATTTGGTCTCGTTAATGGAGAGTTTCCATTCCCGGTACCAGCTCAGAAGCAAGGGGAGAAATTCGTTTATTCTGGCGGAGCTTTGCTGGATAGTTTTCGCGGAATTGATAAGGGCAATGTCGTCGGCGTAAAGGGCCGTGATCAATTTGGGGTCGGACGGAATGTCTGCACAGAATATGTTGAACAGAAGGGGAAATAGCTTGGAGCCTTGGGGCACGCCGGCCGTGACTGGTCTGCTACGGGAGAGGGCAGAACCAACTCGGACACGAAGGGTTCTGTCGGTTAAGAAAGATCTAATTACCCCGATGAGGAAGTGTGGGATGTTGAAGGCGACAAGTTTTGCGATAAGTCCTTCGTGCCATACCCGGTCAAATGCTTGTTGTACGTCGAGAAGAAGCATGGTGGTATGGCGGCGTTTATTAAGGTTATCAGAAATATATTCCGAAACCCGGAGAAGTTGCTGGCCTGTGCCATGGAGTCGGCGGAAACCATACTGAAATTTGGGGATGATGTTATACCGCACCACATGGTCCAGAAGCCGGTCGAGTAAAATAGATTCAGCTACTTTGCTTAGAGAGCTGAGCAGACTGATGGGTCTGTAGCTTGAGGAAGAGCTGAGAGGCTTCCCTTTTTTGGGGAGACAGATAACAGTGGCTTCTGTCCAGACCGGAGGGAAGTGGTGGAGCCGCATAATAGCGTTAATGATGTTACAGAGAGCGGTAACATGTTTGGATGGCAGGACTTTGAGAACTCCGTTCGGGATTTTATCAGCGCCTGGAGCTTTTCTCGCTTTTAGAGAGTGGATGGTGAGCTGAATTTCCCTGGGGCTGGCGGGCTTGAAATTGGGATCGGTGAGGGGAAAGTTGTGCGCTGTGTGACTTATGCGCTCATGGAAATCGGCGAGATCCACATGGCTTGGTAGTGGAGAGCATTGAAGGCAGAGAGAGTCTGCGAAAATGGCAGCCTTCTCGTCGTCTGAAGTGTAGACAATGCCGTTTTGTTTTAGGGGCGGGAGGTGCGGAGCTCTGTTTCGGAGAGAGCGGATCACTTTCCAAGCACTTTTGGGGTGTGTTTCTGCCTGCGAAATGTAATGGTCGAACGATGCACTGCGGAGTTCTGTGAGTCGGGTTTTCAATTCCCTTTGTATGGTGTTTAGTTCGGCCCGGTGATCAGAGTTACGGTGCCTTTGCCATAGGCGACGGGTTCTATTTTTCCTCTTGAGGAGGGCAAGAATGTCGGAGGGGAGTTCTTTGGCCATGGGCAAGTTGGGACGGGAAGATGTGGAGAGCTCGATGGCGCTGGTAATCTCGTTTGAAAGGAGATTTACCGCTTCGTCGAGGTCCGCTAGTGTGCGAATTTTCGTTGACGATTTGGTGTTCGATGTTGGGCAAGGGGGGGGCTTGGTTTTGTATTTCTTGAGACGGCCGGGGTGGGGGCGGCGGTAATGGATTTAGTTGGAGGGGTGGCTCTCTTCGGAACCTT
Source organism: Agrilus biguttatus (assembly GCA_963921985.1). Classification (NCBI taxonomy): domain Eukaryota; kingdom Metazoa; phylum Arthropoda; class Insecta; order Coleoptera; family Buprestidae; genus Agrilus; species Agrilus biguttatus. Next base: position 19,863,582 of record OY998125.1, read on the forward strand.
GGGGTAGCGGCGGTAGGTGGCGCGGTGATTTCCCTTGCAGTTTGCGCAGGAGGGGTGGCATCCTTTTTGTCTTTCGATTTGCATTCGGCGGAAATATGGTTTCTGCCGCAGAAAGAGCAGACCCATGCTGCGCGGCAGTAGTTGGCTTTATGAAAGAATTTCATACAGCGGCGGCATTGTGGGATGTCTTTGGTGGCTCTTTTAGCCTCTACTTTAATTTCGAGGCCGCAGAGCGTTATCAAGTCGAAGATTGACTTGGAGTTTGGGGCGGTCCTGTCCAAGCGGACGGACACCAGCGGCCAAATTTTGTCGCCATTTGACATGCGGTGTACACCGCGGATGGCGAACCCTTTATGGACTAACTCCGTTTGGATTTCGTCCGTGGTATAAAATTGACTGATTTGATTGTTTCAATTTCATCTGAGGAATGAAATTTTTCACAGTCACTTGGATCACACTCATCAATATTTGGGGTTATGTTTAAGTCCTCATGTTCCGGGCAAATTACTAGCACTTCATACACATATTTGCCACTAGAACCTCAAGTCCCTCTGATGATAAACATTTTTACAAATAATGCAAGTAACAGTTGCAAATTTAACTTTTGGGTGACAGGTGTAAAATTTATCTTTGAACTTATCCGGAGGCCTGTTCTCTTCCGGCGCCATATTGTTTAATTATATTTAATTCTTTGCTGTAATTTTCTTTACTTTAAGGAGTAAGTTAACAATGTATGAATAAGGCTATGTAATGCTGCTAATTTAATGGAGAAGGATTGTTTTGATCTATTGTGTATTATTGTATCGGAGTGAGTTGGTTTTCTATATATGTCTATTTCGAACTTACTATTGATAATTTTTATATTCATAACTAAAAAAACATTTTCTGAAAGAAAAACAAAAGGTTGAAGTGTTCACTAAAGTTTATTAAACTCTATACATATTTCACCTTATAAGGGCATTATCAGGAGTACAAACTATACTAAGTTGCGAACAATAAATTTATGGTGGGGAAACCATGTTGGGGAGTATTTCCAAAATCTATTTGGTCATTGGTAATTATTTCGTATTCGTTTTGCGAAACAATTGGTACTTGTTTTAATAAATTTGTGATAATCTTAAGTCTTGTTTTTATGGTGAAAGTATTTATTTATTAAGTTTCTATTATACTGTTCAGTTTGTATAATTAATCGAATGTATTTTTTTTTTCAGAATTATTTATTTCCCAGGTATCCTCTTCTAGGTGAAAAACTGTTCGAATATTTTCACAAGAATTCAAAAAGTAAATTATCTTATATGGGAAGTGCTGCGTTCAAACAGCAGTGTGATCGATTTTTAAGCGTAAGTATTGGTCATAGAGCTAGAATGGTTGTTAAACATTTGTGCCACTAATAATTCTTTTATCACATATCTTCATACGCATAAAAATATAAGAACTTTGGGGTGGTGTAGAATTATTACATGGTAACAAAATTTGGATAATAGCTAGTTTGTAAATGTCCTGATCAACACTCACCCCTTTAGTCCGATAAAAGTAGATATTCACCCTAGCATAAATTCCTAAGAAGCTGAAAATTGACATGAACGTTAGGAATACCATAATAATGATGTTGTGATAAGTCCCCATCGATCCCGTGTGTGCAAAAGATTGTATGCGAGGTCAAAGTTCGCAAATGCTTTTTTCTATTTTTTAGCGAAACGGTTAGTTTTATGATAAAAATAGCTCACACAAAACGATAAATGAATAAACACTACTATGTTTATAAATACTATAGTCAAAAGGATTTGTAACTAAAAAAGTGATTATAAACAAAGTAGTGTTTATTCATTTTTCGTTAAGATGAATTATCACAAAGTAACGGCTGAGTGAATCCAATTTTTAGCTCAGACAAAAATTATATATCTTTCAGTTCTCTACAAAAATGTTCATTGCACTTTTCCCCTAAAATTCACCATTTCTGAGAAAAGGCCATTCTAGGTTTATATTCTCCATAATACGCACAGGTTTCTACGCCACCTATGAGGTAGTGTACTTGGCGCTTATTTTTTAAAGTGGTTTACCCGGAAGCCCTACTCCACGGTCTTTTTATTAAAGTTTAATATAATATTCGGTTTTATTCAACTTCTTCTTCATCTTCCTGAGTTGACGTAAATTCTTCAAATAGTGATACATCAGTTGTTTCGTCGTTGATGTAAGAATGATCTTCTGTTGGAGATTCAGTATTTGAACACGACTGGCCTTCACAGTTTGTGCATGCTGGTGAACAAAGTAAGCCTACTTTTTTCACCCGCATTTCGAATTACACCTTTTTGCAGTTGCAAATAATAGTATTAAGGAGCTTTTCTGGTGCAGGTGGAAGTAGAGTATGGATTGGTTCCAATACATTATTAATTATCTTCCAACCCCATTCTTCTGGGTCCAGTTGATTACCAAGCCATACTTGAACCCGGTAATATACTCGATAAAAATGTTGATGAGCAAAAGCCGAGGTTGAAGGAAGACAAGCTAATTGAACACATTTTTTACTACGTATTGTAACACCTGCAGTGGTTTCGTTTAGAGAACTTTATTAAAATTTAACTTATATAAGAAATTTACAAAACAATAGAATAGTAAACAATCTTATACATATATCAGTCGAATAGAAAATAAATTTTTACATACATATCTTACATTATGAAAATGTCAAAGGGGTTCCAAAGCACGAGGTATAGGATATTAGTTGAAAACACGGGTGAGTCCGCGTGTGGGTCTATAACTGAACTTAATATTTAACAGTAATAACCAAACGTAGAACTAGGTTCTAAATCATCTTCTGATGATGTTTGGTTAGCGAAACGTACGTCGAGTTTGTGTTCTCAGTTCTGCTATAGTGGTAGAACTTCATTACGTTTTCTTTTAGACTATTTATACATAAAACATAATGAAATATAATAACATATTAATATTTGTACCTTTTACTTTTCAATGTTGTCAAAGTTAATGAATTTAAGAATCTCATTTTTAATGTTTTATAAAAATGTGAAATCAGCCATCATTAAATGTTACTTATTACATCAGATATATACTTGATTTATGATATACCTATTGTTACATTTTTTAGAATTATCATTCAACATTAATATATTAGTCACGTAGACTAATAGCTTTACGTAGATTATACGTCAATAATATACATAAGATAGCGTAGTCATGCATATTATGGAGAATATACATTTATATAGCTTTTTCTCAGAAAAGGTGAATCTTAGAGAAAAATGTGTAAGAGCCATTTTTGTATGGAATCGAAGGATCTACAGTTTTTGACTGAGCTATTTTTATCATAAAACTGGCCGTTTCGTTAAAACAAATTTTGCGAACTTTGACCTCGCATAAAATCCTTCGCACAGACGGGATCGATGGGGACTTATCACAACATCATTATTATGGTATCCCTAACGTTCATGTCAATTTTCAGCTTCTTGTGAATTTATGCATAGATCCCTATTTTTTTTTCGATTCCCTTGAAATTTTAGTGTTCTTTAGTTAACCATGCTGAGCAGTAATATATAAAATATATGCTGGGCACGAAAATAATTTCTATAACTATAAACCAGCCTAACCCAATAGAAAACATTTTTTTTTCATCCGATTAATTATGATGTATGGCCTTACCTGGATTGAGCTTGAATCATTATATAATTGTACACCAGGATTTGTAGCGTTGAAACAGTGGGAATGAGCAACACCTCCTATTTGTTATTTGAAGTCACACAACGAAGGTGTGACGTTAGCTTGTTCGAGCCGACCGTGTTGGTGATACCTTAAAATACATGCAAAAACACAGCAGACCTGAATAAAAATTAAACATACTAGAACAATGAAATATTTGAAGATTTTTTATTTTAGTAGGGGTAAATTTTAAGTACATTAATGCGATATTAATTATTGAATTAATTTATACCCACTACAGATTACCTCATATAATAAGGGAGAAATTTGGTACTGTTGTTCCGGCGGGGACGTGACAACAGTAACAAATTATAATATGATTTTGGCAGTATCTTCCAAATTTTGGATATTGTTATATTTATCTAGTTCCTGGAAAGCATTATAAATGTTATTATTAAATATCTGAGCAATGGGTTTTAACACTTTGTCTTTCTAATACGGAGTGCCATTATGTTTTTTAGAGTTAGACCATGTTAAGTTAGGTATAACATTGAGGTAATCTGTAGTGGATACAAATTAATTCAATAATTTATATCACATTGATTTATTTAACTACTGATTGTGTCTGCGTAATAAATTCACAATTTTGGAAGATCCTTTTGTACCTAAGCAATAACTTCTTATCAGCAAATTTAGTAGGCTTCTTGGCTGATAGTTTCTTACCCAAGTTGTATTTAATAAAATGTTCTTTTCCAAAAAAGGTCTTGTTTAAAATCGATATTAAAATATATAGTTATTATAGTCAACTAACCCTTTCTTTAAATATAATTATTTTAACTATTTACAGATATTAAACGATGATACCGCTAGAGATACATTGGTACGGATGTTCTCGTCCTACAATGAAAATCAGGAGACTCACGTAATGACTTCTGAACAGTTAAAACAGCTGTTAATGTGTGATTATCACATTTCCATGGATCATTATTCAGGGGGCCCACAAATGTGTGTAGCGATTAATAAGACACTGAAAGCAGTTATCGATAGCTGTTTCCACGGCAAAGAATCACTTTCGTGGCAGTACGTTTCGCATTGGTTGCAAGCAAATTGTCCACGACTATTGTTACCTCTTCATCGGTACGCTGTTCATTCATTAGCAACCTCTTGGAGGGTGCTAGAAAGTGATGGTCCTCCCATGGCAACAGGTAATTGATAACTGATTGAAATACTGTTTTTGAACGAATTCATTTGTTATTATTAGTAGGATGTTATTGGATTTGGTTTATTTTTATTCATTAAGAATAAAATATGTAATAACGTAACCTCAACCGATCCCAACCTACACCGTTAGGGTGAGTGAAAGCGGTTACCAGTCTTGTCATCCTGACACTTCTAGACTCGCTTCTAATGATTGTTAAATATGATTGCTCCGATTATTATTATTATTCCCGTGATTTGAATTATCGCTAATTGACTTACTAAGTAAGTGGTACGTGTTGACTGTAACCAATAATGTGGATGGACTAATTTGTATTCGTACTCTAAATAGAAGACATGGTATTTGTATGCTATATTATACTATTTGGTACTAAACTTACAAAATGTTTATATATATTATATACCATGTAGGCAACAAAAGTTTCTAGGTATCTGGTGGCACATTTTTACTATGAACTGCTTTTTGTTCAGATACCACCTTCGACTTTATTGAGTAAATTATTCATGATGATCCAGTCCTAATAAATTTTATATTACTGGTTTAAACATAGATTGCATGTTTCAAAAGATGTTTATTCTTAATTGCTAAAAGCTATCTCTGGTTCCAGAAGCGCAGTGCACAGGATCCCTATTTTCGGAGCAATGTAACCTAACGTAAACAACCTATTGTAAAACGTGATTAGACAACAGCTTTCTTCAGGGTGATAAATATTCACAAACATCAATAACTTCATTACTGAAACCTTTCCAATACTCTTACACAGCAAAAACCCTTTAAACACCCTTGGAAAATGTTACCTTTACACTTTTATCGATCTCATTTTTATAATTCCAGGGTTTTCCATAATTATTACACCATTTTTATCTTTTTATTGAATGTTAATATATGTTTTGCTTTTTTGTACCAACCTTCTCAGTAGTAGTGATACACCCTTAATTTCAAACTTTACAAACAGCCTATGCCCTTACATAATGTGTAATTTTTATCGTTTTGTCTTTCATATTCAGGTCTGTTAAAACAGGATAGTGCAGCTAGTCAAGGTATTATTATATCTGCCACCTACTATAAATTTTAATGTTGGAGACTACAATTTCATACATTTTTTATAGGAAACTATTATTTCAGGTTTGGAATTAGCTACTCCAGTGTTGGAACAAAGCAATCCTTTCGATAAGGTGAAACATCAACAGCATCTTTTGCAAATGAGCAGTTCTTGGCTGTTGGCTGGAGCTTTACCACCATTATATTCAAGGCCACAAAAGGCCCACTCTCCCAATAGTAGCGGAGTAGGTAAGATATGTATATTTACATTGAAACATACAATTTATATGCATTAGTTTAAGATTCATACGGGATTATTCATGATTTACAGGTTTAAGTAGCCAGACATTTTTCAACAAGTTTATAAGTGCAGTACCGTCTCACTGGATCCTTTTATATGATTCAAACGAGATGGGGTTGGGGTTAAACAGGTTTTTACATCATGTGATGGGTTATAAAGGGCCGACACTTATTCTCATTAAAATAGAAAATGATACGAAATTCTGTATAGCTTGTCCAAACGAATGGAAGGAGTCACATCAGTATTGGGGTGGGGAAGAATCAGCCCTCTTCCAAGTTTTCCCAAAGTAATTCACATTTTTTTATTGTATTTTATGAGTTGCAAAGGGAAAGACTCATCAGAAATTAATTTGCTTCTATCATTATTTTAGATTTCTTCTCTTGGATAAAGGAGCGAAGATGTTGTACTTAAATACCACGGTGCGTGGTTATGCTCAAGGATTAAGAGTTGGAAGGGATCCTAGAAGCCCTGTTATTTCAGTGAACGTTGGCTTTGAAAAAGTAAGTTGGTTGAGCAAAATAGAAACAGTGGCTATTAGACTTCATAAAGAATTGTGTGGTCATGCATCGTGGTTGTGGTCGTATAGCAGTACATAGCACATCGACACCGTTAGTGTGTGATTTTAGTAACGGTATTCAATTTCCCTCTTAAGTTTTTTCTAAAACTATCTAACGATCTCATTTTTTTTTTTTTTTTTGTAGAATTATTCTTATTATGTGACATAGCTTTTCTGTTGTATATTATTTCAATATTGTCCTATGAAGATTATTTACATTAACCTGGACGTTATCTGTGGTGTTCAGAAATACGGATAGATACATTTTATTCTTTGAAGTTATCTTTTTATGTCATTGTTGCTATAACAAACAGATGTTGCACTTGTAATAAATTTATTTTAAATACAACATGACACATGTGATTTGCGTACTTGTCTTTTTTGTGAATAAAACACTTGAAAACTAATTTTCACTAAATATTTATTAATAACTTGACAAATTGTTTCGACGTACAAGGTCATCATCTGAAGTAGGAATTATAACTAAGGTTACAAATTATTTTGTATCTTATATAGTACTTAAGTATTATTTCAGGGTGGAAGTATTTATATTTTGCGCATAGCTTTACAATTGGGGAACCGTAAACGTTCTCAATCTCGTTTCATCCATTTTCTGGACTAGAATGTAGATGTCTCTTAATTTCTATTGATTCTAATATTGTAAGTTTTTTACCTTTATCTTTTACATGCAAAATTTTAACATTTTCTTTATTGTCAAAGGTGTGTCCCATTTCTACAATGTGGTTCATGAATGCGGATCTACCAATGTAGTTTTTCCATGTTCACATATTCTTTAAAAGTTCTGCCTGTTTGACCTATGTAGACGACATTGAATGAATCACAGCATAATTTATATCCTCCACATTTTTGAAATAATTCTGTTTTATCTTTTCTACAATTTATAAAATTAAACAGGTTATTTATTGTTTTAAATGCAATTTTAACGTTTTCATTGCTTAATGCATTGCTAGTTTTAAGAAAGAAGAACCTAGAACAGTTAATGTGCTGAATTTACTGTTTTTTATAGGTATATTAGGATAAATAGAATTATAACATTATTTACGTTGTTTTTTAAAAATTAAATAATATATATATCTGCAAACCCGTTATTGTGAGCAATCTGCTTTATAATTGCTACTTCCTTAATTAAATTATTCCATTTTATGCTATGCTACTTCCACCCTAATATAATATTTTGGTACTATATAAGATCCAGAATAATTTGTAAACCTCAGTTATAATTCCTTCTTACGAGGATGATGTAGGTCAAAACAATTTCGTTGTTGGTTTGTTTTTCCATTTTGTGAATTTTGTTGATCTTGTCAGCGACGATCGTTTCGCCTCTCGGCATTATCAAGCTGTGTGATTTGTGGTTGTTTGTTGTGGCGTATTTATACTGTTTCGTGTGGTGAGTTTGAGTGGGGTGAAAATTGTGTCTGACGTATTATTTATTTGTATGTTGATAATATTGTTGTTTATCACACAGCTTGATAATGCCGAGAGGCGAAACGATCGTCGCTGACAAGATCAACAAAATTCACAAAATGGAAAAACAAACCAACAACGAAATTACCCAAGTGAATTTGGAAAATACAAACATCCAAATATTCAAAACAAGTTTTTAATGAATATTTGCTGAAAGTTGCTTTTCAAGTGTTTTCTTCCACAAAAAATTAGTATGATTAACATTCAAATGGTAAAGACCAATTCAGTCAATTTTTTAAAGAATATTGATTTGCTTTGTTTTCTGGCTTCATACTTGTCTTTTATGTCGTATCTTGTATACTTAAATTCTCGGTGCAGAAATTTCAATTTGATACAAATAAGCTATGAGAGGGTCAAACTACAACGATGTGCAGCACACGACTACTATATATTAATACAAGTAAATGATAAAAAAAAGTTGGTTTTGTATGTTTCATCTAGTTTATTGACAACTCTACAATTGTTTCGACAGACAATGTCTTTTTCAAGAGTAATAGATAAATACTAACGTTTGAAAGTGTACAAATCCTTAAATAGCTAGGTATATGTACTTTTATTCTTTGCTTGTATTAAAGTTTCACCAACACCCTCTTCCTTCGTCAAAGTATGAACATTCTTTTTTATTTTCTTAAATGACCCAAACTCCCTCAATTTTTTTTCCAATTTGAAAAAATAATTTCTGCTGGGCAGTCTTCTGCCTGGATACAGATTTGCATGTTGGTGCAATGTATCATTTACGTTACGCATACATTTTGAATAAAGAAATAACATATCAACTCTTTCATCATAAGAGAACTCCATCAAATTGAAAAATTATTTAAAATCTTAAGAATAACAACAACTAACTAAATAAAATTACTTTTTTCGGTACCTGCATTCGATTCTTATAAACGTCACTTTTCATGTGTTACAAAGCCTGCTTTGCGAAACCCAATTTCGAATTTATTATAGTTAGTTGTGGACGATATACTTACATGAGTTCGTGTTCATATAGTATGATTTCAACAGATTCAAACAGTCTCTGTAGAAAAATTAACCATGGTTTGTCAAAAATGTAATTGCGTTACAAAAATAACTTGCTTTGCTTAAGCATACATATAAATAAAATAAAAAATCCTGAAGATGGATTTTTTACGCCGAAACGTCAAAAAATATGATCACGTGGGGTATCGTTGTAAAGGTAATAAAATACGCTTTCAAAATTAAAAGAAATCCAGATCCGTATTTAAAAAAACAAACTTACTAGTTGTATCTCGAAAACCGCACACGTACAAAAAAAAACAAATAAATGTATTTTATAGGTGACAGCATTTTGACCACTTTCTGCTAAAAAAGTTTCGTTCTATCTTATTTTATTTTTAAGTTATTTTAATTTGAAATTTTAGGCAATTTAAAAAAAAAACCTGTACATCAGAAACTAAATAAAATTTGGCAACACTGTAAAAAACTTAGTAATGGCCCTTAAAAATTTTCCATTTTGTCCAAGTTAACTGATGTAACTCTTACCGGTTCCGTGATGGCAACGGTGAGAACACTTGAAATGATCCTGTATATTATGTAACACATGGGCTGATGTCCCAGGCCTAACAAAAAAACACGTTTTTGTTTTTGTTAAAAAATGGCTTTAATCATCAATGTAATCTCCATCAAGAGTAACACAATCATTCCAGCGCCGCTATAATTTTTCAATACCAGTTTTGTAGAATAATTTATTTTTTGCCTCAAAATTGGCCTCAGCTTCAGCAATAACCTCTTCAATCGAGCGAAATTTCTTGCTGGCGAGCACTTTTGGAGGTCTGCGAACAGCCAGTAGTAGCTGGTAGTTGTCTCCAAATCTGGAGAATAGGGTGGATGTCGGAGCAATTCGTTCAATTCTTGTAGTTTTGCTATTGTTTTCCTTGACTTGTGACACGATGCGTTGTCTTGATGAAATAAAAGTTTTTTCTTTGCCATATGTGGTCATTTCTTTGGAATTTCGGCCTTCAAACGCTCAATAACGCTATATAATTACTACAATTCACTGTTGGTGGTATTTTCCTTCTCAAGATAGTCGATGAATACATCGCATGCAGCACACACATCCTAAAATACGGAGGCCATAACCTTTCCAGCCGATAGTTGTGCTTTCGACGAGTTTTTGCGCTTTGGACGATATTCACCAGTTGCTATCCCTCAGATGATGATCGTTTTGATTCCGGAGTGTGTCTCTACGACCACGTTTGAAGTTAGCAAACCAACGTTTTATTTTCTTTCATTTGTTTCCGATGGAGCGGAGTCTCCATAACACTTTTTAAGCCATTGCTTCGCTTGAACGGTATTTTTTCCCATCAAGATGCAGGGTAAAATTGAAACACGAAATTGTTTTTAATCCATTGTTTTGATAATAACAAAAGTAGCTAGAGAAAGTCACTCTTAGCACAATAACTCACAAACTAATGAATAGAATATCATGAAATTTTATCAACTGTCTTTTGAAGGTTAGTACTAACTGAAAAAGAGGTGAATGCAATAAAAATAGCACTATCTATGTGTTACGCCCGGGACTTTTCAGCCCATTTGTTAAATATTGAATCGAGTAAGCTTTTCATTCTGTAACTCCATAATTACGACGAAATTAAACAAAGTTTAAGTTGCAAAAAGTTTAATGGATAACCACAATGATCGTTTCGCCACAATGTGACTTCTTCAGGTGGAACAAGTTGACTAAACTTAAAATTAATACAATATCATTATATACTAAAATTATGAATAAAATGGTAGGGGCAGAACTGAGTATTACACGTTAAAATTTTTAAAAGAGCATGCAATTGTTCATTTATAATTAGGCATAAACTATTTAATTTATTAATTTCTAAACACTCTAGTAAATTTAATTTTGAACCTTTGTTCTTTGTTCTGTATGTAAAATTTGAAACTTGTCATTAAAATAATGAGAATTTAGAAGTATATGTTCTGCGTATGTGGATTTAGTGGACTTATTTTCAAAAAAAAAAAAATTATGTTCTAGTATTCTATCTTTGTGTTTATATGTATATGTATATATAACAACAAATCTTTTTCCTTTAGTTGGAATACCATAAAGTACCATATGAACTTAAATCCATCGAAGTGTGGGGATGCGGAGACTCTACCAGTCGTGAAGTTCAATTGGAGATAAAAAAGTGGGAAATAAAAGAAGCAGAAAGACAACGTAACGTGAAATTAAGCGCATCTGATTGGCTAGATCATCCTGATAGATACTTACTCGAACTAGCTGGCAGACCTCAGTATAACGACCATCAAAATCCAACTTGAACAGTTACTACATTTGTAGATTCATTAATTAAATGGGGTAGCCTTGGTATCTCGTGTTTAAGTGATTATCCAAACAATTTTCCTATTTTTTTTGTTCATTTGAAACGAATGTGGTATGCTTAGTACAATTAAATTGTTGCTAAGTACATAGTAAATTAATTAGACAAATGAAAATAATGAAAATTAGCTTGGCATTTTATGGACTTATAACATGCATGTTTATTCTGTCACGTTTGATTTTGGCATTGTTTGAAGGAATTTATTAATGTATACTTGTAAATATTGTTATCGCCTGGCTATAATTTAAAAAAAAATCATGGATTTCTACAAAACAACTAAATTGTGTTATAGGTACATATAATGTGATTTTAAAAAGCGTGTATATTAATCTCTAAATGCTTTGTAAAATCTGACGGTGCCTATTATATATTTTTTTAAATTTTGAATTGGGCTTACTGCTAAAGTGTTTTTTGAGCACTTTATTGTATTGTATTATATGGTTAATACATGTAGACATAAGGCAGTTTAGAAAAATTATATTTGAAGTTACATTAGTAGTGTGCATAAGTAAAATAATTTTTAGTTTTCTACTTAAATATTAAGTACTTATTAATTTTTAACAGGTTGATTTAAAGATACTATTTTAACATCTCAGAGGATGCTTTTCTTTAGGTTTAAAGCGATTTGTAATAGACAAAAAGATATTCTCTCAGTGCCTTATCAAACCAAAATATTTTTTCGGGGCTGTTTGCATAAATATAGATTCACTCAAATATTATACTTAATTGGCAACATTTTTTTAATGTTGCATTTATTATATCTTAACATAAGCTTACAAAAATGTTTTCAATGTAAACATTCCCAATGCCATGTATTCAGTGTGATTATTAGTACTTAGTAAAGTATTGCGGTTTTAATGCTGAGCTGGACAGTTAAGCATTTTATTGTTATATAATATGTATTCCTGAAGTATTTTATTTTACTTATTACTTACGTGAGATGAGAGTTTGAATATGTTCTTTTTTTGTACTTAAGACTTGTTGAGTACTATTTATCCACCATACTTATCTTCTACAGTATTGAAAGTTATGAGCACGTGCCTATAACTTGAATGCTGGCCTTAAGTATTGCCAAATTTCTGACAATAAATTATTTATAATCAAATCATTTATTTGTATTTATTGAGAAAAGAAACATCATACTGTTAATTAAACTATTCTTTTGTTGAAATACAATAAAGCAAATTTCAAAGAAAATGGTTTTTCAAAGTATGGAATGTAACTTCGAAGCTTTTGATATTATAGGCACACCCTGTGTTAATTCTGTCATGCAACTGGCTAATTTCAGTCAATAAATAGAAACAAATGTTAACCTGTAGACATTTATAGTTAACTATCCCGAGGAGTAAATTTTTATGTTCCTTCCAGTACATGATAGGTTCTCAATCTATTTGAACAGGTTAACAATATTCTCTGTGGCAGCGGTCAAACCGAGGGTCGGTAAAAATACAGCATTCGACCGATGTGGTATATCGACCTAAGGTATTGATGCGAATTTTTGACGATCTATTTGATTTACCCCAATTAATACGTTCAGATGTATACTATAATTTAGATTATTAGAACTAAAGACAATACAAAATACAACGGACATGTGATAAATTAAAATGAATTTTAGTTATAAGAATAAAATAAATATTCTTTTTTACTTCGCAGCAATATTAACACAATCCAGTAAAAAAATATGGCTAATTATCTTTTCCAGTATGTTACAACTTTCTTCAAGCGGCTTTTTGTAATTTCTTAGTGTAATATCCTTTGCAGTACTTTCTTACTTTATTAAATGGTAATAAATTAAGCAAAAAAGTCGTTAACAACTTAACTTTCAAGAAGTTACGTGCAGAATATTTAAAAATAATGAACTGGTGCAGTATTATTCACGAAAAGAGGTTGCTATAATCTGTACAGATTTCAATTGACTTTATACCAAGAAAGTGGGTTATTAGGAGGAGACAATTCACAGGCAGTAGCTGTTGTTTTTTTTGTTTTCGTGGAAGAGGGGAAATCTCCAAGACACCCAGTCGTCCGTACAACTGGATAGTGTTGGACTCCCTCCGAAGAGGATGTACCAACTAAAACCCCTCTCCCTTATACGCGTAATGGGACTGTCATTGTAAAGAAAGTGCAATTGCTGTCAGAAAAAAGGAAAGACAAAAAATGATCAGTAGTAATATTATTAAGCAACACACTGACCGGAAGTTTCTCTGCTGTAGAATTAGATAGGGCACAGTGGGGGACTAGACATCTGTAAAAACAATGAAAAAGCAACTACAAATTCGCATGATGCATTATACGAAAAAAGAAGTAAATGAACGTTATCATTTTATTTTAAGGAAGAGACGTAGGTATCTAACAGAGTAATCTACTTTTTGCGTAGAAACTTTTGATATGTAGCATTCCTCTTGGAAGCATACACTTTCATTGGATCTAATGATCTTCCAACTTTTTCTTTCCCCTTTAAAATTTTGTTGATGTTGCGAATCCATACATACAGGTGGAATGTTGCAATGTATCAAACAAGCACATGTTGCAGGTTGTAGTTTAATGTTGCATGGTGTGCGTAACTACTGTTTGCAACAGTCGTGTAATGTGTACATCAGCACAAATTTCCGGCAATATATGTCAAAGTATAAAAATTGCTTCTTGGAAGAATGATGAAAACATCGTTGAAGGAGACAGCAGAGCACTAAGTGAGTATGCCCTCGCTTCAATGACGAAATAATCTTGTTGAGTCCTATCACCTCCAAGAAGATCCAATTTACACTGATTACACGACTTTAGTGCAGACAACACCTTTTTGCGACAAAACCAGCTACATACGTTAACGTTCCCCTGCGCAATAATGTTGTCTGGCTCGGGGTGTAGACGGGGATCGTCACTGAGGGAAATGGAATTTCCTTACCAATGGTGGGCGGAGCCGCATATAATAAAAAGCTCTTTAAATCATCAAGAGCTTTCAAATTATCGTTTTCGCAGTTAAACGATTTTGATCGGATCGAAAAATAATTGTTCACAATCAAAGATTTGAAGGAGTTAACAAAACTGGTTACACTGGGGTTAACATTTCTCACCCCCTGGCTACGTACACACCCAAAACAGTTTTCCAAACAACTTTGATTGAGGTTCCGGGGACACAGGAAAGATATTCCCTCTTTCTCTAGCGTCTTCCACAGGTAATAAAATCCTACTAATGTGCTTATCCAATTCCTTACAGTGGGTGGGATGCTTTTCTGTTTAGTAGTGTTGAAAAAATAAACCGATTTTAGAACCTTTATTGCTTCGGTCCAAAATTGGCTATGATCCGACGTCTTCGTTACCGCGCAACGAAATAGCTTGCCATGCTTAATATATACAGAGGCTCCGTTGACGATATCGAATAGTTTGTCCATAAAGAACAAAAATTCTGCAGTGCTAACAGCTTCTTTTGGCAAACAGCCAGGTATTTCCGTCAGCACACACATTGCAGCCGCCACATTCCTGCTTAAGACCTGTGCAGACGGACACCATCATTCGGCTGTTGTTAACTGTAGTCAACTTTGAGCAAAGCTTATAATAATCGCCCTTCAGACCATCAATGTCGTGCAACGTGGTCCCACTTCGCAATTTTGCGTTCTCTCCGCCATTCGAAACTAACGTGGTTGACAAAGAAGTGGTTTCGGATTCCCTTAAGTAAATGAGGTGGATCAAACAGCGGGACAATTTCCTGTCCTCCAATGAAACTCCTGAAAAGAGTATTCTCTTCACATCATCGAGCGAAGTACTCTCTTGTTTCCGCCTACAACCTGCTAATGGCGGCAACGTTTGATGCGCCTTGGTCTGATATAAGGGTCTCACAACTAATCCAGCACATTGGCAAGCGATTACGACCTCGAGGATACTTCGGATCAAAACGTCGGTTTTCATACCCCCTTCATTAAGAAAATAAGCAAATGGCTGTTTCCATTTGCTGCAAATGGCACGTGCCATAAACACCATAACATTGTCGGCGAAACCGTTTCTTCTATCATCAACGTGGCCGTTGTCATGAAAACCATCCATGGAATCGTAAGCGTGCTTGTATTAAAGGATCTGATCTATAGCCATTTCATTTTGGTCTCATTGATGGAGAGTTTCCATCTCCGATACCAGTTTAGGAGCACAAGTAGAAATTTGTTAGTTATTGAGGTACTATTAAAGATGGTTCTGGCGGAGGTTACAAGGGCAATGTCATCTGCGTATAGAGCAGTCAGAATAGAAGGGGTGGATGGCATGTCGGCGCAGTACAAATTTAAAAGTATGGGTGATAGTTTGGAGCCTTGCGGGACACCGGCTGTAATTGGTTTCCTATTGGACAGAGTGTTACCGACGCGGACGCGAAGGCTTCTGTCGGTGAGAAATGATTTGATAACCCCAATTAAGAAGTGTGGGATGATGAAACCGATGAGCTTAGAGAGAAGACCTTCGTGCCAGACTCGGTCGAAGGCTTGCTGGACATCGAGAAGCAGCATGGTGGTGTGGCGACGCTTATTGAGGTTGTATGAAATATGCTCGCTTACGCGAAGAAGCTGGTGGCCGGTGCTATGTTTCCTGCGGAAACCGTATTGAAAGTCGGGGAGTAGGTTGTTTAGCTCCACATGGTCTAAAAACCGGTCGAGTAGGATCGATTCTACCACTTTGCTCAACGAACTGAGCAGGCTGATAGGTCGATAGCTCGAAGGAGAGCTGAGGGGCTTTCCCTTTTTGGGGAGACAAATGACTGGCTTCTTTCCTAATTTCGCGGGGGGTAGTGTGTTTAAAGTCTGGAACAGAGGGGATGAAACTTTGGGAAACAGATCTGATGTGTTCGTGAAAGTTCACTAGATCTGCTGGGCTGGACAGCGGAGAGCACTGGAGACAGAGAGAGTCTGCGAAGATTGCAGCTTTTTCCTCGTCTGTAGTGTAGGTGGAGCCGTTATGTTTTAGCGGCGGTAGATGGGGAGCTCTGTTTCGGAGGGAACGAATCACTTTCCAAGAGCTTCGGGGGTGAGTTTCAGCCTGTGCGATGTAGTCGTCGAAGGATGCACTGCGGAATTCGGTGAGGCGAGTTTTTAGTTCTCGCTGAAGGGCGTTTAGATCGGCACGATCTGTTGGGTTGCGGTGTTTTTGCCATTTATGACGAGTCTTGTTTTTCCTCTCGAGAAAGTGAAGAATGTCTGTGGGGAGATTTTTGACGGGGGTTGGGGAGGGGCGGGAGCTCGTGGATAACTCAACGGCGCTGGTAATCTCGTTTGAAAGGAGATCCACAGCTTCATCGAGCTCCTCGATAGTGCGAATTTGGGTGCACTTGAAAGAAGATGTCTCTAGGATGTAGCGGAGATGTAGCCAGTCGAGAGAGGTTTTAACCCTTGGGGGGTTGAGAATTGGGCGGCCCATTTCTATTTGGACAGGGAGGTGATCGGAGCTTAGTGCGTTGAGAACCGTCGGATCGGCAGAGAGATTTACATTATGGGTAACAAAAATGTCTAGGATGTCAGGAAGCTTGTTTTGGTCTACTGGGAAATGCGTGGGGTCTGTGGGGGCTTCGATTGTGAAATCGAAGTCAAGGGATTTGGTAAGGAGAGAGATGCCTTTCCTACTGTTGTAGCGGCAGCCCCAAGCGGTGTGCTTGGCGTTGAAGTCGCCTGCGATGATGGTCGCGACGTTTGGGGGTAGTAGAAGGGCGAGATCTGAGAGATCATCATCATTCGGAGGTGAGTAGAAAGAAATGACTCTGATGGGACCGGAAGTTGTTGAGATTTCAACGCCAACCGCTTCGAAAGAATCAGTGGCCAAGGAAATTTTCCTGTGTTGGACAGTATTATTAACTAGGATGGCTACTCCACCGCTAGAATTTTCACGATCTTTCCTGAAAGAAGTGAAGTTTGGGACGAAAAGTTTATAACTGTGGGATAAGTGAGTTTCGGTGATGCAAGCAACACCGATTGACTTTTCTTCGAGGAAATTCTCGAATTCGGTCAATTTACCTGTAATGCCATTGGCATTCCAGGTAACTATACGGAGATTCTTGGGTTGGGCGGTGTTAGACATTGTTTGGTGAATCAAGGACGACGATGAGGCCTGAAACCATTGTTTCGACAAGGGCCCGAATTTGATCCTGACGGGACAGGGTTGCTCGTGGAGCTGAAGTGGAGGGTGGGGTTGTGGTGGGCTTTTGGTTGGGGGGTGAAGGGGCGGATCTGACTGCCCTGGCAAAGAATTTGGTCAGGGGCGCGGTTACTGGGGTAACAGCAGAGCTATAGGTCGGTTTTGCTGCTTTTGGAGCAGCCGGAGTGATAGTTTTGGTATGGGGTGTGGTTCTTTTTGGAACCTTGGGACATCCGCGGTAGGTGGCGCGATGATTGCCTTTGCAGTTTGCGCAGGCTGGGGAGGCGTCCTTTTTATCTTTGGACTTGCACTCAGCGGTCGCGTGATTACGACCGCAGAAAGAACACACCCATGCGGCGTGACAATAATTCGCTGAATGGAAAAACTTGATACAGCGACGACATTGAGGAACGTCTTTAGTTGCCCTTTTGGGTTCAACCTTGACGCTCATTCTGCCGAGCCTAGCAAGTTCGAAGATTGACTTGGAGTTAGGAGCGGCGCGGTCTAGACGCACGGACATAAGGGGCCAGATTTTGCCACCGTTGGACATGCGGTGGACCCCTCGAATAGCGTAACTTTTATTGGTTAGCTCTGACTGGATGTCTTCCGTCGGGATAGTTTCGCAGACTCCACGGATGACAACGTGGAGGTCCCTATCTTGGCGGAGCTGATTGGTGGTAAACTCGACCTTGGATTGGTCGAGGAGAGCTGATAGTCGACGAAAATCATCGATCGACTTTGGGTATACTCTGACCGAGTCAGAAGTATTGACAGTACGTCTGTCAGAGATGCCATTGCTATCCATGGCGCGGCGGATTTTTTGCCAATGGGACTTTTGGCGGATGACAATGGGTGGCGGAGCTTGAGTGCTCTGGGTTTGGATGTCGGAGTTTGAGTCCGAACCGGAAGAAGAAGAGGTGGCCGATGATACGACAACCTTCCTGCGCTTGGCGCGGCGATTGACGGGCTTGGAAAAGCCGTCGGCGTAGACGGGGGGCGGCACAAGGCTGGTTTGAGCCTCTGAGGGTTTAGGGGTGGGGGTGGGGGTGGTCGAAGTGGTGGGGGGTAGGTCTTCGACCATGGGTTGTGGTGTAGTCGCTCTGGGCAGACGTCGCACATATTCCGTCAAGGCCTCTAGTTTCGCCTGAAGTTCAGCAATGGCCGCCATTGCCGCATCGTAGGACAGACCCTCCAAGAGCGTAGGGCTCTCGGAGGCGGACATCTTGGAGTTGATCGTTCTCCTGAACGATCGGACTAGTTGGACGTATGTAGTAGGGGACGACGGTTGTTGTTAATTTTTTTGGGGTTTTAGGGTACGACGAAGTACAAGGGGACGTTGCGTACTCGGTCCCCAAGACTGTTGGTTAGTTGGTTAATTATTTAAATTGGACTTACCTATAACGGCTGGGCAATGCTTGTCGGTATGAAGTTACAGTTGGCTGCGATTGGACGGCTGATGTTCGCTGGCTTCGTTCGGCCGGTGATGCACTGGTCAGTACGAAGACGTCGGAGAAATAGCGGCGGTTGCTTGTAAAAGTGATCAATATGTGCGGAGCACACGGTAGAAAGGTAGGTCGAGAAAGAACGAAGGTTTGATCTCAAATGACTAATTTAACATTGCTTAGTTTGCTTATTTATAATATCGGTTCAATATTGGTAGTTACATAGATACATAGATAAATGTGGTGATAGAGATAATGAACAGATCATTTTGTGTATGTGTAGACTTAAGTCGTAAATTTAGGGATTAGGGTAGATAGTTGTAAGTTTTAAATTTTAAGTAGAGCGTGTGAGAATGATGATTAGCAGATGTCGTAGAATGTAAGTAAGAGCTGTGTAGAAGTATGTAATTCGATATCTGCATAGAGATATAAACAGTGTAAACAATGGAAACTATTACTGTTAGGGATGAATCATATATAACACCTCCCGCCTTATGTCAAAAATTATCTCTTCCAATAATGAGTGATTTTTGATAGTGACCATTATAATTTCAAAATGATGTTAACAATTTGATAATTAAATACATAATATAAAATAAGATTAATAATGAACTAACATTCTAAAGTAAATATTGAGAATAACATAAGCAACACAAACAGTAAAGGCAAAAGTAGTATTACAAAACTTAATCTAAGAGAAAATATTTTTTTAATAGATTAAAATATTCATTATAAAATTACAATTACAAAACGACGAATCCCATCGTTTTTGAAAAGTTTCACTTCACAATGACTCGTGGACGATATTGGTTGAGGATTAACATTCCTACAGATCCATAATCCTATATTAATGCAGTTATTAATGTTGTCTATTTCTGCCCATGTTGTACCTTGATTATCAATAGCCAAGTAAGGGTTAACGGGAATGATGGTTTGATAAACATCATTTTTATAATTATAGGAAGGATAAGGATATAATCTATAAAGTTTTAATAAAATATTTGAAATTAGGGGGATTTCGAGATTTACAAATACTTTAGAATTCAGAAGAAATACAGAAGGTTTTATTACAACATAATATTTATGTAGGTTTTGCATATCTATACTGAATGGCAACACATCAGAAGATAGTTGACTCTTTATAACTTCAGCTGATCTTGTAATATCTTAGGACATTTCTGGGTGTAATAAACCTATTTTTGCATAAGTGAGCATATCTAAAATTTTAGAACTTTCTGGTTTTAAGGTGATGATCATTTCTTGAATCAATTGAGCCGTATTATTAATACTTGTTATGAATTTAAATCTATTGATATCGTTATCCACCGATCTTGACCAATTACCTACGTTTTGAAAATTTTGTTCAATTGTTTTTTCATTTGCGTTAATTTTTGAAAAAGTGTCGTTTAATGTTTTTAACGTGGACTTGGTAATATGGGATTGTTCTCCCATCAGTTTAAGAGTCTCCTTGTTTGATTTCTGTAGCTGATCAATAGCGTTATTATAAAATTTTTCATTCGCTTCGTCTAAAGTGTACCAAAAAAAGTGCATCGCTCTACCGAATATAGACATCCAGGCACGTTTAACGCGCCGCGATGGGAACATACTAACTATATCATTAAGATCATTTTCTAAATATAAAATTTCGGAATCAATTATTAATTGATGACGAGATTTAAAATCTATATGTTGAGCGTTAATTTCTAGTGTTTTCAATTTGTTGTTATAAGAATGAATTATATATAATTGATTGAATAAAGGCTTTATTTCAGTGTAAATTATTAATTTCCACTGAGTGTAGGAACTTGACATAGGTCCGAGGTCATGATAATAGAGGCCTGTGTTATTTAGGGGTGTGACTTTAACGGAATCTATGGCTGTTGCCCTGCAACGAAAGTTTAGATTTCAGTAAACGGTTTAATTTGCTCGATGTTAACGATAGCATTTCTGTTACACTTTCGTTTAGAAATTTCAAATTTTTTCGTACCAATTAATTTAATTATATCATCTTATTAATGATCAAATTCCAAACAATACCTTATCACCTAACATGTATTCGGGCAATGGTTTGAGCTTTTCGTCGTGTTTTATTTTTGTATTTTGCTTAAATAAAGTCAAATTTTCCTTTGCTTTATCCCGAGCTATATCTAATGTTTCTTTTAAGTTTCTAATATAATCATCGGCTAAAATTTCTTTTAGTTCGCGAGGGTAATTTATATCGAAGCCAAACAATAGTTCAAAAGGTGTAAATTTTGTACCCTTATGTTTAGATGTATTATAACTTAATACCGCGAACCTTAATGCCGTTTTCCATAAATTAGTATTATTGTTTTCATTAAGCAAATAAGTACGAATGGTATCTTTTAGAGTCGCGTGAAACCTTTCGATCGAGCCATTACTTTTCGGGTGGTATGAGACAGAAAAGGTGTGGTCAATTTTTAACAATTTTTCCAAACTTCGTAATGTTTTAAAATTCTGAAATGATTTAATTAGTGCTTTAGTCATTTCCCTGGCTGTTTTATCTTTTAACGGATAAGATTGAACAAATTTGGTTAATTGTAAGAATGTGAAAGGTATTTTTTCCTATTGAAATGTCCATTAAATCTATATCAATTCGCTCAAATGGCTTATTGGGTACTGATACAAAAGTAAGTGGACTCTCGTAGTTTTTCCTAACAGTCTTAGATTTTTGACAGACTTCGCAAGATCGTATGAAACGGGTTACATCTTTTTGCATATTGGTCCAGTTAAGCTATTCCTGCAATTTTGACACAGTCTCGTTAATTCCCTTGTGACCAAATATGGCAGGGGTGTGATTTTCTTTGATTAGATTGTTGATCTGATCCTCATTAAGTGGGTTAAAGTATTTATAAAGTATATTTACCTTATTCCTAATATTAAACCTAGTGATTATGTATGTAATTTGATTAAAAAGCTCATTATCTTTTTCTGCATTTAAAATAAAGATATCGGATTGTCATACGAAGTGAGAATAATAATTAATTTATTAAATATTTCTGATTGTTCAGTTGCCTCGACTGAAAAATACTCTAAATGATCATGATTTACAGATGAATACATTTTTATATTATCAATTTGGTTATCATGAGCAAAATCTAACTTCATCACGCTTAACTGTTTATTTGCGTCATTATCAATGAAAATAAGCGGTCCATTAGGAACTATTTTTTTTTTAATTATTTTAATATTATCAGTCTCTGGTAGATTGTCTTTACTATTCTCGTAATCATCAAAGTCTATTTCTGTTGTCGGAATTTTCTCATTACTACAAATTGTAGAACCCGTATTTACGACCTGAGAAGATAAAGCTACATTAGTTTCGTCATCTTTCGTAATAGCGTTAAGTAAATCATTCTCGATTATATCCACGTTTTCTAATAAATTTTTAAAAAATGAAAAAACACAAAACGTTTCAAGAAATATATTGAATACACGACAATTGTTTCACTTAACATAAGCTTCTTCAGGTGAAGATATAACAAAATTTGTGATTACATACTGCATATATATACCTAAATTTTATTATAGTGGGGGAATTAGACATTAACATTTAATAAAGGAGATCTTCTTACATCTAATTGGTCCTTTAGAATTTTGTTATCTTTATTGTATCGATTAATTTCTAATGCTTCAAGTAAATCTAATTTTTTACCTTTATTAAGAATATGTACTATTTTGAAATCTTGATTGAAATTGCGATTATGAGATACTAAATGTTCTGCGTAAGCCGAGTCGGTTTTTTTATTTAAAAAACTACTATAATGTTCCCGAATACGAATGTCAAAAGCACGACCAGTTTGCCCTATATAAACCTTCTCACAGTTGGAACAACTTAATAAATAAACACCTGATTTTGAATTATGAGGTGTTTTACATTTGTTGTTTAAAATAAATTTACCTAAAGAATTATCTGTTTTAAATGACATGAAACTTGTTTGTTTTTTGTAAAATTTTCCCTATTTTAACGGATATTTCATCTATATAAGTTATACAATTAAAATTAGCTGGTTTAATTTTTACATACGGATAAATTAAATCAAAAGTTTTTTGTAGTAGTTTTTTTATGCAATATATTGTCAACTAGGCTTAGAGAATAACCATTATTTAAAGCAATACGATAAACCTTGTCTAATTCTAACTTATAATGATCGGGTTTTAAAGGAACAGAAGTCAACCTATGAATAAAAGAATTAAAGGCCGCTAATTTGTGGGATACCGGATGAAACGAACTAGCATGAATAATAGTGTCAGTATGAGAAGGTTTGTGGTAGATGGCAAATTCATGTTTAGATTGCACTCTTTTAATATTAAGAGCTAGAAAATTGATAAATTTCTCTGTTTCAATTTTTAAAGTGAACTTTATTGTTTCATGTAAACTGTTGATAAAATTATGAAATTTAGTAAGTAATCTATCAGAAGCTGTAAAACAAACAAGTATATCATGTACATACCTGAACCAATATAAACTATTTGAATAGATTATGTTTAGCTATTTGAATTTCCAAAGAGACATAAATATCTCCGCTAATAACGGGCTCGGTGGGTTGCCCATGGCTAAACCTTTCGATTGTCTATAATATTGATGTTCGAAAAGTAAATAATTTTGACTCAAGCAACTTTCAAGTAAAATTAATATATCTTTAGTAATGAATGAATTGGATTTACCCTCCATTAGCTTGTTTCTGACAATATCTAATATATCTTTCGGAGGAATGGTTGCAAATAAATTAATAACATCTAATAAAATTAGTTTACAATTTGGAGGTAATGTTATATTTGATATTTTATCTATAAGTTCAAGAGAATTTTTAACAGCAAATAATGATTCAAATTTAGTATATTTTATAATTTCGTTAATTAAAATTTTTGACAATTTCGAACAAGGAGCTTGAAGATAGGCTACTACAGGTCTGATAGGGGTATCTGGTTTATGAAGTTTAATAAGGCCATATAATTTTGGAGCTTGCGGATTCATTAGAGTTAGACGTCTTTTTTGAAAATCGTCGAGCACAAAGTTAATGTTACTAAGGGTTGATTTAAGTTGCTTTTGAAAACATAAAGTAGGATCTGTTTTAATTTTCACGAAAGAATTATTATTTAAAAAATCTAAAACTTTCTGACAATAATCTACTTGTGAAATCGCGATTACGGTATTACCTTTATCGGCTTTGGTAAAAATGATGTTATTGTCTCGAGTCTTCCTGACAATAGATTTTACAATATGGTTTTCTAAGTTGACATTTTTGTTAGTGGCATAGTTTTCTATAATATGTTTAATTTGGAATTTATTCCCTAACTGCAAACTGTTTAGTGACAACTCTGATTTTACAGCTAAATTTTCTAAGTGGTTGGCCCTAATTTTTGGTTTGATATTATATTTAAATCCTTTTTCAAACAAAGCTGATTGTTTTTTATCAAATTGAACATTCGT
The DNA here is from genome assembly GCA_963921985.1 of Agrilus biguttatus. Taxonomy (NCBI): domain Eukaryota; kingdom Metazoa; phylum Arthropoda; class Insecta; order Coleoptera; family Buprestidae; genus Agrilus; species Agrilus biguttatus. The sequence continues at coordinate 19,888,184 of OY998125.1, forward strand.
AATGTTTTTAAAACGATCATAAAACTTAAAATCGTTTGGAACTTGATTAGTGAATTCGACATGACCAGCCAATCTAGGATTTTTTAACTTTTTTCTCTGACTACAGTATTTGTTATAAGTTATATTATGGATTTTAATATCAATATTATCTAACAATAAATCGAAAAAAAATCCGTGAAGTCTACTTGCCAATTCCGAATGCAAGAACAAGATGTATGCCGAAAGAACATCTCTTTCTTTAAAAAGAGTTTTCTTCGATTCCAGTAACCAAATTCTTTCCGCTTTTTTGATGGTAATGTTGGCTGCTAAGTTGGAATGGTTGAGTTTGATTTTAATATGTTTCGGTATGAGGTTTTCTTTAATACACGTAGAAAGAAACCACAAATTCTGCTCGATGATCTTAAATCTCAAACGAAGTTTGAAAAACCATTTAGCTAAATCACCATCACTGGCTACAGATAAATTGTTGATTGTAGAAGCCTGGACTTGTTGAAACTGATTCATAATTTTTAAAAAATGAAAAAACACAAAACGTTTCAAGAAATATATAGTTCGTTTCATCCGGTATCCCACAAATTAGCGGCCTTTAATTCTTTTATTCATAGGTTGATTTCTGTTCCTTTAAAACTCGATCATTATAAGTTAGAATTAGACAGGATTTATCGTATTGCTTTAAATAATGGTTATTCTCTAAGCCTAGTTGACAATATATTGCATAAAAAACTACTACAAAAAACTTTTGATTTAATTTATCCGTATGTAAAAATTAAACCAGCGAATTTTAATTGTATAACGTATATAGGTGAAATACCCGTTAAAATAGGGAAAATTTACAAAAAACAAACAATAGTTTCATGTCATTTAAAACAGATAATTATTTAGGTAAATTTATTTTAAATAACAAATGTAAAACACCTCATAATTCAAAATCAGGTGTTTATTTATTAAGTTGCTCCAACTGTGAGAAAGTTTATATAGGGCAAACTGGTCGTGCTTTTGACATTCGTATTCGGGAACATTATAGTAGTTTTTTAAATAAAAAAACCGACTCGGCTTACGCAGATCATTTAGTATCTCATAATCACAATTTCAATCAAGATTTCAAAATAGTACATATTCTTAATAAAGGTAAAAAATTAGATTTACTTGAAGCATTAGAAATTAATCGATACAATAAAGATAACAAAATTATAAAGGACCAATTAGATGTAAGAAGATCTACTTTATTTAATGTTAATGTCTAATTCCCCCACTATAATAATATTTAGGTATATATATGTTATATCTCGAACAAATTAAGAGATAAACAAGAATTTTTATTGACAGCACCAATCTCCACAAGGTTGCTAAGCTTGTCTAATAAGGGATGGTGATGTGTCGATTTTTCAATACGTTTGATAATAAAACTTATTTAAGTTGTATAAAACAACTTCTTTATAACAAAATATTGACTTGGAGTGTAGATTGCTTTGATAATTACTAAACCAACTTATTTAAGTTAATTATTAACTTCTGATTTACAATATCTGTTATAATAAAAGTAAACGTTGGAATTAAGATGTTTATTAAAATAACTGCATACTACAACTGAGGGTAAGATACCCTATCGATCTTATTTATAGGTTTACAAAGTAATCATGGCGATAATGGCTTATTGACTATTTGTCAGGAAATGGTATCTATTACAAACAGAATGTATATAGTAATTATGAATCATATATAACATATATGTAGTATGTAATCACAAATTTTGTTATATCTTCATCTGAAGAAGCTTATGTTATGTGAAACAATTGTCGTGTATTCAATATATTTCTTGAAACCTTTTGTGTTTTTTCATTTTTTAAAAATTATGAACCAGTTTCAACAAGTCCAGGCTTTTACAATCAACAATTTTTCTAATAAACTCTTCAGGTTGTCGGCTGAATCGTTAATTTCCGTGGTTTTAATAAATTCTTGCAAGTCGTTATTTATTTCATTTAGTTCATAATCTTCTTTTTTATTTAAAATCTTAATTTGAATTCTAGGTAAAGCGTCTGCATTACGGTTCAAAGAGCCTTTTTTGTATACGATCTCGTAATCGTATTCCTCTAGCTTTAGGCGCCAGCGAGCAAGACGACTACCGGGGTCTAGAAAAAAGCCATGTAAGTGGTCTATGGTCCGTTAGATCTGGACTTGAGAAATAATTGTCGAAGTATAAGACACTATTTTGAGGATCATGGAGGGACTTGCACAGTAATATCACTACAGCCGCCTAAGTGAACTTCTTCGTCGGTAAGTTCATTTTTGCTTCCTTTTAATTGATCAAAAGTAGTGGACCCTTGGTACGGAATAAAGTCCAGTATGGGGCCTGAAACTCCCGCAATGACGAAAAATTTATATCCCCAGTTATGAGGTTTGTTTTTGATATATTAACGCAAATTTCTCGCTCGAGTTCCTTTATATGCCACCACGGTTTTATCAACTGAATAATTGTTTTGGACATGATGTTTCAAGCAGTTTCTACGAATTTTCTCTATTAGTGGCCGAACTTTGAAGTACCTATCAGTTGTTTCATCCGTAACTAGCTTATTATTATTTAAATTTATGAATCTTCGTAACGTTTTGAAACGCCTCACCGGCATAATGCTCGCAATTTGTTCAATTCGCATGCCTTGGCTCCAGTAATCTTCGTAAGATGGCAAATCTATTATTCCCATCAAGAGGAGAATAGCAAAAAAAGTACCAATACTGTGACCCGTTGCTTGGGTGCTATACAAATTAGTTTGGTCAACTATATCACAAAAAATGGCCAACGAAAGAATTTTTGTAGTAAAGTATTCCAGAGGTGATAGTATATCGTCGTATGGCACTACTTCGGAAGCATTCTTTTCTCCTGGAACAGGCAAATCGTCTTTTGTCCAGCTATAGTTTGTTTTGAGTCTCTTATTCTTCGACTTTTTATTTTGTACTTTACGTTTTCCTGAACACTCTACTGGAGATAGTTCCTCGTCTGAATCTACTTCCTCCACTATTTCGGCAGTTTACGACCCTGGTAGAAACAAAAGCGAAAAAATTAATGCTTTCAGAGAAAGGAGGGAAAGTACTTACCTTTGACTTTTGGAGATGGATCGGTGATAACAACTTCCTCATCATCCTCTGATGAAGATCCATCTGACACGTTTTAAAAGATACATGAGCGTCAGTATATTTAGATATTAATTTGCTTAAAGTAGATGAAATATTTCCTAGATATCCAATTGAACAAATTTTTTTTTGATTGGTTATGTGTATTTAAAGGGTAAATCATGTTTAATGTTTTCTTATAATGTTTTTTATTTATCATTAGGTTGATTAAGGAGGGATCATAACCATTATTGATCGCAATAGCATAAATTCTATTGAGTTCTTTATTGTAGTTTTCAGTAGACATTGGTATTGTTAGAAGTCTATAGACTAGAGTGGAAGAAGGCTAATTTTTGAGAGGTAGGGTGATACGATTTGGAATGTATTATGGTGTCTGTTTGTGATTTTTTATGAAAATTGGCAAAAGAATGTCTGTTGTTTAAATTTTGAATAGTTAAGTCTAACTAATTTATAGATTTTTCCACTTCTATTTCTAATGTGAACTTTATTTTTGGATGTAAATTATTCAAAGCATTGAAAAAGTTATTCAATTGTCTATCTGTTTCATTAAAACAAACTAAAATATCATCCACATAACGGTAATATTATAAACATTTATTAAACAAGCTATTCGTAGTTAATTTTTTTTCCAGTTCGTCATAAACATGTCTGCCATTAAAGGACTTAATGGGTTACCCATAGCTAAGCCTTGTTTTTGTTCAAAAAAGGTATTATCAAATACTAAATAATTTTTTTTGAGGCATGTAGTTATCAGATTTATTATTTCATCTATTATTATTAGATTAACTTTATTAGTCTGTAAATGGGTTTTTACTATAGTTATTACTTCATCTGGTGGAATGCTAGAGAATAGATTACATACGTCAAAGGAGAACAATTTGCTATTATTCGTTAAATCTGTCGGAAATTTTGTTAATTAAGTCTAATGAGTTCTTCAGCGAAAACAAAGGAGTAAAGCTATTTAATTCTTTAATTTTGTTTACTAAGTATCTTGAAATATTAATACATGGAGCTTGGACAAACGAAACTACTGGTCTAATAGGATAATTTTCTTTATGTAATTTTAACAAACCGTATAATTTTGGAGGTTGTGGGTTCATAACTACGAGTGAGGTTTTTTGTCTGTCAGTGAGTAAGGCTGTTGAATTATTTAGGACAGACTTAATGTCTTTTTGGAATATTTTACTAGGGTCTTTTTTAATTACTGTGAAATAATTTTTATTTAAAAACTTTTTTTTTGACATAGTCAATTGTTCTGAATTAAACTGTGTATTGCTGAGATTAATAAACCTATCAAAAAACTTTATATTCTTATTAACCTTAACATCTTTTAAATTAACAATACATTTTTCTTTCTTAGTAAATAATTTAGATAATTTTGAATTTTGGATTCTGAACTTTATATCAGTTATAGGTTTAATTTTGTGGTCAATATTATCACATCAATAAATAAATTCTAAATGATGTAATTTATAACTTAGTTCAGAGTATAGTACCTTAATATATGCAAATTTTTGTGACAGTCATTTCCTAACACCTGTCTGTACATCTTTGCTATATCGGCTGTCAGTACGAAGGCATGCTGGCGAAAACGTAATAAAATTGAAAACCGATCACTTTGAATGATAGGACCTACACACTGGATATAACTTAGCGAAATATTATTACATTTAGATGAAGTATCAAATTCGACGCGTAGTTTGGTGGTCGAACTATCTTGTTTTACTACGGCGTGATGTGGTATGAAATAATTTGTTTTGTTTAAATTTTGTTCAGGTGAAATTTTTGGCATGTGCCCTAGTGTTTCGTATTCTGACATAAATTCACTGTATTCTTCCTTAAGGTCAGTATTTTTATTTAATTTGCGTTCTAACGAGTAAAATCACTTTACTGCTTGCTTCTGAGAATCACCTATCACGGACATATCTTGTTTCAAGGGTAGCTTTACTACAAAACGCCCTGTATGATCGCGCATTGTGTTCTTAACAAAATGACTTTCGCAAAACTACTCGTCTTCTGAATAATTTTGACAATTTGCAGGCCTAATTTCTTCTACCGTCCAAAATTTTTGTAATTGATTATCGAGGGATTCATTATTTACTGTGGTAAAACAATTTACAGCTGTATTGGAATGTAAAGTAATTCCGGGGGAGATGCCCTACTTAAATTAAGAATTGTAACACAGACTCAAACATTTTTTTTTAATTTTGAAAAAATACATATATTTAACATAGGGTAAACTAACATAAACTGTGCCAACAAACATAAATATTATTCATAAATCAGTGAAAAAAAATCTAACTTGAAACTTTGTATATATCTACATTAAGTAGTTCCCAGAATAATCCGGCTCCGATCAAAATATCTACATTTCCCGGAACAATACAATTACTATCGGCCAGTTTAATATTTGCGGGTATTCCTAAATCACTCGGTATGTTGTCGGCTATTCTATCTAAGATGAAGCATGAAATTTCCGTATTATAATCACCACCACGAGATTTGATTTTTATTAACGTTCGATATTTTATATTAGCTAATGTTTTACCTATGCCACCTATGGATAAGTGACATTCTGATTTTTTGAGTCCAAGCCTTAAACACGCTGATTTGGTGATAAAATTTGATTGAGAGCCTACATCTAATAAAACTCTACATTTCTGAAATGTACCATGACAATCTAATATATTTACACATGCGGTTGACAATAATGTTTGAATTGACGGTGTCTTACCAACAGAATAATTTGTATAGGAAACCGCCTTTGTTAAAGACACGTTACTATTTTTACCACTACAGGACGGTATTATTGTATTGTTGGGATTCTGATTATTATCTTCTGGTTCACTATTTTGACTAATATTTTGCTTGTCGTCACGTTCTTCGATGTGAACAAGCGTGTTATGTTTTTTGTTACATTTCTTGCATTTTTGTGAAAGACAATCGTTCAAAAATTGATTCTTCCTGAGGCAATTCAGACAGAGTCGGAGCCGTTAGATTTCCGTGATACATTTGTTAATATTTAAATTTAAAAATGCTCTACAATTATGAATACTATGCTCGGATGCTTTGCAAAAATGACAATAATTCGAAGAGGTACTGACGTATGATTATGAATGACTGGTTGTTGGTTTATTGTTAGCGTTATATACATTATGATTAATTTTGTTGACCTCTAATGAACCTAGCATGCTACATCTATTCTCTTGAAAATTTATGAATTCCGTAAAAGTCGGAAATTCGTCCTTTAAAGTTAATGATTCCCATTCATGCCGAGTGTTGTTGCTTAACTTAGAACTTACAATATACAGATTAAAATAGTGTCTAACGTTGGTTGTTCGTATGTTTTCAAATACTGAATCAATTTTAAGGGATCGTCTAATAAGCACTGCAAGGAGTGATAAGTGTCCTTTCTCATTGGCTCTATGTTAAATAATGATTTAATACTGTTTTAAACAATCAATTTTTTATTTTCATACCTGCGTTTAAGCAAAGCCCAAGCTACAGCATAATTGTCTGATGAAATTTTTAATGTTTTAAGCGATTGAGCGGCATCGCCGTTGATTGCCGATAGCAAATAATAAAATTTATGTATTTGGAAATTGTCTATTTTGGTTTGACTTTTGCTTAACTCTATCCTTAGTTCTTTGAAATTTTTTAAACATGTCTCTAATATCGCATATATGATTGATTTGGCTTATAAACTCAATAGTTTCACATTATTAAACACTATTGATCTTTATCTATTTATAAATATGATTGAAGTAAATAACAATAATTCGTATATATATTCAAAAATTTGAAAATATTGACTGTAAATTGCGATATCCTTCACGTCAGGTTTAGATATTCTATTCACACATTTCCTGACGTTGCCCTCTTTGTTACATTTCGACGCTCTGAAGTCTCTTGACAATCTTTCAGAAAAATTAACTACACTCCACATACATCAAGCCTGCTTCAACCAAAAGGCATTCCTCTTTCTGCAGTTTTGACAATAAATACATTCCCTTTACGGTCCCTTGTAATTAACCCACAAACATGAAGATTTCGGACTACAAATTAATTCTGGTCACTCAGAAATGATACATTGCTAGTGTTAAACTTGAAAAATCTGAAGGTCTTGTTCTTCGAAATTGAAGGGAATCTTCTGGATAATTGTATTGTATTGTATTTATTGCAGTTTACTTAACGAAAATGTTTACAAAAAAATGGTAACATTTCCAATCTAGAGCTACAATTGCAAACTTAACCTACCTTAAATAAACTTCATTACGAATAAGTATCAACATGTTACGACTGCAACAATCAACAGTATATACTGTGTTTTTCTTTTTTTGGGGTTTAATCTAAAACGCTTTTAATCTAAGTAATCTTGTTAATCTCCATATCTTCGTTTATTATTTGTTCTACTTCTGTTTTATTTTCCCGTTGTATATTAAGGTTGCATCATCTGCAAATAGTGTTAATTCTCCGTTTAGATTTAAATTTCTTGTCATAGATAAATACTCTGAACAAAGTTGGTGAACGAATCGTTCTTTGGTCGACATCTGTTTTGACTATTTTCTGCTCGCTTAGTATTCCATTTGTAAATGTTTGCTGTTTTCTGTTATCGATGTAAGAAGTGAATCATGCCAGTGGGTGACCTCCTATGCCTACAACCTCTAGCGAATATAATGGTTTACTAGGATTCAGTAGGTCAAATGCTTTTTGGAGATCTAGAAAAACTATGGCTGCTTTTCCTCGTATATATAGTTGCTCCTGTATGTCATTTATAACTTCCATTGCTGCTATTTAATTACTTGTGTTGGATCTGAATCCGTGTTGTTTTTCGTAGAAAAACTTTTCGTGTTCTAAGAAGTTAATTAGTTTGTTTTGGATGTTTTTTCTATAATTTTTGCTATAGTAGAGGTGTTGGTAATTGACCTATAGTTTGTTAGTTCTTTTTTCCATCCTTTGTATAGTGGAGTGGTTCTGCCAATTTTAGCGGTATTTGGGAATGTTTTTTTCTAGTATCGAATAGTTTATTAATTCTGTTAACTGATTTAATTGTTGGCAGGATTGCTTTTATTGTTTTGAGAGAGATTCCATTTATGCCACTGGAGTTTTTGTTGGGTAGTTGTTGAACGATTCTTTCAATATTTTCTACTGTTACTAGATTTAAAAAGAAACTTCTATTGCCATTTTTCTCTTGAGGATACGCAATTTTGGAGATGTGATTAGTTTTTGGAGGTAGGCTTTGGCCGATATTAGTAAAATGCTGGTTGAATATATTGGATATTATTGTTTCGTCTTCTATAACTTTTCCGTTGTGTTTTATTTCTTTGATTTGTGGGCGTTATGGTTTTCATTTTTATCATAATTAGTGAGTAAACTGTTTATTAATTTACAAGTCTTCGCAGGGTTGGTTTTTACTTCGTTGAAGTTTCTGTTATAGAATTCAGTTTTTACTTTAGCCTTTTCCTTAACTTTATTACTTCATTTTGGATTCTTTGGAAATTTTCTTTATTATTGATGTTGTCGTTTTCTTTTCTCTTTTATTTTGTTGATAACATCTTGCGTGATCTATTGTTTATTGGGCGGTTGTCTTTTGAAGTTTTTTGTAATGGTAGTACTGTTTTTTTAATGCCTTCCTGAATTATTTCCGTTAGTTTGTTGTATTCTTCGTTGACATTTCTGGATTTTATATCTGTTTTTAGGTTTTATTGAATGCAATAATTTAATTGGTTGTAATTTATTTTAGTATAATGGATTTTGCGATCTTTGCGCTTTTTAAGTATTCCCGTAGAACATTATCCCTCTGGAACGTGGATGGCGCGTTTTTTAGGCCAAACGGCATCCTGACATATTCAAAATGGCCGTTGTCAACCGTAAAAGCAGTCTTTTCAATCGAGCTCTGGTCCATTTCGATTTGCCTAGGTTATCTAAGATTTCCTCGATCCGGGGAAGGGGGTATTTATCCTCCACGGTTTTATCGTTTAATTTTGGTAATCGATTACGAGCCGCCATTTTTTCTTATTACTTGCGTCGATCTTTTTTGGGACAATCCAAACGGGACTTGAGTATGGAAAGTATCAGACTTTCTTTCTTTAAGTTATGAGGGTAGCGAAAACCTTTACAGTAAATAGGAGTTTCGTCAACAGTTCTTATGTTATGTTTAACAGCATTAGTGAAACTCAAATCTGATTGTTCATCGTAAAAGATATCTTGAAATTGCTTACATAACTTTTTTCTTTAGTGTTTAAATGACTAATTCTGAGAATATTTCGTATGTTAAAGTTATTGTGTTTATCTATGTCTAATTGGTTAGTATGAATATATTTGTCGAATGGCTCTACTTCTATGGGGTGTTCAAAATAAAATTGTTTATGTGATTGTAAGTTAAACTCATTAGGAATGGAGACAAATCCATTATTTGCTTCACAAATGTTTTCGGGGATTGTAATTTGTTTGTCGATTTGTGTCTCTGGAAATACGATAGTGCCGTTATTTATGTTTACTGGTATTATTAAGGATTTGACGCAATTAGTAAGAGTTGGTGTAAATAAGTTTATCTCTTCATGATAAGGTTTGATAGCGTTTGTTGTCTCAAGAGTATGATTTTCAAAGTTTATTTTTGCTTTAAGACGTTTTAAATCTTTGTTACTTAATAATGCATCGAAATTTTTATGCCAATCAACAATTAAAAATCTAATTGGAATATTTTCATTAAACCCGTCAAGAATAGGGGCTTCAAAAGCAAGGTTACTAGATACTGTTTTATTCATGGCTGTAAGTTCAAAAGGATGTTCAAAAATACGATCAGAAAATAATTGAAAAACAATTTTCGAATTCATAATAATAGAAGATGCGCCAGAATCGATTAGGAGCTTTAAATTATAACGTGGTAAATAAATAAAAGGTAATTTTGGTTGTTTTTGAATTGAATTAAAATCTATGTATTTGGTGTCTCGTTCGAGGCTAACATCTGAAAATTTTCTGAACCGCATTCACTCACCTCAGAATTTTAAAATTCTGTTTTCGTGTGGTTACCTATGTACTCAAAAACTCTACCGTTGTCGTCGACAAAGAAACTAGGGATATTTTCGTGGCCCTGTTCTTCGACGTCCTGATTATGTAGTTTTTCCGAATTAAAGTTTCTTGGGCTAGTGTTAACAAATTGATTGCAGAAAGACGGTTTTTGAGAAAATTTGGTTTAGTAAAAGTTTACTTCGTACTTACAGACATCGGTGTGGGTTTACTAGGTACGAAATTTTTCTGTTTTGCGAAAACATTTTTTTCCCTGCCAAATACTTGCGAATTTGTGGGGAAATTATGTTTTATGGGCCGTGTATGAATTTTAATTTTTAATTATGCGGAAAAGATGAAGTTGAAGGCAAATTTTGGTTAGCATTAAAAGGTACGGCATTCAAATGAAAAGAAGGAAAAGCTGGCTTGACAAACGTATTATTATTTGGTTTATTATTATTTTGTTTAGAGCGTTCTTTTGATTTCATGAAGTTCTTAAAATTAATTTGGCTCTCGCGATTTTCATATTCCCTACATAAATGTAAACACTGGTCTATACTATTAGGCCGAATATTTCGTAAATATTTACGATAAGGTTCATTTATTCATGCCTGATAAGTTTCTAAAGCCTGTGTCCTATACATGTTTATTTTAGCTGTTAAAACATCGCGATTTGCGTTTCTCAAAGTAATACGTTCAAGTAATACCTGTGAGAATTTAGTGTGTGGTAATAGGTTTCAAATGTGTCACTACGTTTCTGATAACATGTTTGAAGAGCATTGAACAATATTTGTTCCGATCTTGGGTCACCAAATTTTTCTACAAGAGCATCTTTCAATTCACTCCACTTAGTACACGTACTATTTGTTAATACATCCCTAGCAGTACCAGAAAGCTTAGTTTTTATGTGTTCAAATAGCAATGAATTAAAAAAGACATCATTTGATGTTAAATGTTTAATAAAGTTTTCAGTTTGACTTATAAAATAAGTACGGTCTTTAGAACCTCCCTGATAATTTGGAATGGTTTCTTTTAAAAGGTCAAATCTGATTTTAAAATCTTGAGGGGTTGCTAATGTCATGTTTGATAAAAGATTTTGATTTTGACTCGATTCAATTTCTGTTTCGCGGGTAATTTTTAACTTATTTGTAATTAGACTAACAATAGATTCTACTTCGTCGGAATCAGAACTATCTACTAGGAATTCTTCCTCTCGTTAACATGTATTTTACGAACAAGAAAGGAAAAGTAAAAAGGAGAGTACTCACATTAGTGTTATTAAGAGCATTTTTAATAACATCCAAAGGTGTGGTACCAGGAGCGAAGTCAAGATTTCGACGGTGAAGACCCGTAGCAGAAGGTGGTGGTTTCCTTAGAACTTCCTAGGTGAATCTTGAGTTTGGGATGAATTATTTGTGTCCTATTTTGGCTGAGTTGTCTTGAAGAGTTAAAATTCACCGTTTCACTAACCGAAACGTTTAGACAATCCTGTTCGCAGCGCCAGTTATAACACGCGAGCCGATAGGCACGTTTTTTAAAAAAAGATTTATTAAAAACAGTTTGTATTATAACAAATTTATTTGACACAGGTTACATCAACCAAAAATAGATATAAAATGAAGACGAACAGTCGCTAGCACGAAAGACTAATACGATGTATCGACTTATCCGTCGCTTACAAACTAGTTGTATTTATACTCTCTTAACCTATCTGTATTTGGGGTAAACATAGCCCCTATCTTTATTTACTGTCCAGTAGTCCAGGATATAATTGGTTTGAATAAAAGCATGTGGTACCTGTAATAACAATGATATTCAATAATGTTTTAATATATTTTATTAGGTTTAACTGGATAACACTAAAGTAAAAGCACTGCAGAATGACCGAGACTGCTGTATCAACATCAATGACATACACTGTGTCTCCGCTCTCAATTCATCAAAATTCATTAAGAACCGGCATTATATATAACATCTTTAATTTTGTCCAATTCTGTAGTATGAATCCCTTGCCAATCAAAAATAACACCGTTTTTTAAAAGTTCTCGTAACGGATTCGATAACTCTGCCAAATTTGGAACAAATTTTCTCAAATACTTAATAAAACTGATTAGCCTTTGTAATTCCTTTTTAGTACTCGGTATTTTTAACTGTTTTAAGGACTCGATTTTTTTCGGATCTATTTGTAACCCCCCAGCACAAAAAAACATGCCCTAGATATGCAACCTCAGGTACTCTGAACTGAATTTTGCTTTTATTGAATTAACCATTCTTTGCACGAGCACGTTGAACCACTTTCGTAAGAATTACATTATGCTCATGAACGTTGTCCGCTGCTATTAATACATCATCAAAATAAACCGAGACATTGGGTATATCACCAAACGTTTCTACAGTGACCCTTTGGCAGATTTCAGGTGCTAAATTTAGGCCAAATGGCATTCTCAGGAATCTATAACACCCAAAAGGTGTGTAAAATATGCATAGTTTACTCTATTCATTATCTAATTTAAACTGATAAAAGCCATCTTTTAAGTCTAATACACTCAAACATTTTTACCAGCTAATTTAGCAGTAATATCCTCTAATGTTGGGATTTCAAAATATTCTCTTTTAATACATTTATTGATCCTGAGGGTCCATGCACAAACGCAATGAACCATCAGTCTTTTCAACAATTACTAAGTTATTAACCCAGTGTGATGCTTCCCCTACCTTTACAATTACAGCTCTATTTTCTAGGTTTTGCAATTTATCATATAATTTGTTTCTTATAACTAGCGGAACACGTCTTGCAGGCTCACTTACAGGAATTGAAGTTTTCTGACAAGACAATTTTACACTTTTTATCAAACCTGCCAAGCCCTTCAAATATATCTTTATATTTCTCAATGAAGCTCTCTTTATCTACTATTTTTATACTATCAAGCCTTTTCACTAATCCTATCGTTTGACATTCTTTTAAACCTAGCAAAGGCCTAGCATTTTTGTCACTATGATAAATTCTATTTCAAAACATTTATTTTTTACCTTACGTTTTAGTTTAATCTTCCCTTCTGATTTAATTTTCTCATCCCCATACGCACTTAATATGACGTTAGTACTCATCATTTTACAGCTTTCTGGAATTCGAAGTTGGTTGAACTCCTTTTTTGGAAGGATGTTAACTTCTGCTCCTGTATCTAACTTGCAATCTATTCGACTTCCCTCATTGCTTATGGTTTCGGTCCAAATACTATTTACTCCCTCCTCTTCCACTAAGCTACTAATAAACAACTCCTTTTGTTCATAATTCATTTCCTTATTTACTTCTCTAACTTTCTTGAGAGTACATGCCACTGCGAAGTGATTCAGTTGATTGCAACTATACCATTTCTTACCAAACGCTGGACACTTTCCATATACATGTTTTTGTAAACGTTTACTGCACACATGTCTTTTATGTTTACTTCTTTCCTCAAATTTATTCTCTTGGCCAATATTTGTCACAATAGTCGTATTCTGCTTATTATTCTTGTTGCGTTTTTAATAACTTGAATCGAATGTATGTAGGTTCGTTGTAAAACATTTGTAATAAAGGACATAAAGTAAATAATTCGGAATATTTCACACAAAATATTCATTAGAAAACATTAACATATGTTTTGACCTCTCGGTCATATCAAAGAGGATTACAAGATTACTTAATTTTCTAGACCTAAGTTTAAATATTATCGATAATAAGCTTAATTATAACATATACTGCAAAGAAACGTTCACATATGCTATTATTGCTTTTGACTCTAACCAAATTTTTTCAAACTATCAATTTTCAATTGCTTAATACACAGATTGGTAACTTATCCCCCAAATGATGTTCATTTTAATAACGAATTATTATTTATTAAACAACTGGCGTTAAATAATGGTTATTGAACAAATCTCATATACAAACTACATAGAAATATTGTCGTATTTCTTAACGTTAGACAAGGCCTTATTAGGGTATCATCTTGTCTAACTGAATCGGCGGCGCAGCTTACATACGTGACAGACACGTAAAGCAAATTAATTAGAACAAAATTAAGTTCTTGGACAAGAAATTTATCGATGCTACCAGACGTGGATCGCGATTTCGATCTCATTAGATATCATCAGCACGCCATAGGCAGATTCGATAAATTACTGACCAAATCGCTGGAGTTCGGTGTAAAGCGGATTTAAATAAGACGTTGATATGGCAGTACGTCGCCATCTACCTTCTTTTGCTGCTATGGTACCATGTAGTTCCGCGAAACTATCATAAACCAAACAATGTTCGATATGGTTCTATTTATATACACCGCATGAAGACTGTTTCATTCAATTACCATAAATAATCATTGTTGAGAATAATACTTTAACATCACCCCGCAACTTTAATTATTTTTTAATCATTCACCCATATCAACCCTGACGCTGAAATTCCAGTTTTACTTTATTCAGTGGCTTAGTCAACATGTCAGCCATCATATCTTCTGTCGGGCAATACTTGAAATTCATACAACTCTTTTACAAATGATATTTTGTATCAATATGGTTGGTTCGGTTGCTGCACTTTGATTTTCAACAACGTTAGTTGTCCTTATACACGACTACTGTCGGTTCTGTATCAACAAATTCCTTTATGACTTGCCATAACCAAATTGCTTCTTGGCTTGCCTCGGCCAGCGCCGTCTATTCCGCCTCAGTCGACGAAATTGATACACAATCCTGCTTTCTGCATCCCCAACTAATAGGTGCACCCCGTAGCATGAATATATATTCACCATTTGATGTTTTGTATCCCTTTATTTACAGTTGATTTTCTTCTATCACGCATGCGATCTTCCTCTTGTATGCCAATTTCATTTTCAGTCGGTTGATAGCTGTAATCACTATCATAAGTTTGTTCTGTATCTGAATCCTCATGTGTGCTACATTCCTCCGTAATCCTTTCTGTTTCCTCAGTGCTTTCGAAATATGTGTTTCTGTTTTTCTTCCCGAACTCAATTGTCATTTTTTCTCTTACAAACAACAATTTAACAATCTGTATGCTTTAGATTTATTAGAATATCCTACGAAAACTATTATTTCTGCTTTTTGATCAAATTTATTTTTAATTTTTTATTTGGAATGTGAACATAAACCTTAGATCCATATATACAATTCGATACATCTGGTTTGACCTCATGCCACAACTTAAATGGCGTTTTTTGTTTTATTTTGGTAGGTAATCTATATGTACTGCATTTTTATGCCGTTATTGCTCAAATATTCCTTTAAAGCATTATTTAGATACTCGCCACCCATGATTACTCATTAACTCTACAAAGTCTTTAATGTATTTACCAGTTTCGTTCTTACGATTCAATAAATATATAGTTGTATACCTTGAAAAATCATCTATTAAAGTAAGAATGTGACATTTACCTCCCGTAGTAGTAGTCTTCATGGGACCGTAAACATCTGTATGTATTAAATCAAGTATATTAAATGTGTTGCTTTGAGAAAAATTCGGGAAACTTACGAATAATCTTACCTTTCACGCAGCAGTTGCAAGTTTCCCTAATCCTACAATCCTTAATATTAATCCCGATTGCCATGTTTCTTTCCATCAATTGTTTGACCGTTCATATGTCTCTATGGCGAAATCGTCAATGCCATGCATTCTGACAGTCGCCTGTATGTTCATCACCGACGCTCAGTACCTGTTCCGCAATTGATAGCCTGTACAGATCGGGCGCGGGTCTCGCACATGCTATTACTTTTCCGTGCGACGATTTTACACTCACCGCTGTCGAACTGTACTTTATACCCCGCACTTGTTAGTTTTTTCACAGAAATCAGATTTGAATCTAATTGCGGTCATACAGCACATAATTGATTTTTAATTCACGCACTTGGTGAGTCTTGTTCCTATACCCTGAACCTTGGAGTAAAGCCTTTTCTCCGCTAACCTTACAGCGCCTTTTCTGCTATCATCAAATTGGATATAAAATTCTTTGTAGTTTACCATGTGGCTTGAAGCTCCTGAATCCACATACCATGAAGCAGAATCCTTTTTAACATCATTTGAGCTCAACTCTTTATTGTTTACCATAAAACATATGCTATCAGTATTACTCTCAGTAACCTTTTTGACCTTTTCTTTTTTAAACTTTTTGTATTTAAAGCAATCCCGTTTAAAATGACCCTCTTCTACAAAAGTAGCACTGCTTTAAATCTGTACTGGTAGTATGGTTACTTTTGTCACCCTGGCACACTAATTTCATAACCGATTCGTCCTGATTTCCTAAAGCTTCTTGACGTCTTCTTTACTCATTTACTTTTCACAAATTCAAGTGTGAATTCATTCGATGACTTACTTTCCAGCACTGTTATTAAAAAACTGTATGAGTCTGGAAGACTTCCCAGCAAAATGCCTGCTGCGAACCTGTCCTTAAATTCTTCTTCTAATGCGACCAGTTTATTCAGCAAATTCAGGAATTAACTTCTGTGCGCTTCCAAATCACTATTTTCATCTAGCGATAGTCTGCAAATCGGCTTTAAAAGGAATACCATGCTAGATAAACTCGATTTTTGATGATACTCCCTCGGTGTTTTCCACGCATCATGTGTGTATTCCTTATTTCTGATAAGCATCAATTGATTAACGTTTACAAGTTAGGCTATAGTTGTTAACGACTTGTCGTTTTTCTTTTTCCAGATGCTGTCTCGAGGTTCCCGTGCCGGTAGTTTAGTCGAAACGACGTCCCATAAATCAGAATTCATTAATAACATTTTTACCAGGTAGTTCCACGACTCATAGTTTTATCCATTTAACTTTTCGAAGTTATATTTCTCACTTTCCGCCATTATCCTAGTTTCCGATAAAACAACGAACACTACCCACAAGTATATCCGCCCTTTATTTATTATTTCACAACAGGGAGTCACGCTGCGCTTCTGAGCACATAACCTGCTGGAAGTCAACTGTGAAATAATAAAAGATAATTCGTAATAATTGAAAGTGCTACGCAGGAGAAGGTGGGCGTGGGACGGTTTTGACGTTGGTTATTGGGAGGTGTAGTAGGTATGGGTTTTCTAGGTTGTAAGGGGTCTATTTGTATCTTCTCAGATAACAGGCTTCGGATGGGTTGAAGTTTTTTAATGATATCTGGGTCTCGTGATCTGACTACCGCTTTGTTGTCACGGTAGACGGTAAGGGACAGAAATATTAAAGCCGGGATACTTCGGATGGTATTGTAGAGGTTTTTCTGGTCGGAAAACTTGTCGGGTATGTTTGATATTAAAGCTGAGAAAATTGGTTTGAGTTTGGGGGATTGGGAGGAGGAAGTGGAGGATTTAGTGGACGAGCGCCTTTGCCTTCGAGCGACCTGGTAAGGTTGTTCTTCAGGTGAGGCGTCGCGGGGTCTTTTGGGAGTTCCTGTACAAGTGGGATCCATCGGAAGTTTAGGTCGTTTGTTTAAAAATTGGTAAAGGAAAATAAAAACGGAACTTGTAGGTAGTGCGCGATTGAACGTGTAAGACGAGTGAAGACTGGTTTTACCGCGACGGCTGGAGTGTGTAAGTACGAGTGATATGCAAGGTAAAGGTAGATTTAACGTGAAGTGTTTTGCCACGAAGGTAGGTGCGCGAGAGAGGCTGTAGCGATTGCGATCGAGAGAGTAATTTAAAGTTTCAAAGTGGTCGCAGTTAAGAGTGAAAATACGTAAAAGCTTGTTTTATTTAAGTGTAAGAAAAACGTCGGTGTAATAATTTAAACGAGTGTGTAGGCGTTTATTTATGTATAAAGTAGGAGTTTTTGTGGTATATACGTGTATTTAGATGAAAGTTTTTTAGGTTGTGGCTGTTAGAATGTTAGTTTTTATGGCAGGAGTGTTAATTCAGGGGGACGTTGCGTACTCGGTCCCGATGAATGTATGGTAGTAAAATGAATAGGTTCAAAGACTTACTGTTTGTTGAATGGTTGGTTGTTGGAGCACTAGAGCACTGATTCACTGGAGAGCAGTCTCACTGATATGACTGCTACTGAACCCGTAGGTTTTAACATCCCCAGCATCTAGGAAAGGTAGGGAGAGGGAAGTGGATTGAGGATGGGCAAATTTGGGGGGAGAATTGGGGGGGGGGGGTACGAAGAGTCGGTGACCCACCTCTGATATCTAGGGTGGGCACTCGCGCTAAAAAGCGAAACTAGAGTAGAGCGGATAATGGCGGCTCAGTGTAGAAGGTGACAAGGCCTTCTAACGTGGTCGTTGGGTTTTGGAGTGTAGTTTGAAAGTGTCGAGATGGTAGGGTTTGGATGGCCTGACACTGAGGCCCGTAGGTTTGCCGCGTATGTATTTGCAGCGTCGATGAGAGAAGGTAAACCGGTTTCTTTCAGAATTTGGATGTTTCTGACGAACCAGGGGTAGTTTAACGCGGAACGGAGAATCCGCATGTATGTGCCTTGGAGAAGTTTTAGGCTGCTGGGAGAGGCGCAGCCCCAAATAGGAATGGCGTAGGAGCAGATGTTCCTGATGATTGCGTTAAACGCACGTATTTTGGTGTGTTGGGAGATGGAGTTGTTCCGGAAGAATGGCCTGAGTGCGATGTATGCTCCCATAGCCTTGTTGCGAGTGGCTGCGATGTGTTGTCTCCATTTTAGGGTTCTGTCGAAGCGAACGCCTAGGTAGGTGACGGAGTTGGTCCATTTGACGGGACGGTTGTTGACGATAATTGGGGAGGGTTTCCGGGTTCTATGTGAGAAGAAGATCGCTTCCGATTTGGTCTCATTGATGGAGAGTTTCCATCTCCGATACCAGTTTAGGAGCACAGGTAGAAATTTGTTGGTTATTGAGGTACTATTAAAGATGGTTCTGGCGGAGGTTACAAGGGCAATGTCATCTGCGTATAGAGCAGTCAGAATAGAAGGGGTGGATGGCATGTCGGCGCAGTACAAATTGAAAGGTATGGGTGATAGTTTGGAGCCTTGCGGGACACCGGCTGTAATTGGTTTGCTATTGGACAGAGAGTTACCGACGCGGACGCGAAGGCTTCTGTCGGTGATAAATGATTTGATAACCCCAATTAAGAAGTGTGGGATGTTGAAGCCGATGAGTTTAGAGATAAGACCTTCGTGCCAGACTCGGTCGAAGGCTTGCTGGACATCGAGAAGCAGCATGGTGGTGTGGCGACGCTTATTGAGGTTGTCTGAGATATGCTCGCTTACGCGAAGAAGCTGGTGGCCGGTGCTATGTTTCCTGCGGAAACCGTATTGAAAGTCGGGGAGTAGGTTGTTTAGCTCCACATGGTCTAAGAGCCAGTCGAGTAGGATCGATTCTACCACTTTGCTCAACGAACTGAGCAGGCTGATAGGTCGATAGCTCGAAGGAGAGCTGAGGGGCTTTCCCTTTTTGGGGAGACAAATGACAGTGGCTTCTTTCCAGACCAGAGGGAAGTGGTGAAGCCGCATGATGGCGTTTGTTATGTTGCACAGTGCTGTTAAGTGCTTGGGTGGCAGGACTTTCAGGACTCCGTTGGGAATTCCGTCAGCGCCAGGGGCTTTCCTATTTTTTAAGGAACGGATCGTAAGGGAAATTTCGCGGGGGGTGGTGTGTTTAAAATCTGGAACAGAGGGGATGAACCTTTTGGAAACAGATCTGATGCGTTCGTGAAAGTTGACTAGATCGGCTGGGCTGGGCAGCGGAGAGCACTGGAGACAGAGAGAGTCTGCGAAGATTGCAGCTTTTTCCTCATCTGTAGTGTAGGTGGAGCCGTTATGTTTTAGCGGCGGTAGATGGGGAGCTCTGTTTCGGAGGGAACGAATCACTTTCCAAGAGCTTCGGGGGTGAGTTTCAGCCTGTGCGATGTAGTCGTCGAAGGATGCACTGCGGAATTCGGTGAGACGAGTTTTTAGTTCTCGCTGAAGGGCGTTTAGATCGGCACGATCTGTTGGGTTGCGGTGTTTTTGCCATTTATGACGAGTCTTGTTTTTCCTCTCGAGAAGGTCAAGAATGTCTGTGGGGAGATTTTTGACGGGGGTTGGGGAGGGGCGGGAGCTAGAGGATAACTCAACGGCGCTGGTGATCTCGTTTGAAAGGAGATCCACAGCTTCATCGAGCTCCTCGATAGTGCGAATTTGGGTGCACTTGAAAGAAGATGTCTCTAGGATGTAGCGGAGATGTAGCCAGTCGAGAGAGGTTTTAACCCTTGGGGGGTTGAGAATTGGACGGCCTATTTCTATTTGGACAGGGAGGTGATCGGAGCTTAGTGCGCTGAGAACCGTCGGATCGGCAGAGAGATTTACATTATGGGTAACAAAAATGTCTAGGATGTCAGGAAGCTTGTTTTGGTCTACTGGGAAATGCGTGGGGTCTGTGGGGGCTTCGATTGTGAAATCGAAGTCAAGGGATTTGGTAAGGAGAGAGATGCCTTTCCTATTGTTGTAGCGGCAGCCCCAAGCGGTGTGCTTGGCGTTGAAGTCGCCTGCGATGATGGTCGCGACGTTTGGGGGTAGTAGTAGGGCGAAATCTGAGAGATCATCATCTTTCGGATGTGAGTAGAAAGAAATGACTCTGACGGGACCGGAAGTTGTTGAGATTTCAACGCCAACCGCTTCGAAAGAATCAGTGGCCAAGGAAATTGGCCTGTGTTGGACAGTATTATTAACTAGGATGGCTACTCCACCACTAGAATTTTCACGATCATTCCTGGAAGAAGTGAAGTTTGGGACGAAGAGTTTATGTTTTTGGGATAAGTGAGTTTCGGTGATGCAAGCAACACCGATTGACTTCTCTTCGAGGAAATTCTCGAATTCGGTCAATTTACCTGTAATGCCATTGGCATTCCAGGTAACTATGCGGAGATTATTGGGTTGGGCGGTGTTAGACATTGATTGGAGTATCAAGGACGGCGATGAGACCTGAAACCATAGTTTCGACAAGGGCCCGAATTTGGTCCTGACGGGACAGGGTTGCTCGTAGAGCTGAAGTGGGGGGTGGGGTTGCGGTGGGCTTTTGGTTGGGGGGTGAAGGGGCGGATCTGACTGCCCTGGCAAAGGATTTGGTCAGGGGTGCGGTTACTGGGGTAACAGCAGTGCTAGCGGTCGGTTTTGCTGCTTTTGGAGCAGCCGGAGTGATGGTTTTGGTGTGGGGGGTGGTTCTTTTTGGAACCTTGGGACATCCGCGGTAGGTGGCGCGATGATTGCCTTTGCAGTTTGCGCAGGCTGGGGAAGCGTCCTTTTTGTCTTTGGACTTACACTCCGCGGTCGCGTGATTACGGCCGCAGAAAGAACACACCCATGCGGCATGACAGTAATTTGCTGTATGGAAAAACTTCATACAGCGACGACATTGGGGAACGTCTTTAGTTGCCCTTTTGGGTTCAACCTTGACGCTCATTCCGCCGAGCCTATCAAGTTCGAAAATTGCCTTGGAGTTAGGAGCGGCGCGGTCTAGACGGACGGACATTAGGGGCCAGATTTTGCCACCGTTGGAGATGCGGTGGACCCCTCTTATAGCGTAACCTTTGTTGGTTAGTTCTGATTGAATGTCTTCCGTCGGGATAGTTTCACAGACTCCACGGATGACAACGTGGAGGTCCCTATCTTGGCGGAGCTGATTGGTGGTAAACTCGACCTTGGATTGGTCGAGGAGAGCTGATAGTCGACGAAAATCATCGATCGACTTTGGGTATACTCTGACCGAGTCAGAAGTATTGACAGTACGTCTGTCAGAGATGCCATTGCTATCCATGGCGCGGCGGATTTTTTGCCAATGGGACTTTTGGCGGATGACAATGGGTGGCGGAGCTTGAGTGCTCTGGGTTTGGATGTCGGAGTTTGAGTCCGAACCGGAAGAAGAAGAGGTGGCCGATGATACGACAACCTTCCTGCGCTTGGCGCGGCGATTGACGGGCTTGGAAAAGCCGTCGGCGTAGACGGGGGGCGGCACAAGGCTGGTTTGAGCCTCTGAGGGTTTAGGGGTGGGGGTGGGGGTGGTCGAAGTGGTGGGGGGTAGGTCTTCGACCATGGGTTGAGGTGTGGTCGCTTTGGGCAGAAGTCGGACGTATTGTGTTAAGGCCTCTAGTTTTGCCTGAAGTTCCGCGATTGCCGCCATTGCGGCATCGTAGGTGAGACCCTCCAAGAGCGTAGGGCTCTCGGAGGCGGACATCATGGAGTTGACCGTTCTCCTGAACGATCGGACTGGTTTGACGAATGTAATATGGGACGATGGTTGTTATTAATTTGGGGTTATAGGGTTCGACGAAGTACAAGGGGACGTTGCGTACTCGGTCCCCAAGACTGTTGGTTAGTTTGTTAATTAATTAAATTGGACTTACCTATAACGGCTGGGCAATGCTTGTCGGTATGAAGTTACAGTTGGCTGCGATTGGACGGCTGATGTTCGCTGGCTTCGATCGGCCGGTGCAGCACTGACAGTGCGGAGACGTCGGTAATTGCTGTTGTATCTAGCGAAAGCGGTAATTGTGTGCGGTGCACACGGTCGAAAGTAAGACGAGAAAGAACGAAGGTTCGATCTCGAATGACTGCTACTGAAGAAAGCACGAGTATTTATACAAACTCCAGTACCATGCAAGGGTTGGGAAAAAGAGGGGTTGAGAGTGGGGTGGTGAGAGAAGGGCGAAAATCAATGCTAAAAACGATTTTGTTTTTAACACTGATTTCGCGGTGAAAAATAAAAAAGCAGATAGCGGGAAACGATAGGGCATGGATTAAAACGTAAGGATAGAAAAAAGAAGAAGCGTATCTCTATGACAAATATAAACAAAATAGAAAAAAAAACATTAAAAAAAAAAAAGAAAGAAAAAACAAAAACGGGTTTTTTAAAAAAAGGAGGAACATTAGAGGAGACTACAACCAAATTAAAAAAGAAGAGAATGAGTAAACCGTCAAAATACAAAATAAATATATTGTTGAGAAAAAAAAAATTAAAATAGATAGATAGAGTTGTAGTGTACAGATTTGGTTGTAGCCAGGGGTAGGCCAGGTAGGCGGCCAGGTAATTAGGGTTGTTGCGATAACTACGTCACCGGGAAAAACTAATAAATTTCGTAGAATAGTAATAGTCCATAACAATCTGCATGAATGACAATGTCATCTGATACCTTCTTTTATGGAACTATTTAATATATTGACTCTTTTTAAAGTCTCACTACGAGGTTTTAAGATAAAGATATTAGAATTAGAACAGAGATTTTGAATTTGAATGAGACGTTATAGAATTAGAACTAGAAGATTTAGTATTAAAGTTTGATATTGAATTAGAAGATTTAATGCTCGAATTAGAAGATTGCAGTTGATAAGAGTTGATACACACTTACTAGTTTTAAATGCTTATTTACACCTAACACTATTACTAAACAAACATATATACAATTACTACAAACTACAACAAAATTAATATACTACTTTCGTGTGTTTGTGTTGGATTATGGTGATCCCAGTTTCATCACAATTCTACACGCGTGACGGGGAATATTTTAGTTTCACCAGAATGGGTTCATAAATATCAAAAAGGTTTTTAACAGCTTCTTTTGCTCTTACGTAGGATACACCCTGCGGAGTTCGTACAGATAGCTCTGTATGCCGTTTCATAAAATGTATAAGCCATTTTTTACTAGCTTGCTGTTTTTCCTTAGAAAACGGATTTTTCAAATTATTTCGTATTGCAAGCTGATAAGTTATGCATCGCACATCTCGCCGCGAGAGCTCTAAAAATTTTTGCTCCATTTCAAGACAATGTCTTACCAGTTCTTGTTCAAGTTCTTCAGGTAAAATCGGACTCCGGCCTATTTTTGTTTTAACTATTTCGTCAGCAGGGGTATCTTCTTTTTTAGTATAACGTTCCAAAGTCGTTTGAGGGACACCAAAAACTCGAGAAGCCTTGAAGCTACCCGTCTTCTTATTCCGCATAGCTTGTACCGGCACCTTCATTTGAATAGGGTCCCATGCCTTTATCTTTGGCATCTACAAGTAAATAAAGAAATGTGTATATTCAAATCGTCCTAATAATCTCGCAACCTATTTTAAATTAATGCCGAAAGTACACGGGTCCCTAAAATGGGGATCTCCAAATTAGGGGTCTTGCATCTCCCCGTATTGGGAGCCTTATATCTCTCGGATTTCTAACCTAATAAATTTATAACATGCAATTTAAATTTAAGAATGAATATAAGGCTTCACAGCCTAGCTCACATAGAGTGCTTTGAGATAAAAAAGTTCTTGAAATTGCTTACCTTGAAAAAGTAATTGATTATCAACTGTAGCTTTGGTAAACTTTAAAAATGCGCACATTTATTTCACATAAACAAAGACTGGCTATATCTCAACTGAACCAAAAGATAGAGGCAACTAACAATACTATTTAAGACGCCATACATCGAAAACAGTTTCACCCCCTCCTAATAAGAAATGTCGGACCTCCCCAAATTAGGAAACCTCATTTTTAATTTTTGCGGATATCTGAAAGATTTTCGATAAATAGGGTCATTATCTGTTATTCTAATATTATGTTTGACACTAGTGACAGATGTTAACTTAATGAAATATATCTTTAAATTGGTGACAAAGCTTAATTATCTTACCTTTTTCCTCTGAGTTCATATAATCAGTTCGTAAATCTTTAACCGGATTAAAAAAAAGTTTTTCGCATTGGATTGTTGGAATAAATGTAATTGGTTAAAAGATCAACATCCATAGGTTCGTCAACATTTAAATTGTTCAGGCAGTAAACATGCGTATAACCGTTATCTACTGTATAAATTCCGGGCATTATCTTTTCATTATCTGAGATGACACAAGTACCTTTATGTATATTTACAGGAATTTTCTTAATTGTGTATGTGTTAATTATTCTATTGCGAGTTTCTACGAAAGGGATTTTTGTATTTGGGTTTGTATTTGTTTGTTCGGAATAATCAATTGCTTTACGTATTTTTAAATCTCGGTTACTTATTAATGCATCAAAGCTGTTATGAAATTTAAATACTAAAAATTCAATTTCTTTGTTTTCGCAAAATTCGAGTAAAAATGGAATTTTGAGTCTGTACAAACCATTTTTTTTTACCATTTATTGTTTTAATTTCAAATGAATGTTCATAAACATTTTCTGAAAAGTAATTCGTTACTAGTTCTGGACTAATAGTACTTATACTAGCGCCTGAATATATTAAAATTTTGCAATTGTAAAAACTGAATTGAATATATGGCAATGAGGGGTTTTAATTAATAGATTATTTAGATCGCTTAAATTTACTTGGTCGATGGGTTGTTCGAGGCTGGTTGGGTAAAATTTTGATCTTCCTCAGAAAATTCGATAATATCATTAATAGATTCATAATCTAAATTTTCACCAAAGGGGATTTCACCTGATTCTACTCTAATATAGGCATTACCTTTTTGATCATAAACATAGGAGTCGTCATCCTGCAAGTCTATTTTATAGTTTGAATTACTTCTAACTACATTTTGAAAGTGACTTACAAAATGTTTTCTGAACTGCGATACTGTTCTCATGGAAACATCATTAGAACCTACAGGGTTTCTAAATTGTTGTTGCGGTAATTGTGGTCTACAGTTTTGCCATTTCTTTTGTTGTGCTTGTCATAATACAGGATGTGGTTTTGGGACAATAAAAGGTTTTTGATAGATTTGTAGAGGTTGCTGTTCTGTGGGTCTCATGAGGTTGTGCTGTGTAAAGAAAGGTCGTCTTTGCTTTGAGGTTGATAAATAGAAACCGGATTTTGTTTTATTTGAGGTGTTTTGATAACGTGTACCTGATGTGTTTTTTGACTGTGGATTTTCTGCATTTGTTGATACATTTGCGTAGACTGGTTAAGGTTTACTAATTCTTTACAATAAGAAAGAGCACTTTGTAAATTTAGGGGTCTTCTATATAATAAATGAGTTGTATATGGTTTGTTAATAGCTGCAAAAAATACCTTTGTAGCTTCTTGTTTATAATGAGTTCTCCTATATTGTTGGCCAATAAGACCGTCTACCTATTTAATTTTGACAAAATGCTATGAATTAGCAAATAGTAATTTTCATAATGTTCATTGGATAACATTGCGTAACCAATCAGCTGATTATATAACAAATCTGTGTTTTCTATGGCACCAAAGCGTTCTTTTAAAAGTTTCGTTAGTTGGGACCAATCCTATGGTCTTTCTACATCATACAATAATGCAGCATCGTTCTTTAATTTATTAATAACAGCTATAAATTTTGCATCTTAATACTCTAAATTACTTGAGGTTACAAGTTCAGTTTCAGAAATCAAATTTTGTCTTGAAGTCAGCTAACGGTACGGTTGTGGGAGTAGTTACTATTGTTATGGGGGAGAAATAGATTAGGAATCAAGCAATGGTATGAAAATTGTACTTCCTGTTTTTCGGTAGAACCCACTGGTTGATTTAAATTTATTTTAGTAATTACATCTTGTAATTGTTCCGGTACCTTCATGTAAACGCTTTCCTCTAGTTCACCATTGAGATAAGCGGTTACTACGTCGATTTGTTGCAGTTCCAATTTTTATTCTGCTGCTAACGCTGCCAAAATCCTGAATTGGGGAATATGTTTCATTAAAGTCCTCACCTGGTTTTTGGGAACAACTGTTTGCTACAAGACTTACTTTATTTTTCTCTATGCTTCCATTTTTCTTGGTACAAAATACGAATCTGTTTCCAATAACTTTTCGGTCCTTCGGACGCTCAACTATTTGCCAAATGATATTTTTTACTGGAGCCAAATACTCGTCTTCTAACGCAAGTTGCCATACATAGGCGTCATGAGTTTTACTCGCTTGTTTCCATGTTGTTGGTTCTTCCGTCATGGTAAGGTTTCCACTTTCAAGAAATGATTCAGCTTCATCTTCTCCACACCCTTCGTCGTTTTCACTATCTGTGTGAGATTCTTCTTCAGGTATCTGAATTATTTCTTCTGAGGCCCTACCTCCATTTCCAATAGAACTGAATACTTTGCGTGGTCTTCCCACTAAGCCTGTGCGTAGTAGTTTTGGGCGTCCTCTGCCCCGCTTTGGATCTAAACTCTTCCAAGATGTTGTAAATATAGTTTTTCTTGTCACCTCTGGTTTGGGCTTGGCCTTCACTAATTTTGGTTTTTCTTCTGTTTCAATGGAAATGTGTTCACTCGAGTCTACCTTGTCTAGTATTTCGCGATATTCACGATTAAAACCTGACGCATTTACTAATTTCACGTGGCGACTCGTTACTGTCCTTCTTGTTTCGGATATATAAACACGGTAAGCTTTTGATTATTGCGAATATCCAAGAAATATGCCTTTTTCAGGTTTAGAATTAAATTTCCCTTGATTTTGACCTTTGTTTAATACGTACGCTCTTGTACCGAATATTTGAAAATAGTTGACTGTTGGGGTTTTCCCCTTCCACAGTTTATATGGAATCTTCCCATTTAAAGCACTAGTTGGGCATCTATTTCGTGTATAATTCGCTTGACGCATCATACATCGCGCCATTTCCACGAGAGTTCTGTTCTTCCTCTCGGCAACACCATTCTGTTGTAGTGTGTAAGGTGTTGTTAAGCGGCGTTCTATGATAACAAGGATCAGATTTAATTTATATTAGGACCTATTTCAATATTGAATTGTTTATTTGGTTTTGTATATATATATTAGGTATATTAGATAGGTTCATTAATTTTTTATCTTCATTAATTAAAGTATCTGGTGGATTATAATATGATGATATCTATATAATAGATTCTTGAAAAAATTGATGAGTATATACAATCCAGGTGTCCCAAACAATTTATCTATAATCTCGAAAAGTGTATAAGTTGATGAATATGACCAGTAAATATTCCAGGATTTGAAATCTATGCTTGCATAAACTGGGCAATATGTATTTTCTTTCTTCTCAAATAATAATGCATATAATCCTTTAGTTAAATCACTTTCAGAAAGAGTCATTGTTTTTTGTGGCAAATATTCAAAAATTACCTCTGATATATTTAGTTCTGTTACACAAAAATAAATTCTCATTTCTAGAACCATCACCGCAAACATTCGAGACTCATTTTTTCATTTCTATTTCTTTAGAACGTAATAATACTACTTTATAATTTTACATATGTTTTCTATATGTATCTCACTTTTATTTAACATTTCTGTTAAAACTCTTCTTGAACTACCAGTTTTTCATTTGATAACCTAATATAGATGGATCTAAAATAAACTTTAAAATTCTCTATAAGGGGCAATAGCTTTATCATCACATAATTCTGTAAAATCAGGAAAATAATCAAAATTAAATTCCTTATCTAAATCAATGTTTGACCAATCTTCTAGAGGCAATCTTGGAGAGTATAAATTAAAATGCGTAGCATTCTTTGAAATTGTATCAAATAAAGGATTACTGTATTTTTTATCTTCAGAGTAACTTGTTGGTGGCAATTGAATATATTCAACACGGCGATATTTTTCCTTGCTTTTTTGGATAAGTTGAAGCAGATCACCTCGAAATTGAAGTTTTTCGGCCTCGTCCATTTTTCTCACAGACAGCAAAAGCGACAAAAAGAAGGACTCATCTTCATCGAGCTGATGGGGTTGCTGCTGTAATGCTTGTATAAGGGCTGCATCTACCTGGTCTGGACTGGTCTTTTCTTATTTTTGAAGTTTGAGCATGCTCTTGGCGCGGTTGGTTTATATTGTTATTTTCAGTTTATAATTGTGACTCGTCATGAATTTCGTCTTCTGTTATACTAGAACTGTAAATTATCATAATATATGTATTTTTTTGTGTTTGCTTGGCCAGATTTCTTCTTTAATGACTTGCTAAATGCATTCCTTACATTTGTCAATTATCAATTCTAGAGTGTAACAGCTTAAATTGCTGTTAAGCACCGTTCTTTCATGTAGATACTTAGCCAGTGGAAACACTTTTACCGATTTACACTATACATATAGAATTGGTATATCAACCATAAGACGTATTATAAAAGATGTTTGTATTAACATTTGGAAAACTCTAAAAGAGGAGTGTATACCGAAACCATCAATGGAGTACTGGCTAAATATATCGAAGGAATACGCAGAACGAAAAGATATTCGCGTGTTTAAGTTTAGGGGCAGTGGGTCCATGAGTTTGAACTATAAACATTTTTTTTTTATTGTTCTTATGGCAATTGTTGACGTAGATTATCGCTTCGTTTAGGGGCATATGGAAAGGATTGTGATTCTTCAGTCTTTCATGAAACTGTTTTTTGGAAGATGCTGGAAGAAAGAAAACTGGATATTCCACCACCAACACCACTCCAAGGAGCTGGAAACATTGAGTTGCTGTATATCCTGTTAGGCGACGAAGCTTTTGCATTGAGTACCTATTTACTTCGATCCTATGGAGGACGTAATCTCAATACGTAGAATGTGCGTTCGGTATTTTGAGTAACAAGTGGAGAATATTCCTCGGCCGCTTAATGTTTCCAAAACATTTTCGAAAGATATTGTCAAAGCTTGTGTCATACTTCATAATTTAGTTCGAAACAAAGATGGATATGCTACGGGTAATGATATGAACCGGTCATTTACGATATCGACCGAGCAATGTCGTTAAGAACCATTTTTGTGAATTTTTACGTAAATGACCGGTCAGTAACGTAAATTCTCTGTAACAGCGGGCAATGTTGTTAGGTGGAAATCATATTCAATACACAACAACTCTCTCTCGGTTTGCCGTGTAAGATTAATGTCGTTTCACATAGCATGAAGTTCTGCTAGGACAGAGTTAACGAAATCTCGTCCATTGTTTGAGTGCAAAATGACGGGTACTCCAAACGTTATATAAATGTCGAACAAATTACATTCGACTTCTTCTGCCCGTTTCGTTTTCAACGCTTTCAGAAGAACAAATTGTGTTAAATGATCTTGGTAGACCATTATGAAACGAATGTCATGATAATTCTGGGACTGCATATCAATAAGATCTACTTGAGCCCGCGCATTTAAAGCAGAATGCAATACAGACTTTGATACCAGACCTTTTTTGGATGCGAGGATTTCTTCTGGCAGTGGGCGCAGAGTCGCAAATACGCCATAATTGATTCCTTCGTGATATTGCAATATTTCGTCTTTAGTTCAGCATCCATTCTGTTTCTGCCGCCATGACCAATAGCAGAATGTGTAGAATGAAGAATATCAAATAACTCTTCGTTTGTAACATAATAAAGTAAGGGTACTGCATTATCTGAGACAGGCTTAACGAGACGTTCTTTGCCACCGATCGTCAGTGTGTCATATTTTCGTACCATTCTATTCTTCACTGTTCTTTTCGATCCAGGTGTGGCGAGTATACTCTTAGAAATTTTAACGGCTGCTATACTATTATTATATTCGGTCAGGCTTAAAAAGGCTTTGCTATCATCGCGTTTACCGCCTATAATGGACAATAGAGCGCCTTCAAATTTCTTGCGCATGTCACCGACATCCATTTTTCGGATTAAAAAGTAACAGCCCACGAGCGCAAGGTTGAAATATTCACATGATACAAGAAACAGTTTCACTCACTGCGGTCTTTTCACACAACCACTGGGTTTACTGTACTACAGAATTACGCACTGTAATCCGCTGCGTTTGTGAACACGTACGAGCATGCAAACATTCCCCAAACTGCTGCTCTGCTGTCTGTTGAAGTGCTGATTCGTCGCCAATGCAGCCTGGACCGAGCAGTTCCAAATAATGACGATAACAACCGGCCCATCTTGTAATTATCACCTTTGACCAGGATAACTGGCTATTGACGCAAATAACCGGCCAATGTCGTTATTGTCCGAAATTAACATATACAATTAGTGAAATAGTGATAGTGTCATGTATAACATCTTCAAACCTAATAACTAATTGTTTTTAGATTGCGTCTGAGCATTAAATCATCCAAGAAAATTGCTTAATCTAGTTATTTTTCCTTTAATGCCTCCTCTTTTAATAGAACATTTTTTAATTCAGCCATTTCGTTTTTTATTTCATAAATTTAAAAAAGTAAAAAAAAATATTAAAATAACAATTGAAGAGATATACTGAATCGGAAAGAGAAATGGAATATCAAGAAATAAAACGTATCTACTTACTGCTTTCGGTTGATGTTTGATTGAATCCAACAGGTATTGTATTCTGGATTGATAGAATCCTTGTAGTTGAAGTTTGATATTGATGCATTGTAGAATTTGTAGATAAAACCACTGTTTTTAATAAATTGTCTTTTGTTAAAAAATAGCACTGGCCTTTTACGTATCCGGCTCGAAGGACCAAAATGTAGGATGTGACAGTATCCCGTCTGTTGTTCTTTTGGTTAAAATAAATTTGGTCTAGTGGACTGTAGCTTTTGTTGGTTTTTTATTTACATGAATATTTACACACAGAATGTTTACACTTGTTACACTTAAACTTAACTATCGGTATTTTAACTTATTGTATTAATATTATCAATGGAACTTGTGGTTGGAAAATTTTAAACATTTTTTAAATATGATTAATCAAAAAAAAAATACACTATTAAATTTTCCACTAAATGAACAAAATTTTCAAAAGGAACTCCTCATAAGAAAAACAATAGCCAAAAATAACGGATATAAACCAAAATTAATCGATCAATTGATCAACAACAAAAAGCAAAAAATGATTTTAAACAATTTTTATGCACATGGTAAATAAAAGGAAAAGAATTTTAAATTCATTAATTATAGTAATCATAGTAACAACAGCTTATGTAAAGAATTAAACAAATTAGAACTAAGGCAATGACCGTTAACAAATGCAATTTAAAAAAGATTTTGGTAAATAACAAACAGAAACCCAACAAACAACAAAAATGTGGTATCTATAAAATAAATTGTGCAGACTCTAGTTCCTTTTATATTAGTCAAACAGGCAGAAATTTTGGTATACGGCTAGAACAATTAGAAATTAAATGTTTTTAAAAAAATAGTTCCAACATAACTAACGATAAATCTGAATTCAAAGAGACACCAATTATTGACCAATATTTAAGGAACACAACCTAGTAGAAGGTTTTTCCAAAATACATGCATTTGTACCTGTGTGTACCTGCGTTATCTTTACCTATAAATATAAGATTATTATACCTGAACTTTAGTAAGCAAATTACTCTTGAAAAAGACCCTATAAGTCGAAACATATGTCGAGTGTTTAAATAAACTAATTGAAACATTTAAAAGCGTTTTTTTTGTGATTAATCAAATTTTTGTATTAATTTTAACTCGGTATATAATTTGGTTTATTTTGGTTATTATTTGTGAGGGTTATTCGGTATTTTCGATACCTTTGGTACCCTGCCACGATCGGTGTGTTACTGTGTTATATCTTCAAATTTTAAATGTAAGTTTTTAAAAAGAAACTTCTAACTTTAATTGAACGAATTCAAACTTTATTTAATAGTAATAATAATAATAATAATAAAAAGGTATACACCTACAGAACAGTAGGTATACTAATTCAATCAGACGTTGCGTACTAGGTCTGAAAGAATCTAACAGAGTACCCATATCCAATTTCCTCCCCTGTTAGATAATTCTTATACATTTACAATTAAAATTTATAAAAATCAGAAAAATAATATGAGTAAAACATCAAGTATTATAAATAATCAGTTTTCTTTCGTAAAGGTGATAACTCTCACGGTCCTGGTTTTCTATTTGATTTTAGAAAGAAATTCTGTTTTCTTTCGCAATTTGGACAACACATGTAACAACATGTTAACAGAATTGTAGCATAGAAACTGAGGGCGTATTTCTAGAAGTTTCTCCTCATATGCTTGAAAGGTGTATTGTATAGTTCTTCTGTTCTATCCTTGAATTCTTGAAGTTCATCCCTGAGTGCATTGGCATCTCCGAAATATAATTGTGAAATTTTAATTGGTTCTAGTTGAAATTCCTTTAATTTTTCTACATCGTGAATGCAGCAGTCTACATTATGGGTGAAACCACTTGTGAGGGTAATATTTTTTGTGTTATTATTTTGGGCCCGAATTGTAGTGCCGACTCCAAGTAAGAGAGACAAGTAGGCGTCATCGATATAAGACATGAAGTTGTTGATCTTTCCATTGCTTGGTTGGTACACTTTGAAAGGGAGTATGTTTCTGATGTAACAATAAGAAGCCAATTGTTGTCCGATACTCCAATAGGGTGATTACCTCCATTTTCAAGGTGATAATGTGCCAACTATGGTTATCTCCTCTTAAGACCAAACTTATGTCACAGTGCCTGGTGTTAATTGTTGTTTGAGGTATATTAGCGCACAAGGTGACTTCAGCAAGCTGTTTACATTTAGAAGAAATATCGTTGATTCTGAAATACTTGACTCCATTTTCAGTCAAATAATTAGCTTCCAGTTGAACGACCATAAGCGGATCACTGAACTCTGTGCGCTGTTCCGATTCAGCAACATAAAAATGAAACGTTCTCTGTTGTCATCAAGAAAGAGTTGCTAACTCTTTCAGGAGATAACTTGTCATTATTGGGGTTACTCAGAACCATTTTATATCCGATAAGCAGAAGGATTATCGTCATCGTACCACTTTGTCATGGACTTTTTGGTCAGGTCAGTTAATTCGCACCAGACCTTACGGACACGTCAGAACATTTTATATTGTTTCGTTTCTTTTTCTTTTTTTAACATTATGTTTTTGATTTAAATTTAACTTGATTTCATGTTCATTAAATTTTTATTCATCGAGCCCCGAGTATTACCGTTGGCATTCCAGCTGCATATTTTTAATCTGTCCATTTGGAATCTAGTTTGCTACAAAAATTAACGAATATTTGGAAGTGGTGTATTTTGTTTTGACTTTTACTTAACTCTATCCTTAGTTCTTTGACATTTTTCAACATGTCTCTAATATCGCATATACGATTCTTTTGACTTAGAAACTCAATATATTCCCATTATTATTCACTATTGCTCTTTACCTATTTATAAATGTGATTGAAGTAAATAAAAATAATTCAAATATAAAAAATTAATTTGAAAAATTTGAAAATCTTGACCGTAAATTGCAACATCCTTCACGTCAGGTTTCATCCCCCATAAGATATTCTATTCACACATTTTCTGACGTTGCCCTCGAAATGTATCTTTTTTACATTTCGACGCTCTGAAGTTTCTTGACTATCATTCAGAAATATTAAGTACCTTCCGTAAAACGGGGTGAATAGGAGCAAAGTTGAGTAAAAAGTGTGCAAACCGAATAATTAATCGAGGGATTAATAAAACTTCAAAATTAGAACGACATTGCAAAGCTGAAATCCTGTCGTCTGCGTAGGTAGGTTTTGCTGGGTCTAAACGTGGCAGCAATGCGAGTAGGTGGGGTTGGGAACAGGTTGTTGAATTGTGCGCTGACAGTGACGATTATAGTTACCAACTTGATTTTTCGACAGCTTACACCCTTGTTTAGTGCCCGACATTCTGGCGAAGTCGAATTTGGTAATTTTAACTGTTTAATTTTTAATATTTTTTTGAAGATTTTAAGCCCCGCTTATTGAAATAACGGGGTGAATAGAATCACCCTTGAAAATCGTGTTTTTGGTGGCTGTTTCACATTAACCTTTTATTATTCATTAAAAATTTGTAGTTAACATTATTGTCAGTGGCGTACCTAACAAAAAAATCCAACTGGACCCTTTTGGCAGATGATTGTCTTCCGACTTCTTAATACCTTGTTATTATCATTTCCAGTGTAAATTTAGCCATGCGACGAGATTATCAGCCTGATCCCCGTTCAAAATGTTACTCGAAAAGGAATTCGAAGCAGATTTCAACGCCATAAATAGGGGGAAAAGCATCAGACAAGTGTCAAAGCATTTCCAAATTCCATATACGGTATTGCATCGACACTACAAAAACTCTTCTTTGAGACCACAAGGAGGACAAACAGTCCTTGATCCTGAAGAAGAAGATATGATAAAAAACGAAATAATAGAATTACTG
Organism: Agrilus biguttatus; assembly: GCA_963921985.1. Taxonomy (NCBI): domain Eukaryota; kingdom Metazoa; phylum Arthropoda; class Insecta; order Coleoptera; family Buprestidae; genus Agrilus; species Agrilus biguttatus. The sequence goes on from OY998125.1 coordinate 19,923,295, forward strand.
TCAGTATGTCTACAACAAAATTATTTTCAATACAACGGAGAAATATACCAAAATAAAGAGGGTTTAATTATGGGTAATCCCCTTAGCCCGCTACTCGCTGAAATATTTATGTCCTACGTAGAAGAGAGAATTCGGAATTTCCAGTTATTTGAAAGCTGTTTATATTACTACAGGTACGTCGACGACATCCTAGTATGCTTCATCGGATCAAATAGGCAATTAAATCAATCTTTAGACCAAATAAATAAGGTACATCCTAATATAAAATTCACAATTGAAATTGAGAAAGACAATAGAATTATTTTTTTCCAAAATTAACAATAAACATAGTTTCGCAATTTACCACAAACCGACACATACCGATATCACTATTAATAACTCTTCTTTTCACCCACAACAACAAAAATTAACAGCTTTTTATTATATGCTACACAGACCTATAAGAATCCCTATGGACCCGATAATTACGCAAAAGAACTTGATATTATTAAATATATTGTTAATAAAAACGGATACAATACCGATATAATCACAAACCTTTTATATAAAATTTCATTAAAAACAGCTTCGTCTAAAATTTACCCATTAGAAAATTGACATTTCTTTGAAGAAAAAAAACATAATCGCCAAACTTTGAAACGGCCAACGTGATAACGCAATTTTATAGAAAATTTAAAAAAAATGCAAATTTCTCTCACCCCTATATCAGTCGAAAGGAAATTTAATTTTGCATTATACTATTTGATAAAAAATATGGCATTCCATTTAAAATAAATAGTTATCCCTGTTTGAATTTGTGAATATTGGCATGGATAAATTTTATACTATTGATAATGAATGTGTCTATCTAATACCTGTAGATGATAGGCAATTTCTTCCAGAAACGGAATGTGAAAACCGCAACCCTCTAAGTCCATTTGTTTCGGAGATATTTAAAATGGCGCCAAACAAATGTTAATAAATCGACATTATTTTTTTATGGGGAATTCAAAAGTATAATAAAAAATAGTGTGTTCCATTTAAAATAACGATGTTAGGGTGCATTTCCGGTATAACCGGAAGTCCGCCATATTTAAAAATATTTTTACGTTATTCTACACTTAACCCCATATAACTTTTATTTGAAATATTTTTCTCTATTTTGAACTATTCGCGTATAAATGGCCGATTTCGGCTTAGTGACTCACCCTGTATATATTATATAGATAATGCCGCTTAAGAGCGCTATTAACTAAGATAACAATGCTGCTAAAAATTGCAAGAGAGGAGATGATGCAGCTAAAGAGCGCAATCGTCTGCCGATGTTCTGCTTTGGTGAATTTTCTCAAATGATTTTTCGCTCATTCTTCCTTTTACATTACTAAAACCTAAATGAGTGCGCCAGTATGAACGTATTTTTAGCATTTACACAATAGACATGTAGATGCATATGCCTAAATATTCTACATATTCTGGGGTAATGTTGGCAGGCTTATTTGGGTTTATTTGTAATAAGCGTATGGTAATTCGATATTCGATTTTCGTTTGCCTGCCCTCCAATCACAATATCGTCTTCAAACTCAACGGATAATAAGCTCAAAATCAATTATTTCTTCTAAGTCGGTTTGATTATTATATAAACCATCTACACTGCACATATCTGCGTATGCTCAGCGTAAAATTGTAATTCAATTTCTGTTTGTCCATCATGATTTGATGGACTTTACTGAATTCCGCTATATATCAAATCTGATACGTTCCAGTTACAGTTGAATATTCACTGAAAAAAAATAAATGTTTATTGTAACGTTTGGGGGTTCAACCATCAAAACTCGAAGACTTAAACAGGAACAACAATTTATTTATACTAATATTAATTAACTTTAAAACACTAACGAATAACTTATTACTAAACTTAACTTTACTACCAATTACACTATTTATTAGTTATAGTTACTGTTTGTATAACACTTCTCATTTTTCTATTTATTTACTACACGTCTCGATTTATTTCTCACATTATTTTCACGACCCTCAATTTATATCTGAATTCTCTCGGCGATCGTCTTTCCGCTTATATACTGCAGTTACGATATACACGTCGCGGCCAAATCAATCACTCGGCTACGACCGGCTCGCTCACATACATGGGCACTCGAACGCACACAAGCAAGCGCGTTTTTTGAATCTTTTACAATATGAAAGCATTTGTGGAGGGTTTGTTTAACTTCTTTTTGGTATATCGGCGGTGATGAAGTTACTGTGTAACGAAACAATTGTAGGGAAAGCAAAATAAATCATTTGAAAATTACCAAACCGGAAGGTCATTATTATTATTATTTTTAAGTTATTTGTGTAATGGACTCGTAGAAAATAAAAGTCTTTAAACGTCCCTAAATTATTTATTGCACTTAACTTAAACTTAATTACAACCTTTTACCGAACATAGTTTAGACCGTGTAAATTGGAAATGGACTGGTTACTGTAAACTAAATTTAATATTAAATATAATTACAAATACACATACACTGAAATAGAATATTGATAGGAGAATGTGAATATATTCCCAGGGAAACTATTTATTTGTTCCAGAATAATAATTGGAGTATTTATTGATTTTTGATAATTGGAATTCTTGTATCTGCAGCGGATGTAACTATTTGATTATCGCTGTACATATGTTTACCGTTAAATAACAGCTAAAGTGGCAGTTACAATGCAGTCTTAAAATTAAAGATAACAAATTACTTATTAATACAATATCTGAATAAATTACAAAATAGAATTAATATAAAGATCTGGTAAATTACACGAGTATATAACAACTAAAGAAAAGGTAAATTACATATATATTTATTATTTTGAAGATACATTACATTTCAATGAATATTTACATTATAAGTGAATTTACCTTTTGTTCGGTGCCTTTGTTTATAGTTATAAATATTTCAATAGATTAATATTGTTTTAATTTAATATGTAGATACTTAGATTGTAGTTATTGAGGAATCGTGATACCGTACTCACGCACTTATATGCTAAAGATACAAAACAGATCGTATCGACAGCATTAGGATTCGCATTTAAAGACTAACATAATAAGGTGACAAATTTATGACCTACTTAAACATTTATTTGGAGACTAAACAGTTGTAAGACCAACCAGGTCACTTACCTACCCCAATAGATGCATGCTGAGGGAGTGTCACATTCTTTAAATATAAAAATAAGTTATGTAGAATGTCCAAAGGATTGGATTTTTAAAAAGATTTTAAATTCGAACAACTTATTTATTTGTTCCAAAAGAACACATTTGTAAACTACACTTACAATAACTACCGACAATGTTTCGAAGAAGCGAATTATTAGCTACAGCGCAAAGAGATTGACTCTCGATTCAGGGTGCCGTACCATTTGTAAATTAGCCTAGACGGAGGAATTCGGGGGTTAAAGTAAACTGCCGCTACCCTAGGATAACGTAGGCTGTATATAACACCTCCTCCTTTAGGATAAGACTGTCCTCAGTCTTCAGACGAAGGCAAGGTAAATTGTAGCCGAAGGTGGATTCAACTCTTTCATTTCTTCGATCGCTGGATTTTCTGGACTCTTCTTTTCGAATTTCTTTCTAATCAATGTGTAGAGATGTTGAGTTTGTTTTCTGTAACATAGGATGACACACAGAATAGTAAAGGCAATTATGCACAGTCCAGTGACGATTGAGTGTCCAATAAAGTAGACGGGTTTTAGATGTATAGGCGTCTCTTCAATTTGTCGTAACAATGGAATAATTTATTCATATGTTGAAGGGTACTTTCTTAATTCCATTAATTGCTTTTTCGGTGCCGGCAGAGGAGTCTTATACTTCTCGATTTCGTAGTCGACAAGGTGTGTTTCTTTCTTCTCGAAAATTTCTTGATTAATTGAAACAATTTGTTGGTAGTCTAGTAGATACGATCCTTGCGTACGTTTTTCACCATCTAAGGTCCATCTTTTGTTGGTAGAGATCAATAATGATTTGTTTTGGAGTTCTTCGATGTTGATGTAGCTTTTTACGGAAATAATAAGGCATTCTGGAGGCTTTAAGCAGTCATTAATAATTTCTTTTGTGCAAAAGTAAGATTTTATCTCTAAAGGTGTGCAGTTTTCATACCATTTGGAAAGGGTTTCGTAAATAACGAGGAATCGTGAGGATGTGATAATTAGGGTATTTTTATTAATTAGAGAGTATATTTTGGACAATATAAAACTTATAGGTTTCGTAATAGGGAAGCTTATTATGTATAAGATGATGTCATTAGTCAAAATCATGTCCTGTTTATTATATTTTAGAAAATTAATTGGATGTAATCTGAATAAGGTAAAATTTGATTTTTTCCATAAATTTCCGTCAGATGAGAGAGCATTTCTTTCATTTGTTTATTTGAAATCATTTTGCAATCTATAATTCCCTCGCGGGCGAAGGTTAATGATCTTTCTAAAGTTCTTAAATACCTAATAATTAGTGTAAAAGTTTCAACAAGTACAAACACACAGACAGATAAATAAACAACATCTTATATATTATTAATGGAAAGACCTAAATATGTATCTAAATATAAATTCTTGTAATATATTAAGGCGTTTACCTTTCTTTTCTTGGTGTAATAGTTGTATATTTTCTAAATCTATATTATGGTTATTATCTATACAATGAGAACTGAAACCAGTAGCTTTTTTATTTTCAATTATATCCTTAACATGTACTTTTATCCTTACTTCTAATTTTCTCCCCGTTTGCCCTTAATAAAATGCATTACAGTTTAAACAATTAATTTTGTACACACCACTTTTGTTGGAAATCGGTATTGTTTGTTTATTGTTTACTAATAATCTACCTATGTTACATTTGTTAACTAAAATAGTATTTTTACCTAAACAATTCAATTTTTTACAAATTTTATTACTGTAATTGGGAACATAATTAATAAAACTGTAGCTACTTTTATCATGACACATGGGTGAATACAATTCTTTGTTTATAGCTTTCTTTTTCATTTTACTAATAATTCTATCTATTAAACTAGGGTTATAACCATTGTTAGGCCTTTGAATAGCCAACGAATACCAATTTTTCCCCCTTTTCATCTAGTTTACTATTTCGAATTCCTTAGGAATATGAGCGTATGCTATGCTGCCAAAATTATGTATATCTAAAACATCTGGTACCTGTTTGTACCAAAGTTCATAAGGAGTTTTATCTTTAGCTCTTGTTGGTAACCTATTTTATAAATAGTTTGCTGTTACAACAGCCTCCCCCCAAAATTTCTTGGGCAAATTTGCGTCAATCAACATGCATCTTGTCATTTCTATTAAAGTCCTGTTTTTCCTTTCTGCTACCCCATTTTGCTCAGGAGAATATCCTGCTGTATACTGAATTTTTATCCCTTGCTCCTTTAAGCAATTTTGCAAGTTGTGATTTATATATTCTCCTCCTCGATCTGATCTTATTATCTTCGGTTTTTTGTTAAACTGATTCTTTACAAATTCAACAAACTCTTTTATAAATTTATTTGTTTCATGTTTATAAGCCATTAAATAAATGCTGGTAAAACGCGAAAAATCATCAATGAGAGTAAGAATATATTTCTTATTTCCGGGGGTAACAGTTTTCATAGGACCCTAAACATCCATATGAACAAGATCTAATATTCCCGCTGTATTACTACTTGACTGCTTAGGATATTTTTTTCGTGTAATTTTACCTTTAATGCAACAATGACATACCTCCCTAATTCCACAGTCTTCTATTTTTATTCTATAAGCTAACCCCTTTTCTGGTTAGCCTTTGAATTGCTTCAATGTTGCGATGTCCAAACCGCCGATGCCAAAAATGTTGGCAATGTGGTCCATGTCCTTGTGCAACTCAAAGATTGTGGTTGGTTTGTTTATGTCTCTGATCGCCTGTACTCTGTGGGGTAGTGGTCGGATCCCTTCGGTTGTAACTTGGAAACCCAAGTATTCTACTTCGGTCTTGCTGAAATGACACTTTTGTGGTTTTCGGGTTAAACCATGTTGTTGGATTCGTCTAAATGCCTCTTGTAAATGTTGCCGATGTTCCTCTTCGGACTTCAATGCAATCAGGATGTCGTCCAGGTAGCAGAACACGAAATCCAGCCCTCTTAAGACCGTGTTCATAAAGCGCTGGAAAGTTTGGGCGCCGTTGGAAAGCCCGAACGGCATCACATTAAACTCAAAGAGTCCAAAAGGTGTGTGATAATTACTGTTTCCTTCCTGTCCTCTGGTACCATTGGAATGTTGAAGTAAGTGCGTTCGAGGTTTAGGGTGGTGAACCTGGTACATCTGTTGAGTCTATGGTTGAAATCCTGGATGTTCGGGACCGGGTATTTATCGGGCACTGTCATCTTGTTTAGTTGCCTGTAGTCCCCGCAAAGTTTCCAGGAACCATCTTTCTTCTTGCGCATGATTATGGCGCTTGAATACGGGCTACCATAGGGACTGACAATACCGTCTTGAATCCAGGCTTCTATTTCCTGTTGTGCTTCTCGTCTTCTGGTGGGTGACAATCTCTGTGCTCTGTCGATACAAGGTGGTCCTCGTGTGAGGATGATGCCCAGGTTATCGGTATGGTTTGTGTCTTGTGATGTCGATGAACTCTTTTACAATTTTGTGGTATTCAGAGTTATTACTTAGTGTCGTCACTGAAGAAGTTTTTGTCGAGGAGATGAGTCCGATCAGCCGCTTATGACGTACATCTGGGAGCAGGTTGAAATTACGTAAGAAGTCACTACCCAGTATCGGCTGTGTAACGTCAGCAACGATGAATGTCCAAGTGAATGGCCGTCTCAAGTTGAGATTCATCGTCATATTCACCTCTCCGTAGGTATTTATCTTTGATCGGTTGGCTGCGTACAAAGCCCTGTCGCTGGCGATAGTTTTCTTGGTGAATTTTTTGGGAAACGTATACCTGTCTTCTTGTCTGTAACGAGGAGCCGCTATGTTGTGGTTGTTCCACTGGTAGTCGCCTCGATGCGTACCGCAGCAGAGTAGATGCATGGAGTGCAACATTGGCGAGCTTTGTCTCCGAATCTACGGTGGTAGTAACATATGTCGTTCTCGTTGGTTACTGCGGCCTCTGGATTTATCTCTGGAGCGGTCCTTTCTTTGGTGCGTACGTGAAAAATTTTCGAACTTACGCGTCAGAGCCTCGATCGCCAATTGAGTTCCTGGATCTTGTCTGTACTTGACGTGTTTCTCCGGGAGCCAGCAGTTGACGGAAGTTCGATCAATTGAGGAGTGGTGAAGATCTGCGTCGGTCGTATAACGTCCAAGATTCGGTCGGCCGTTAGTGCAATAGTCTCGGCTATGGCGAGAATACCTCGTATATTTTCAGGCATTTGTTCCAGGAACAGGCTGCCTAAAACGGTATCGGAACAATTGTTACCAGCCAGATTCCGGAGTTTTTGTAGAAAAACGGATGGTTTGTCCTCGCCTAAAGATTGTCCGTGCAGCAAGCGTCGTAATTTCGTCTCCTGCGAGTCGGAGAAACGGTCAATAATGCTTCAAAATGTATAGAACATAGGTGACAAGGTGAAGGGTTCCACTTACCATCCCGCATACATTTTTGGATCCATTTTTTTCTTATCCCTTCATTTTTCGGGAAACTGTGACACATAATTGCCGGTACATTATGTCTTGTTTTTGCATGGCTATTTGTACAAGTTGCAACTGTACAGTGTTTTGCTAGCATGTTTATAGGTATATTTGCTAAAATAGTTTAATGTGTACGTATTTTAGGACGATGTACAATATTATTTAACATACCTATTATCCTTTTAAAAATATAACTTTCTAAGTTTTTTAAATACAATTTAACAAATTCTATCGCCCTCAATTAGTAAACCTACTAAATACTATTTCGCACTATTCGGTATACGCTACAATCGTTATTAACGGCCACTCGCTTACGTCAGGCGTTACTCCTATTCCACAAATTCAGATACCACAGTTGTATGGAAGTGAGGCAACTTCTCAAATAAAGACTGTGCGACACCTCCCGCTACGTTGTCTCTGTCTCCTGTTCTATCACAGGTGAATTTTTTTACCTTAAGGTAATTAGTTGGTGTAAGTTTGGTTTCATTAATTAATACGAGATCCATTTCATTTCTGTCAATAAATTGAATTAATTGTAGTGGCCCCTTTGTCTTTTATATCTTTATATGTATGCATATCTATGTATTTTTGTATGTATTAGCATTTAAGGGTGGGTGACGATTGGTCGCGGTCATATGGGGTGATCGCGCGTAAGTCGTGCGCACTGGCGATAGGATGAAGGTAAGACAGACGGGGATGTTCTCCCGAGTAGATAACAGGTGTGTCGGGCCATAAGCGGATCGCTGATCTCTGTGCGCTGTTCCGACTAAGCAAAATAAAAAGGAAACGTTTTCTTTTGTCATCAAGAAAGAGTTGCTAACTGGTCATTATTGGGGTGACTCAGAACCATTTTATATCCGATAACCAGACGAGATATTGTCATCCTACCACCCTGTCAAGGACTTTTTGGTCAGGTCAGTTACTTCGCACCAGACTTTGCGTTTCTTTTTCTTTTTGTAAAATTATTTTTTTGATTTAAATTTAATTTGATTTCATGTTCATTAAATTTTTATTCTTCGAGTCCCGAGTTTTATTTTGTCTAGTTCTGAGTCCGTTGACATTCGAGCTGCATATTTTTAATCTGTCCATTTGGAATCTAGTTTGCTACAAAAATCAACAAATATTTGGGAATGCACTATTTTGTTTTGACTTTTACTTAATACTATACTTAGTTATTTGACATTTTTCAACATATCTTTTGTTGATTGCTGCGGCTGTGTTGCTTGTTTAGCTCACTAAGGAACACTGGATTAAATTGTTCTTTGTTACGTTGACGATAAGCACAATGACGAGAACGCAATGTTTTTGAATATCTTTAATGAAACAACTGACTAAATAACTTAACACCGAAAAAAACAACTATGTACAAAAAGGAAAGGTTTATAAGTATTAATCGGTAAAGGGGAGGTTCGTTTTGCTCAAACGAGTCGATTTGACTGCCCTCTAACATACCGCGTCTTAAGCATGATTTACAAAACATAAATATAGGAAACTGCGGTAACAACTCCAGATGACGAAGATAAAAAAATATGAAAAGCGATTTCTTTTTAGTCTATTTTATTTTATTTGACTTTATTATTATTACTTTTTTCTTTTTTAACATTACTCTTCTTAATTAGTAAACAGAAATATTCTTTTTCTTTTTTTTTTTTTTTGGCTACACACTTTAATTTAAACTCTTTTCTTTTCCCTTACCCCATATACCCTTCCCTTGTCAAATATAACTCCCCTTAAAATTTCACCTTATTTCACATCAGATTTAAGGTGATTTCTAGGAGTGATATACAGGGTGCTCTCATATACAGGGTGTTCACTTACATCTAATACCGCCTTCCATCAGGCGAGTCCCTTTAAATTATTACACCCTGTTCTCTATATCGGCCACCCTCCCTCCCTTTTTAGACCGATATAGCTCCTGCACCCCTGACACCCTCCCCACCCTCTGGTGCGACCACTACCGCTCGTTTCTCGCTACGTCGACTGAGAGCTTGCCCACGGTCACATTAGTGCCGTTTTACCATTCGTGGTCCCCTACGTGCTGCCGGCTTTTTTACCTCTATCAGCAAAGAAAATACAAAGATCAACCAGGATTTCAAAACACTTTAATGCTAATATAGACTTTATGAAGAACAATGAACAAATCATAACACGATGAACACGATGCCATGCACACACGCTACATAGCAACCTTAACCTTACTCTTTTATATATCACTCCCGCGCTCTGCCTCTAAACCATAGATATGTTATAACAATGATCAATAGATTACGAACATATGTAAATGAATATTACAACACTATCCCCTAATCTATTAATTACACCATGTTCTTATGATTAGTATATTAATAACATAAACCAAAATTGTGTATACAAAAGTTATGTTTAACATTCGGTAAACCCTTGGTTAAAACATCTGCAATCATTTCTTGTGTAGACAAATAATTAATATGAAGATAAGATAAGATCAACTTTATTTTGCATTCTTTAAGGTACATTCTTTATATATATATGTATACATATATACATGTAGTAGTTATAGTAAACGTGAAGAAAAGTCGAGATTCGTGAATGTTTTTTCTTTATTTACAAATATTTACAAGCGAGAAAGCATGTGACGACCGGTCCTCAGACAACACTCGACTGCCGCTGTTTTATTTTCGCAACCCCGCTACCCCCTACCCCCGAAGGGTACCGTTCTTACCGACAAAGTGCTTGTCCGAGCATCAGTAACGTTACAATAGATACAACACATATACATACAATACATTCGTCCATCCTGTTGATCTGATTTGATCCCGTTGCTCCTGAAACATCTGAATCCATTCATCTTCTATCATTTTGCGAACTTCTGGATCGTCTTTTAACCGCATGTGTGTACCAAACAACATGTTAAACGGTGTTTTACCTGTACTACGACTGGATGTTGCGTTAAGGTACTGCTGTACAATGGAGAGATACTTATACTATAATTGTTCTATTAGTCCGTTCGACTTGACCATTACTTCTTGGAATACCTGTTGTAATTTGTATATTTTCGATACCTTCCTCTTTACAATAATCAGCGAAAGCACCTGATGTAAAGGCTGTGCACCGGTCGGTAATAATTCTCCGTGGATTTCCGAAAATTATTGCCTGCTTTCTTAATCGATCTAATATCTCGACCGTATCGGTAGAGCGTGTGGAATATAAACAAACAACCTTCGAAAAAGCGTCTATAACTATAAATATATATTTATACGACTTCTTTGTTGATGGTATTAGGCCCAAATGGTCTATATGAAACGTATCTAGTGGTATACTACCTTTATTAATCGGGTTGAGGAAACCCTCTTGTTTACTATGTTTCTTTTCACTTAAAATACAATCTGTACAGTTACGTACTATTTGTTCTACTTTTTCACGGATATTCTTAAACCAGAATTCCCTTAACACTAGTGCTTCGGTCTTATTGATACCAAAATGTCCACGTTCATGGGCACTTCTAATAATTTGATTCTGCATATAACTAGGAATAACAATTAAGGGTTCATCATTAATAATCTTATACAGTAAATCATTTCTTATTTCGTATTCGCTACATTTATTATTCAATACAGAATTTACAATTTTTTGGATTTGCTCATCTTCATTTTGAGCCTTTTTAAGTTTTGCAATTATTCCTTCGTCACACTCAGTAATTAATAAAACAGAAAGCAAAGGATTCCTGTTTAATGCATCAACATGAAGCATTTGTTTACCCAATCTGTGTACAATCGTATAATTAAATTCTTCTAGCAATAAAGCCCATCTAGCTACTCGCACTTTTTTGTTCATTGTCATCGTTAACGCTTGACAATCTGTGATAATGGTGAATGGAACACCCAGTAAATAAACCCTAATTTTTTTTAATGCTTTTATGACTGCCAAGACCTCTAATTCAAAGCTGGTGTAGTTCTCCTCAGCTGTCGTTTTACCGCTAGCAAAATAGACAGGATGAAATTTATTGTCTGTATCCCTTTGTAGTAAAATTGTCCCAAACCCAAAACGAGACGCGTCTGTGTGCAATTCCATTTCTTTACCCAAGCAATATAGTTTTAAAACAGGCTCCTTACATAACACCGATTTTAAAATTTGAAACGCTTCAGCTTCTTCTGACTCAAATCGAAACTTTACACTTGTTTTTAATAAATTTTTCAAAGGGCAGGCTATGAATGAGTATCTAGGAATAAACTTTCTAAAATAACCGGTCAGACCTAGAAACCTTTGTACATCTTTCACGGTGTCAGGCACCGGAAATTTTAAAACTGCGGCAACTTTATGTTCGGATGGCTTTAGCGTCTCCTTTTCAATAATGTGTCCCAAATATTCTATTTTTTCTCGTAAAAACTGACACTTTTTCCAATTTATGGATATATATATATATGTGTGCCTTTAACAAAATATTACATTTTTGTTACAATTTTTTCTAATTCCTAATGTAATAGGCTTCTCTCAGAGTGTTTCTTGTGGGCACAGACGCCCAAGGAGTTTATTGTTGCAAGTAATATACTCTAAATGTGGGTTTGGTGTCCGTGGTACGTGTGTCCGTGAGTGTTTAATATGTTGTGAGTAAGATATAAATTTTCATATTTTAAAGTAGATGCCTTCGTGCTTGTTGACGTTTGGAGACAGGAATCATTCTTTTTCTTTGGGTTAAAAATGGGATTCGTTCGCCAAGTCTTGTAGTCGGTTTGAGTATGTGACAGAGGTGTAACCCTTCACTGACCTCTAAGTCCGGTATTTGTTGAGCTTGTAGTTTTCTTAGGCATTGTTCATGTTGGTCTGCCCAATGCAGGGGTGGGAGATCCGTGTCCAGCATTTCCTATAGGGTTTTGTTTGGAGCGCATTTTGGTAGCTCCTCTATCTTTTTTAGCTTATTTTTTAGTAAAACTTCTAACTAATTATTAGGAGCTGGGTTTCGATATCGACGGTCCATCTCCACGTTTAACTTGGCCATTACCCGACAATCTGAGATCCAGAGCAATGCCAAGGTATTTTATTGTTGGTGAGAGGGAAACCCTTTCATTTTTAAGTTTGATCCATTTACGATAGTTTCTGGCATATGTGAAAACTATCGCAGCCGTCTTAGTTACATTACATTGGAGTCACCGTGTGTTATAGTATTCAACCAGGTCGCTGTAATCGCCCATTCTGCCCTGATCAGTGCTTGCTCCGATCTTTTTGCTTTGTTGAGAATACACACATCATCTGCATACTGAGATAGCATAGTCCCGGCGATGTAGCTTTTTGGGAGATCTGCCATATACAGATTCCAGACAATAGGGCCCAGGATTGAGCCCTGTGGAACTCCATGCTTTATCTTCATTGTGCTGCCAAGCGTATTACGATACCTTGCCTGTATAGTTCTCAGGTAGGTAACTTTCTATAAACTTGGAGAATTCCATCGGAAAGTCCATATTATCGAGCTTTTTCAGGAGGGCGACATGATTTATGGAGTCAAATGTCCTAATTAAATCGGTCGAGAGTAAAGCCACGTGTTCGCCTGCATCCAGTGCTTCACCGATGTAATTGCACGTTCGCATTATTTGCGTATGTGTTCTCCTACCAGGCAAAAACCCGTATTGGTAGGTTGGGATAAGTAATACTGCCTTATGTTTGATTCGTTTGAAAAAATTTTTTTCAAGGAGTTTACCAATTATGTTCAGTAGCGTAATGGGTCTAAAGGATTCTTTGCCTTGTTTGTGAATAAAAACACAAGTTCCCTTCTTTCACCTTTTAGGGAAGTATCCATTAGTTAAAGACCAGTTATATATCTCGACTATGTTTAGCCAAAGTCTGGAACCCGCCCATTTAATTGGGCCAATCGTGATGTTATCCGGTCCTAAGGCTTTATTGATTTTGTAGGATTTCATTATATTCATCAATTCCGCAATTGATGTTGGTTCGATTGGTTTTGTCGGTGTTGTGAATGTTGCTTGATTTTTTCCTTCTACGGTTGATTCCTAATAAGTATAGCTTCCATTAATTAGTCAGTTCTCAGGTTTGGTTGTTCTTGGTCGGATTTCTTGAGATTTCGTTGAATTTTCCAGAGTTTTTTTCTATAATCTTCTTTACTGTTTGGCATATCTCTCCATCGTTTTTCACGTAAATTATTAATTTCCACTTGAATATCCTGTTTCAGTTCTCGTAATTGGTTGTCTACTTCCCGGACGAAGAAATGTCAACTAATTCATTGGAGAACATTTCGTTCCTTAATTTTTTGGGTAATATCTGGCGTTAACAGGCTTTTACCCTGTGCAATTCTTTTTTTGGGGCATAATATATTTAAAGAGTTTTGTATAGTTCTTTCTACCTGTAAAATTCTCTTTTCACACTCCTCGTCTCTAGTTATATTTGTTACTAAAGGAGCCAATTCATTAGTTAGGCATTCATATTATTTTTTATCTAGGAGCTTTAGGTTTCTGACCATTTTATTATAAATGTTCGGTGTGGTCTGTGAGTCGTGTTGAGTATCCACGGAATGTGATCTCACCCGATATCATCTATCGACATTGCCTTTGTTGTTAAATTTGTTGTACTCAAAAGTGCAAAATCTATTATATTCGCAGAGGATCCAGGTCGGAATGGTCCTCCATCTGAAATTAATTTTAAATTATGTAATTGTGTTAATTCTTCAATTCGTTGTCCTCTGTATGAGTCGCTGTTACCACCCCAATTTCTATTCCTCGCATTGAAGTCTCCTATTGTGATGGTGTTAGGTTCTATAAGGAGATGTTCTACTTGTCCTTCGGTTTCCTTACTGTGAGTACTTGAGACATACACTCCCGCAATCGAAACATAACTATTATTGGTCAGCGTTATCCTTATTCTACAGCCCTTGATCTTTCTTTCACCGGTTTCCCTGGGAATTAAGCCTTTCTGTACCCAGGTCAGTTGTTCGTTTATATAGAAACGAGTTCCCAAGTGCGGGCAATAAAATCCTGTAGCTTTTCTACTGACCGTCGCGGTGAACGGACGTGTCTTCGGTCGCGCTACCCTACGCTATCACATATCCTATACCCTAACATTCATTTTCTATTTCTTTTTTAAATTAATTTATTTCTCCTTATTTCCTTCACTATTTTATATCTACCCCTCTTTATACCCGTACCCTGATTTATTTAATTAATTTTTTGCATCCCTTTCGCGTTTATTAAGTGCCACGTTATCCCGTGTTCATCCCATGTGGTTACGATTTTTAATTTATTTTGAATCTCGTAGTCATATGTTGTGTGGTGTTTTCTTTTGTTCTGTGTAATTTCCGCGTTCCATTCCCGCGAGTGAATTTTCGCCACCACCGCCCTGTGCATTTTTTTATTCTTGGATATTTTGTGTTCTCCCATTATCCGGATATATAGTGCACCAAACATCCAGCTAAATAAACGTAAGTCTGTTTCTTTTTTTCCCCGGCTTCTTCAGTTATTTGTCTATATTATTACTCTTGTCACTTTCTCGTTATTTTATTCTAATTTTTCTTCTATGTGTATCTTATTCGTTCTCTTTAAGTCTATTTTATTTATTTTAATTAGTTTTATTTACTAATTTTTTATTTATTTATTTTCCTCCTTTCTCTATCTTTTTATCTTTTTACTAATTTTTCTTCTCTCTTCTCTCTCTCATGATGAAGCGTAATCCCTTATTCCGTCCCATCCCCATCATTAGGGTTGCCCATAGCTTCTTTCCTCCATGTGGTGTTAGTTCCACGTATACATCACGCCAGTGGAAAAGTACTCTTTTTAGGTTACATGCTTTCGTACATACAACGTGACTTCAGCACTCACGTGACCTTTGACCACGCACCGCATCACCTGTGCTGTTACAACATGATCGCAAGTAGATTGCGCGTGGGTAGCCGCCGCCTGACCGTACATGTTGCACCAACACCTGCAACGTGACCTCCCGATCACGTTCTTGCCACACCCAAAAAAAATCTTTTTTCCTTTTTCCTTCTTTTTCTTTATTTTTTTGGCTATTCATTTATTATTCCCAAACTTCAAACCCCCTTCCCTTGTCTAAGATAACTCCCTTAAAATGTTCACCTTCATTTCTTTCAGATTTAAGGTGATTTTTAAGAGTTAAATACAGGGTGCTTCCATATACAGGGTGTTCACTCAGACTTACTTCCGCCTTCCATCGGCCACCCCCATTTTAACCCCTTATAGTTTCTGCACCCTCC
This sequence comes from Agrilus biguttatus, assembly GCA_963921985.1. Classification (NCBI taxonomy): domain Eukaryota; kingdom Metazoa; phylum Arthropoda; class Insecta; order Coleoptera; family Buprestidae; genus Agrilus; species Agrilus biguttatus. The sequence goes on from OY998125.1 coordinate 19,939,118, forward strand.
CCTCCCTCGGTTGCGACTGTTGCCACCCGTCTCTCGCTACGTTCCTGAGAGCTTGTCTACGGTCACATCCATGCCTTCAAAGACTTCGTGCGTTCCTACGGACGCCTCTCCTTCGACCCCTCCGAGCCTTGGCCCGCCTGCTATTCCCATACACGCCACCCCGGAGTCAGCTCATGTCGTGTTGATAGTCCATCTGGGTGGCCTACAACCCCTTCATCGGCCTAGCCTAAGTCAACACCCCCAAGGCCCACCCCTTCCCCTCTCGGACCACTCACCAGGTGCCGTCTCCGATCTTCCTCTTCAGTGGACCACCCCCCTCTCGCACCACCCATTCCGTTTTGCTTGAAGAACGGCCTGTTGCGTCACTTCCACCATCCGACGATCGTCCAGCCAGCCATCCGTGTGGACGTACTTTCGCCCAGGCTAGGAGCTTGCCACGCCATCTTAAATTACACTGCCCTCTTCGCTCAAATCCCCCCGCCGAATCCTTGCGGATCCCTGACAGAGGCCGTGTTATTTCCACCTTCTCTGAGGGCGTCCACCCGCCCCCCCCCCCATTCCGTTCCAGGTTTGCGATACTTGCGATAAAAGCTACGCCATAATGCGACGCCCCGTGAAGCTGTGGTGCAAATGGTGCGATAGGTACTTCAAAACTAAGAGCGGCCTCTCATAACATTGCCGCCACGCCCATCGTACTGAACACGACGCAAAGATTGAGAATTCCGACCGCAGGAAGGAGATCCGTTTCCCAACCCTCGAAGTATACCACATCGCAATGGATGAACTACTCTGTCGGGTCAGTAAACATCTCTCCTTTAAATTCAACCGTGACATTTCAGAAATCAAGACCTTAAGGCGCTCCAATCGCTACCGAACCCAACTAGAATGCATCCGCAACGACTTCCAAGAGGCCAAACCCGGGAGGGATCCCTCGGAACTTGCCGCTGCCCTCGTACCCTCTATTCAAGTCACCCTATCTACTCTGGAGGAAACAACTTTCTCTTCTGGAATCCCGGAAGACCTTTCCGTCCTTGAAGACTCTCTGGGTACTTGCTCCACCAAACTATCCCCCGCCGGCGTTACTCCCTGACGACAGTCCCCCCACCACCCCCACTGACGAAGAGAATCCAATTGAAACATACCATCGGCAGTTGTCCGACGACTCCACCATCGGAGAGGACAGGCTCTAACTAGAACCCCTTCTTTGCCCTACCGTCAATGCAGACGACAGGACCACCCCCTCGGCGTGTCAGGACTTACCCTGTGCGAAACACATCGGCCCATCCCCTAACCAAGCGACATGCACGTATCGCCCGGTACCGCCTAGCCCAGGACCTCTACAAAACCGACACAGCTTCACTGGCTCTGAGAGTCATCGATGGTCTGGACCTTCATCGCCCTTCGACCACCCCCACCCAGATGAGCTCCAAGCAGCCTACGTCCGAATTTTTGCACCAGACACCACTAGGAGCCTCCCGATCTTGAGTGATACTCGTTCGGAAGAGGATATCACCAACCAGTTAAAGTCCAGCATGTCCGATAACGCCGGTCCCGACGGTATGCACTTACGTGACGTCAAGAAAATCTCCACTAGACGTCTGGCACTTTTGTTCAACTTTATGTTGCTTAGAGGAGTCATACCCCCCACCCTGCGTAGGTGCTGTACCACCTCATTCCCAAAGGAGTGTCCAATCTGAACAACATCAACAGTTGGAGACCCACCACCGTCGCTCTACTTTTGGTCAGACTCCTTCATCGTATCCTGGCCAAGAGACTTGCTACCCTTCCCATCAACCACTCACAGAGGGGCTTTACCTCACTTGACGGCACTCTCACCGACGCCGTCACACTGTGGACCCTTATCCGTCACCAACGGTTACAAACGAGGCCCTACACAATACCACCTCAGACCTGCACAAGGCTTTTGATACGGTACCCGACCCCACATTGAACCGGCCCTCGTCCGCCTAAGCGCGGATGCCCGTTTCATCAAGTACTATCCTCTTCGTTGAGGGGCTGTTCTACGACCATCTCGTGCGGCCAACACACAACGCCGCCCCATTTCCCCTCCTTTTTAACGCCGTCATGGATGAACTGATATGCAGGATCCAAACAACAAATTCTGGCATTGAATTCGGCGGTTTTAAATACAGCGTCCTGGGCTACGCTGACAATTTCGTTCTCCTGTCGACATCCCTGGATGACTAACAACACCTGGTCAGAACGGTCGACCACTTATCGTGGGAGCTCGAGGCACCTAGTGCTCCAGAAATAACATCCTTCTGGAGGCTTTGGGTGTCGGCAAGAACACCATTTCCAGCCTCGTTTGTTCCACCACCCGAGGAGCGATATTTGCCCACGCCGCCTTCAACAGGATAGTCTGGCAGCGATGACTTCCCACCTCCTTCGCCACCCAACACCTTCGCCTAGGACACCAATCAAAATAAATAGAATACATCTTATACCGTGTAATAAACTATTCCACTGGCGTCTTATTTCCCCAAATGGAATAAGTAAAATCAAAACAGTTATTTCAAATCGTTCTTTTTTTTTTCAAAATTCGTTCAGCCACGGCAGCAATACCATTGCCGGAATATTTATTGTAAAGAAAATGTAAATCTTCCTACTTTCAATAAATCATTTAATAGCCCATTAGGTTTCCTTTAAATTTCTTGTTTCTTGGGTTGAGTTCGTTTATCATTACTATATCGGGACGATGTTTCGTAATAAGACTGGATGGTTCTTGAAATTTAGGTCGCAGGCATTGTATATTGCAATGAAGTGTAGATATCTTATCAATTAGTGGTTAATATTTGCACTATTTGTTTGGCTAGTGCCATACACTTTTTATTGACCACACTATTTGAGGGTGTATGGTTTAATATGGTGGCTGTTATTTCCATTACTAGGTTAATTATGTCTGGGATGTGTTTTGTGTATTCTTCCATCGATTCTAAGATATTGTTCCTTTGAGAAAAGTTGCTGCCTCCTCTTAGGATCTGGATTGTCGTCGTTGTGTTTGTATCTGGGTCTCCTTTTTCTTGTATAGGGGACACCGTTGCTGCGTATGTTGTTCCAGGTCTCAGCATATTCCGGTTTGGTATTTGAGGTATATGACTTCACCCTTTAGCTTCCTTAGTTTCACGCGAGGTCTGCACTTTTCGATTATTATTAGCGAAACCTTCACGGGATTTTGACATTCGTTCAATCTCACGTTTAAATATTTCGCATCTTGTACTTCGGGCAGTGTGTACCAGTTTCTTGCAGTTACTGCTCACTTGCACTTCCCCGTGACTGAAAGTACTACAGTTGTGTCTGTTAATGGTTGTTGTCCGCAATTTCCTTTTACGTGCCCAAATTCGAAGCAATTTTTCCATTTTGTTACTGCATTGACTTTATTACGAAAGCGTTCGATATTTACTTTTTGTGACAATATGTTGTACCCCAGGTAAATTTTAACAAAATTTATTCTTGGAATATACGTTACTGTGTCGACACCACTACCGGCCAGTGATCGACCAGTTCACTCCCTTCCTTTCTGTTCCCTACCCTCAACCCCTCTTTTCTACCACCCTTACTAGCAAGTCGGCTGGGTATAAATAAGCCATTCTTCTACCCCAAAATCACTCTCCGACATTCCACCCACTCGAGGCAAGGAAGAGGGAGAGCTTTGCTTAAACTTTTTTTCTCTTGTGTGTTTGTTTGTGTTCACTATTTGACTATCTCCGACACTTAGTCCGACTGATACCTATTTGTATATATTCAGCCATCTTTTTTTTTCTATATTAATTTTGTTGTAGTTTGTGGTATTTGTATATATGTAAACAACTATGAATATAGTAAATTAAAACAGGGGTTTCCGCCACCAAAAATTTTATTTTTAATGATCTAATGTTATTATTAGTACTGTGTAAAGTCTTCTCTATTCAACAACAGGTGGTACTGCCACCTTCTCAAGGTATAGTGGTACTGCCACTATCTGCTTTTCATAGAATGGTAGGTGGTATTGCCACCTTCTCAAGGCATAGTGGTACTGCCACTATCCGCTCCTTCATGGGATGGTAGGTGGTACTGCCACCTTCTCAAGGCATAGTGGTACTGCCACTATCTGTCTTTCTACAGGTGGTACTGCTACCTCTCAAGACATAGTGGTACTGGCACTAGCTGTCTCTATATCTAGTTGTTACAGGTTAGTAAATCACATTGAAATCAACAATTAAAACATAGGTCAGTTACTACAGTTACTAGGTCATGAAACTCATGATGTGTTCGAAAAACGAGTGCGTGACCTAACTATAAACAAATTCGACGGAACTATTTACTAAAATAAGGTAAATTAAGTGCTATGTGAACTTACTTCGCGCTATCCTTCCGAGGGCCAAGCGCGCAGTTGTTCGTGAGCTGCCACAGTAGTTCGTTGTCCCTTCTTATGAAGCTCATATCGCTCATTTGGGACAATTCTGCGCACACCGTAAATGGGCCTTTATACTTTGGCTTTAGTTTACCACCGCCTGCTAGTTGCGAGTCCTCAATCGCCACAACATCGCCCGGCTGAAAAGGTTTGACGCTGCATCGAACGGTATCAAATTTCTATGTATGTTTAATCGCTCTATTTGTTATTCTTGCTCGAGGCTCTGAGACGGCCTTGTCTGGGTCGATGAAGTCACCACTCGGTGTTTCATCTTTCAAAAAATGCTGAGTTGCAGGTAATCTCTGATTTACGCCCAGATGTAACACGACTGGTGCATGACCAGTGACGGAGTGTACCGTAGAGTTAATATTGTCCTCAACCGCACTTAATGCGGTTGTCCACGTGTTTTCCTTCTTATCAGTGAGAGTGGCTTGTAATAAATTAAAGATGGTTCTCATCACACGTTCCACTTGTCCGTTTCCCCTTGGTATCCCAGTTGCAATGAAGTGTAGTTGAATATTTTGCTTTGTAGGATATTCCGAAACATCGTCGAGGTAAAAGCAGATACTCTGTCTGCTATAATGCGCTTCGGCTTTCCTAGAGCTTCAAATACTGGTAATAAGGCATGAATAGAACACTCAGAAGTCTTTTTGGGTATTGATTGTAGGCGACAATATTTGGAAAATGCATCGATGATAACCAGAATTTGGGTACACCCATTACACTTTACCAACGGGCCAGCATGGTCAATATGCTATATGTCCAGTATATTGTTTGCTTTTTCACCATGTTGCCATAATCCTTGTCGAGCACCGGTGTGCGATTTGCCTAACACACACATGCTCGACAGTTTTTCATATACTATTTTAAACATTATCCCATTTTCGGCCAATATAATGTTTCTCGCATTTTGTGAATGCATTTGTCCAAACCGATATGCGTTGACTCGTCATGGTATAATCGCGTTACAAGAAGACGTGCGGCAACAGGGACAAAATATTTTGGAGGAGTTGTTCTGGTTGCAACTAAGTCATTTACAACCATATACTCTGCACTGCAGTCGGGATTGTCTTTTATGTCACAACAAAAAGCATCATTGTTTTGAAACTCCCGTAATGTTTGAACATCGGAAAGTTTCTTACTGTTTATTGTTTTGAGCGCGCACACTTTTAACTCACAATCATCATTGACGGGATTGCGACTTAAGTAGTCAACATGGGCCATTTTACACCCTGGACGATATTCGATGGAAAAGTCAAAATCCTGTAATTCTTCTTGAGAGCCGTCGCTCGCACGGAGTTACAGTCAGTGTATACTGTGAAGTGGACACCATACAAATAAACTCGAAAATGTTCTACCGCCTCAACCAGCGCAAGAGTCTCTAAATCGTATGAATGATACCGCGACTCATAGTCGGTGGTACGACGACTATAGTATGCAACAGGTTTGGCGATACCATTCTCTTTTTGAAGTAACGCGGCACCGAGACCAACAGAACTTGCATCAGTATCTAATTCGCAGGGCAACTTCGGGTTATACACACGTAAAACTGGCGGAGCATTAAGTTTGTTGATAATTGTTTGTCTCGCTGCTTCACACGCAGATGTCCACTCAACCACATGGTTTTTCTGTAGTAGTGAAGTTGGAGCGGTAATTTGAGAAAATCCCTATATAAATCGTCGAAAATAGCCAGCAAGTCTTTATAATCTGTAAATGTTACCGCTACTCACCCAAAGCAACAGGGTCCTGCAAATTCGCTAGCCGACCACTACCTACCGATACCTAAAGTACGCATAGAACTTCCGGATGTTTCGGTCCAAGCCCTAATAGACACTGAAACTTCCCATAATTTTATGAAAGCGAGCTTACTTAAAGACCATTACCGACTCGGCACCGATGACAAGATTGTTCAACTTGCAAACGGGAGTGAAATGGTTACCGCCGGTATCAAGACGCTCCACATCCGTATTGGCGCAGTCGAACAAGATGTCCCAGTATTCCTCGCCCGAGATTTAAGGGAAGATTTTATTCTGGGAGCACAATGGCTTATGTAAAATCACGCAACCCTAGATTCCGAGAGAAGGTGCATTCACATTGGGAAAGATAAAAGGCAAACAATCTACTCGATGCAAAGCGACGTCTTACAACAAGGTACTCAGGCCCTCGAAAATCAGTTACAAGAACTAACGAATAGCTTTAAGGAAGTTTTCCATGAACGAATGACTCCTTCACGGACCGCTCAACATGAAATTCGGCCACCATCCAAAGAACTATGGGTCAAGCAGTACTCGTTGGTTATCTCCGAAGGTTCTGCCTTGTCTACCTAGACGACATTATCGTTTATTCCAATTCTTGGGCTGAACATCTCTTTCATGTACGCAAGATTTTTGAGAGACTACAACAACACGACTTACACTGCGCCCCAGAGAAATGTACCTTCGGAAGTCGTCAACTCGAATACCAAGGTCGTCTGGTCACCGAGGAGGGTAATTTTCCCTTGCCCAGTCATCTAGGTCGTATTCACGAGACGCCAACCCCCCGAACTAGAAAAGAACTCAAATCGTTTCTTGGAGTATCTAACTGGCTTCGAGAATATCTTCCCCGGTTCGCGGAAATTTCTGCACCGTTAACCGATCTACTCGGCCTTAAGAAAAAGTGGAAATGGGACCAGCTAGCACAGCAGACTTTCGACCGTATAAAAGAGCTTACTCAACAACCGTTACGACTACAACGACCCAACTTCACCCAATCGTTCGTTTTACAAACAGATGCGAGTAAAAAGGGGGCAGCCGCTGTACTTTACCAGGAAGATGAGAACGGTTCCAAAAGTATAATAGCGTATGCAAGCACAAATTCAACTCAACCGAGCAAGCTTACCATAGCAACGAACAAGAGTGCTTTGCGGTCATATGGGCTGCTCCGAAGACGACCGCCATTACCTCCAGACCTATCAGCTGAAAAACAAGGTGTTATGGAAGAGGAAAGGAGAGGATTGGGTTATTTTGGTTCCCCTGTCACAACATGTTCGAGTTATCCACGAATTTCACGATAAAGCGGTACATCCTGGAATCCAAGAAACCATTGGCCGCATATGTCGCTACTACAAGTGGTTTTCTCTTAAGCGTGACGTTTCCGACCATGTACATCAATGCCGCATATGCCTTTGCGTAAAGAAACATCGCATACCTTCCGCCCCTTTACGTCCTAGGCAACCAGAGAAACCATGGGATACCGTTGCTGTGGATCTTATGGGACCTTATCCAAGGACGACACGAGGAAAAAGGTTTGTCGTAGTTGTCACAGACCTTTAGTCGGTGGGTCGAAACATTTCCAGTTGGCTCCGCAACCACATCCATTATACTCCGTCTGTTAGAAAGTGACGAGTTCCCTCGTGCCATGCTTTCTGACAATGGTAGCCAATTCAACAAGTAGGCTTTGGACAGCCGCCTGCGCCAAATAGAAAACTAGACATTAGACCACGGCGATATACCACCCTAGGGCCAATCCCACCGAAAGACGAAATCAACAAATCAAGGTTGAACTGCGAACCTATCTTCAACAAGGAGAACATCGCACCTGGGATCAGCACCTACCCAAGATTTTCTTCGATCAGCGCGATCGAACAAACGCAGCCACAGGAACCACACCCTACTTTGCCCTATTCGGCCGATCATTACTTCGACCCGGAGAATGGGATAATACCTTTTTAGATCAAGAACCCCCACCCGCAGATTACGAAGGCAGAGTCGCGACTATCCAGCAGCATCAACGACAGTACCTCCTACGCCAGACAGCGGTGGATAGAGAAGAACCTCAACGCTACGCACCCCAACAACCGATGTTCTGTAAAGAACACCACCTCTTCAACGCCGCTGACGGATATCACGCAGGTTTCGATTTTCGTTGGTCTGGTCCACACCCCATCATCTCCTACAATGGTGGAAATACATACTGGATTGAGAAGGGAGGTAAACCAGTCAAGGTTTACCATGACGAGATCTATCCTACGCCGGCAATTTAAGAATAAATTTTGCCCAGAAGGGGGAGGCAATTTGTTGTACCACAGGTAAATTTTAACAAAATTTATTCTTGGAATATACGTTACTGTGTCGACATCACTACCGGCCAGTGATCGACCAGTTCATCCCCTTCCTTTCTGTTGAAACGTAATAAATACACCAAGATAAGCCAAATCTGCATAATTGCGAACAGGCACTGGTGGTCTTATATAACTTGAGATTCTATCATATGATAAATGACTAATCAATGTACCATAATGGATAAATTCATCAATACCGATCATAACAATGAGTGTATCAATATTAACAAATGTTGATTTAACTAAACACTTAGCCAAAGCTATAGCTCCAGAAATATTATGCATAGCTGATTGTTCAATCATCCATGCAAAGGGACCAAGATCTTCGGTTCTCCAATAAGTATGGAGAGTATTAAGTTGATTATATTTATCATCAATTGTTATATTGTCATGTGGACATAATGCTTCATACTTTTTAAGTATAGTAGTGCTAATTTTGCTTTCAAGATCAAGATCAGGAGCAATGGTTCTAACACGATCTAGACGTGTAGTAACCCAATTTTCAGTAATATTAGAACTTTTTGAGAGAATAGCCATTGTCCCAATACAAGCTGATATCACTGTACTACGATTCTCTACACTTCTCCATTGTGCAATTGCTTCAAAATATCCCAATATTAAATCTTCTGCAGATTCTAACCATACAGTAGCAAGGTTATCAACAGTCGCTAATTGTAATTCAGGTAATTCAATAGGATGATCTTGTAAATGTTTTAACTGCTCAAACCATATATCATTACCCCCCCCCCCACGCACAACCAATGCTGAATTAAGAGTATGACCTCTCAATTCATAAAACGTAACAAATGGTTGATGCACACGTGCTGGGATCATAATATTCGCATCATCAGGAATACCAAGAGCTAATCTAAATTTCTCAGCCAAGTCAAGTTAGAGTTTGCAGCCAAACGAGATTGGTTGTAAATATATTGAAACAAATTACTGACTTCATTTATAGGTGGATGAATAGATTTAAGTTCGTTGATTATATAAGTTCTAGCTTGTTGGACATTATGAAGACCTTGATTTTCATTTGGATACATCAAAATTACACCTAATTCTTCATATATTCGAGCAATTAGATCTTCTTGATCTCTATTATATTTGCGAGCCCATACTGCTGCTAATTTAGCAGCTATAGTTGACCATGATGAAAACCATACCCAAGCATCTGGTAATTCGTTGTTACCAACAAAATTCCCAGCTGTAGTTAATACATGAGGATGTGATGAAGAACCTCCACTTTTTACCATTTCAGGAACAGCTGCAAACATCATTGAACTTCTATTATGCTTAGCCATCTGTAATCTTCTTAAAAATGCCATTTTAGTGACAAAATAACGTATACTTTGAAAAATCAATTAAAGAAATAAAATGAAAGAACTAAAATAGTTTTAAAACAGTTTAATTATCTTTATCTGAATGTAGTAAGTGTGTATCAAATATATTGTCGATTTTCCAAACAATTTCGTCAGCAGTATCCGTGTCGAATATTAGTAGTAGTGTAACGTTGCTGCGGTATATAATTGCGCGTCGAGGCTGAATTCCGTGTCTGGTTACTGTGTCTTCGATTATTTCTTCCTCTATGAAGTTTGGTAGAAACACATTTTTAACAATGAATTTCTTGGCTTTATTTTACCACTCTTTCTGCCGTAGGTAAAATAGCCTACATTTTCTTCCTGTAGGAACATTAAGAGAGCTTTATGGGCTTCATTTGTTAGTGGTTTTATGTATGTATTTAATTTAAGACTAGTTTTGGTGGTTGTAACATTTGTGTCGATAAATTTTAAGCCTTCTTTTGTAGATAGAATGGCATTATCTGTGATTGTTATTGGGGATGGCTGCGGTTCCCTCTTCGTACTTTTATCAAAGTTTGTCTGACTATTGACCTCTATAATTTTTTTAACATGCGGGATTTTTTTGCCATATTTGGTATTGAGCCCACCAGTCGTCTGAGGTGGTGGCTATCTAGCATTTCAAACTTATTGGAAGTAGGAACCTGCACAGTCTGATTAGTTCAGTTTCTGATTCGTAGATGTCGTCTTTGTTAGAGTTTTGTACTTCGGAGTTGTTCGCTAGCGTTTTCGAGTGCTTCTCTGAGTCAGCCGCTACTGTGCTAAACGGCTCTGTAGGCGACGCCCGATGCGCCATTTTGACTGGTTTTGGTTTCTATATTGTTTATTATACTCATGGTAGTGTATAATTTGGCTTTTTTGTTTTTCGGCTGTTGGTCTTTTCTTTGTCCAATGTACCTTTTTTGGCTATATTAGCCGCTTTCTTTTCGTTTTTTCTGGGCCCTTCGGGTAGGAGTGTCTTAATGTTATTCTCGCCATCAGGTTCATCTAAATCACTTTCAATGTCTTCACTTGAAAGTCCTCTTAATCTGTATCTGCAACTTACCATCACTTACACTCACTTTATTTGTGTGGGCCCTTTATACTATATTGCAAATTTTTACTTTCACTTATTACTTATTACTTTGTCACCAAGTGCGATAGAAAAAACCGGCCGAGCGGAGAGCCAGCAGTCCAACAATACAATTATGACAACAGTAGGAATGACGCTCTGATTTCTCTGCAATTCTGCATATGAAACATATGAGATGGTAATGTAAAGGGGTCGCATATGTCAGAATAGACGCAAGTGTACTTCTCACATCCAAATTCATACCACAACTTACCGAGGTAAGAAGTGAACCATGCCAGTGGGTAACCTCTTATGCCTGCGAATATAATAGTTTATTATGATTCACCAGATCAAATGCTTTTTGGAGATCTAGAAAAACTATGGCTGCTTTTGTATCTAGTTGTTACTGTATTTATAACTTCTGTTGCTGCTATTTTAGTAGTCGTGTTGGATCTGAATCCGTGTTGTTTTTCGTAGAAAACCTTTTCGTGTTATAGGACGTTAATTAGTTTGTTTTGGATGTTTTTTCTATATATTTTTGCTATTGGAGAGGTGTTGGTAATTAGTCTATAGTTTGTTAGCTCTTCTTTTTTCTATCCTTTGTAAAATTGAGTGGTTCTCCCAATTGTAGCCTTATCTGGGATTCTTTTTATAGTATAAATAAGTTCATCAATTCTGTTAACTCTGATTTAATTGTTGGCAGTATTACTTTTATTGTTTTGGGAGAGATTCCATCCATGCCACTGGAGACATCTTTTTTATCATGATTAGTGAGTAAATTGTTTATTAATGCCCAAGTCTTGGCAGGGTTGTTTTTACTTCGTTGATGTTTCTGTTATAGAATTCAGTTTTTAGCCTTTTGCTTATCTTTGTTACTTCATTTCGGATTCTTTGGAACTTTAATGTTGATGTAGTTTTCTTTAAGTTTTTGTATATCTCTCTCTTTTCTTTTTGTTGATAACATCTTAAATTGTAAAATTTAGCTCTAAGACTTTAGTAATCTCTGTATCATACTCTTGTAAATGGCCGCAATACGGTCGAAACAAATTTGTCGAGTTCGATCTAACATTTTAAAGTGAAACTTCCCTCTTTTATTTTCCTTTATATTTTTATAAAGATTGAAACGTTTTTTGCCCGTTTTAGTAAGAAAAGCCTTTGCCTTGTGTTGGCTATATTTATTGTTGGATTTCTGCTGCAGATGAACCTGTCGATCAACATCCACTTTGCGATTAGTTAAAGTTTCCGAACAGCTTCCACGTCGTTCTAAGAACTGCAACAGCAACTCGTAGTTTGGCATCTTGTTGTCAGTTAGGGTGATTTCCCAAGCAAACCTGGTATTTTCTCCTATTTTGTTTAACAATATAAATATGAACAAGCTACTAAAATGCTCTACTAGTTCTCCTAAACCCTTAAGAGATCGAATATGTTGACGAAATGTTACGCTGAGATCGTCCAAAGCCGACGGATTATCTCGTTGTAAGCGTGGATACTCGTGCAAAACCGCCCAATGTTTCAGAATGGCGCGACGAGAATTGTCATATTTTATTAATAAAATATCCCATGCTTCTTGGTAGTTTTCCACCGTATATTCGATTGCGTTGATTAGCTGTGCCGCCTTACCAGATAATGAATTTTGAAGATAATAGAACTTATCGATATCGGAAATCCGTGTGTTAGAATGGACTTTGCTTACAAATAAGCTGTAAAATGACTGCCAATCCTCGATTGCCCCATCAGACTTTGTTAGTTTTATTTTAGGTAAATGACTAAGAATAGCACGAGAAGGAGTTGAACCGTGGATAGCTGTAGAAGAAAGTTTTTATTCTGCTCTACCCCGGGTTAGACGAGCAACATCCGCAACAAATTTATAAAGATTTTCTTCTATGGTCTCTACCTCGTTATCTAATTCTTCTTGTACTGCATCATCTAACCCTGGTGTCTGCTCGTAAATCTCAAACATACTCGAGAAATGTGTTTTAAGCACCTCAAGTTTTATTTGAAGAAGATCTACATCTGGAGATTGTTGATTTTGGTCAAAACAATTGCAAAACCTGGTTAGACGTTTTTTCATGTCAGTTTGTTTCCGTTTCAGCAATTCAAGGTTAGTCATGTTGTAAGGAGAAACGATATACGCCAGAAAATGGGAAAATGATTAGTGATAGTTTTAATCTTACCCCAAAATAGGCTCCGGTGGCGTTGATAAACGTGATGATTGTAATCCTAGATCCCCTGCTGTGGAATGTGTGTATCCTATCTACTCGCTGTTTTGTTGTTCCGATGTCTGTTAGCGACGTTTAATCGGCTGCTTCACAAAAATTACAGTTTTCGGTAAACGCACACTAGGTCCGCTCAGTAAAATTACGCACTTTTACTGGTAACACTCACAAATAAGTTAATATACACCTATGTACTGATACGAGAACAGTCGCTTTTGGATAACTAACAGTTTAAAATAATACCCGTTAATTCGTTGAATCTTTACTTGTGCAATTTCACTTTTTCGCTGGTTGTTGACGGCTGCTACGCAAATTGAACAGTTATTGGGTTATTTTCCATTTTTTAAATTTTTATTTGCTTGTCATTCACATGAAAAAGACTCTCCAAATCACCTTCAAGATCCAAGTCTTCAAAACATTCAATAAAATTTTGAGAGTTTTTCTTTTGTTTGTTGCCTTTATTTGCATTAACTTTTCTTTCCTTATAATAATCACTCCTTTTCTCTCTATTGTAATATCCCTTCCTTCCATTCTTTCTACTTTCACGTGATTTATTACGACATTCTCTAAATGTCCTACACGATTACATATATTGCATTTTAAAAATCTAAACCTACATTGAATTGCCCTGTGGTTAGGCTTACCACAACAAAAGCAGTCACCTGTTGATGACAATGGTTTGTTGGTGTCTCGTCTTCCTTGCTTGAATTTGGTAATAATTTTTAATGGTTGATCGCCACATGAATTACCCATTTGAAGAACATCCTGGGTAGCTGACTCCAAAGGTATTGCCAATTCAACTGCCCTCTGATAGGTTAAATTTTGTTCCCCAAGAGTCTTCTTTTAATGGCATCGCTGTTCAGTCCCCATACGAACTGATCACGAATATTTGTTTGTAGGTTCTCACGAAAATCACTCTTCATAGACAATTTCTTCAGTTTTGTTAAGTATTCTTTAATTCCCTGGCCACTTTCTTGACAACATTCTTTAAATTTATAACGTTCTGTGATTACATTAGGGGCAGGTTGTAGGTGGTTTTCCATGATTTCCTGTAATTCTTTTTATGTCTTTTCCGTTGGTAGATTAGGTGTGCACAAATTTCTTAATACTGCGTACGCTTTTGCACCAATTAACGTAAAAAACAAAGACTTTTTCTTCTCCTCAGCTATATCATTAACTATTACGTAGTGATCGAACCTCTCAACCCACATTTTCCAATTATCATCCATTTCAAATTCGTTGAGTTGACCAATTCTTCCTGTTACAACCTGTGTGTGTCTTCGAATTGTCTTCATACTTCTTCGCTCATTTTAGCACTTTTTCATTCCTTCTTTATATATAAAAATTCCACCTCGTCGCCAATTGTAACGTTTTGGGGCGGGTTCTTGTAAAAGTAATACACTCACAATTATTACGAACAATAGGAACTCTTTATTACATTTTTCGTTTTGTTACATACTAACCTGGTATTTTTAGTTATCCTTAGTTTAATTTTTTGGTGGGATCTACTATTTGAACAGAAACATCCACGTTATTTATAAACTCCATAATTTTTTCTATATAATGTTTATTTTTATCTGAAATAATGTTTGAATTGCCTTTGTCTCCTTTACAAAATTGCAACAGAAATGGGACAAACACTATTAATAGAGGTATTTTCATCTCAACATTTTTTGGAGCGAAGCAATCAAACAGTGTACACGGTAATTTTGTTCTTTGTGGCCGTCCTCGTAATTTGGAGTGATGGTAGTCATGCGAATCTCATCAATACCACTTCTCAAAATACTTTATTGGTTCCAGTGTTCCCGTCATTGTCCATCAATTAAATTTATTTGTAAACCTGCATAGGCTTTTCCCAATTCAGACTTTAGAGCAATTGTTGTAATTTTGACCAACGATAATTAACTCGACCTCGTTATTAAAGCTTCCACCTACCAGGTAAATAAGTTCGAAACCACCAAGATGAATCGATTTTGCTTGGCGAAAACAGGATATGGACCCATATAACATAAGGACTGAAAATTCCCCGGGCTTAACAACGAAGACACGTTGTTTTTGTTCAAAATTGGCTTTATTCATCAACGTAATATCCATCAAGAGCAACACAATCATTCCAGCGCCGCTCTAACATTTCAATACAACTTTTGTAGAGCAATTTACCTTTTAGAAGCAGGGGCAGAAACGTGTTAATGCTAGCGCTGTATTGCATTGGATAATAGTTTTGCTAGAATTTATATGGGTGATGTCGTCGGTGTAAAGAGCAGTAACAATCGAGGGGTGGAAGAGCATGTCTACGCAGAATAGAATGAACAGAAGGGGCGATAATTTGCAGCCAAGAGGGACACCGGCCGTGTCGGGTTTGCTGGGCGATAAGGCAGAGCGGACACGAAGGGTTCTGTCCGAGAGAAATGATCGAAAAACCCCGATTAAGAATTGTGGGGTGTTAAGGGCAATAAGTTTGGTTATGAGGCCTTCGTGCCAGACTCGATCGAAGGCTCGCCTAACGTCTAGCAGAAGGATGTATGACGGCACTTGTTAAGATTATCGGCAATGTGTTCGTAGACAAAACAAGGAGTTTTAATAGGACGAATGTTGATGCGTTCTACAATAATTTACAAAAAGTTACAGACCGGGATAGTTTCGAGCCACAAGATATTTACAATATGGATGAAACGGGTGTAACGACTGTCCCGATTCCTGATAGAGTTGTGGCCAGACGTGGTTCTCGCCAGGTTGGATCAGTAACATCAGCGGAGCGAGGTACACTCGTCACAATAGTTTTCGCTGCGAATGCTCTAGGAAACGTTATACCTCCTCTATTTGTATTTCCGCGTGTTCGGTACCAGGATCACTTTTTAAGAGATGGACCATTAGGTGCAGTGGGAACAGCAAACCCTTCAGGTTGGATGCAGGAAGAAGGCTTTATATTATTTTTAAGACATTTCCAAAAACATACTAACTTGTCAACTGCCCATAAAGTTTTGCTTGTGTTAGATAATCATTGTTCTCATGTTCACATAAATTCTTTGGACTTCTGCAATGAAAACGGAATCGTATGTCTGTCGTTTCCGCCACACTGCTCACACAAGTTGCAACCGCTTGATCGATCAGTATACAGACCAATTGATTAAGGCTTTCGCGGCCACTTGACGAACCGTACACCCGAAGAAGGATAACATCAGTAGTATACAGACCTTTTAAAAAATCTGTAAATTCATAGTGTGACGCTTGGATGCGAAACCACCCCGGAAAAACTATGACCATTTATGACATACCTGGTATTGTTGCTGCAGCTATGCCATTAGCTCTTACTCCGGCTAATATTCAGGCTGGTTTTAAGAAAACTGGCATTTGTCCATTTAACCGCAACATATTTACAGATCTTGATTTCGCCGCATCTTATGTGACTGACCGGCCAAATCCGAATGACAATAATTTGACGAGTATAGCTCCTTCCACGTTCAATGAACACCCAAACTCCTATGTAGGCCAAGATGAATACGCTCCAAAACAGAATGATGTAAGTTGTCAACCTGATTCGCCGAAACCATCTACGAGCACTGAAGACTTTTCACCTGAAGTAGTAAAACCTTACCCTAAAGCACCTCCCAGACTGACCACAAACAAGGGAAGGAAAAAGAGAAAATCTACAATATATACAGATACACCAGAAAAAGAGACAATACGAATAGAAATTCAGGAACGAGAACGAAAAAAGAAAGCAAAAGGAATTAAAGTTAATTTAAGCAACAAATCGAAATATTGTAAGTCCAAGGATAAAAATAAGAAAATCATTAAAAAGGCAAAAGTGTCTTCAGGTAGTGATGAAGATGATGAGTATTACTGCATAGTCTGCGTTGAAAGTAATGGCACTAGCAGGCCGGGAGACGATTGGGTACAATGCATAGACTGCAGAATGTCGGTTCATGAGGCTTGTACAGCTGGTGATTCTCATTATTTGTGTCATAATTGCGAATCAAACTAATGTGTTATATACACTTACTGATTAATATTTATTGTGTTTTGTCGCAGAGAAGCAACTTTTGTAACTTTTCTCAGATTTTATTAGATTCGTGTTAGATTTTGTTGGTTATTCTTTGACTGGTTTTATAGTAGAGAAGCTATTTTTGTTACTTTCTGTTTAGTTTTAGAATATTTTTGAATTATTTGATTATGTTACACCAATTATTTTATTATTTTCTGTAGCAGAGAGGCTAGTTTTTATTTTCGAAGAATTTTAATAAATTTTTTAATAGAAGTATGCCTTATCATTGGCAATATCGATAAATGGCCATATTCAGTGATTTTGACTTGATAAATAAGTATGTAACAACATAAGTCTCTTTATTTTCCTAATGTTACAACTGACCCCAATCACTGTTACAACCGGCCCGGGTACGGTTTACTTGATTTTTTAAAATGCCCTCAAATGTTTTTCTATTGCATACAATGCCACTATAATCATTGCCAATTTGTAGTTGTAGAAATGCAAATTATTTATTTATTTATTTATTGATACCCATAAGTACAAATACAAAGAAGTATTCGCACATTCCACAAGAGGTAATAAATACTTGTGCGTGGACGGTTACATTATACAATTACACACAAATACACCAAAACATACACAAAACTATTCATATAGAAAACTACTTATTGCTAGTAATTACATCAACAACATATGATACGAGCGTCTCTAAGACAGACAAGCATAATGCTCTTAAACCAAACTAAAAAAAGCAATCTAGGATCAACTAAAAATCTCATCTAAAACTCTTTTGTTAACCTTGGTCATGAGCCAATTCTTTATTGCCTTTTTAATCATATTTTTATCAGAATAATTATTTACTAGACTATATTTTTGGAATAGGTTCCATGATTTAATAGCCACAAAATAGCTTGATCTTTTAAATAGAGATAATGGCGCCTTTGGTATTGTTAGACTCTTATTTTTTGCTCGATGAACAACTAATATATTGTTCAGTAAAATCATTGTAAAAATGAAGTAGTGATTGAAGTATAATTTTTTTTATGTCTAAGGTAGAGGGATCCTCAAATTTTAACTTTTTAACTAGAGTAAAGATTTTTCCAAAGAATTGATACTATCATTATAGGCTCCACCCCCAGTAAATTAATCCATATGTGACTATACTATTTACAAAAGCAAAAAACAGTCTTTTCAATATTTTCTTATTAAGATGTTTCAGTTTAAAGAAAATATAACGATAGAACCTTAATCTTTTTACGAGTGATTAGGTATGGAAACATCATTTCAGGTTACTATCAAATATAACACCTAGATGTTTATAATTATTAACTCTTTAAGTAAGACGCGGTTGGAAAATTGTAAAACATTTTTAATAATAAAATTCAAACAAACAGTATGTAAAGGTTTTACAAAGGTTTCTCTTATAATGTTTCGGCTTGTAAGGCCATTATCAAAGAGTCATAAATAGAAACTAAACTAAAAATAAAAATGCGTCAATTTATATACTACAAATATGAGTGGGGGAGATTACAATTTCTGACAACGCGCTAAAAATATAGGGCTCTTATGCCCTTCACACTGCTCATTCGTAACAATTTTATTTGGAAAAAATGCCTTTTGAATCTCTAATTTTTCTAAAAAATTTAGTCTTTTACTTTTATTTTTACTATGTAAAATTTTAAAATTATCTTCACTAAAATTATGGTTATTATCAAGACAATGTTGCGCGAAGCTAGTATTACATTTTCTATCTATAATCGATTTTTTGTGTTCTTTAAGCCTAGTTTTAAAGGATCTACCAGTCTGTCCTATATAGAGAGCCTGGCAGTCCGTACAATGGATCTCATAGACACCTGATTTACAGCGTTTATCAAAATTTGAAATTTTATTGTTGACTAACATATTACCTAAATTTGTTTTATTGGAACAGATACTAACAATACCCAATTTATTAAATCTTTTACAAATGGTAGTGCTGATATTTTGATAATGGTTAATAAAAGCCCACATTTTACGTTCTCTAACAGCGTTTTTTAAAAGTACGATTTGTAAGTTTTTTATGAATGATCTTATCTATAATATCTCGGTCATAACCATTATTGGCAGCTAATGTTTTTAGTATGTGAACTTCTTTTTTATAATTTTCATCACTTAATGGGAAAGAAATTAGTCTGTGGATTAAACTATTAAAAGGTGACATTTTAATGTTGTGATTTTGGTTTTTAAATAATCATTTCTATCATAACAGAATTTTTTTCAGGGATACTATCCTTATAGCACCCAAATGGCATAAAGACTGTTTTCTCTTTATTCAGAGAAAGCTTATTTTAAATTTACATTAAACCACGTATAAACTGTTTCAAAGTTTGCTATTAATATCAGTTTCAGCATTTTTCCAATTGCAACCAATACCCATAATTAGTGTGTCATCTGCATATGCAGTTATATCATTTATTACATGCAGTAAATCATTTAAGAAAATAATGAAGAACAAGGGTCCCAGAATTGAGCCCTGCGGCACATGTATCTCATTTTTTTTAGCACTACTCAAATCTTCACCTACTCTTACAAATTGTTCTCTGTCAGATAAATAATTTTTTAATTTTAATTATTTTACTTTATTGTATTTTTAATATTAACAATTATAGTTTGAAGTAATTTATTTACATGATATTAAATAGGTCGAAACCGGTCGTGGGATGTGACTTTCGATTCGTTGTACCTACTTGATATGACGCGTTCAAAATGTGAGATCTTTGATCTTAAAATTTAGACGAATAAGGATTTTAATTCCTTCTTTTTTGAATATGTAATGAAATTCTTTTTTGACCCCCAATTCCTCGATCATTTGTAATAACGGAGCCGTGGGTTTACCAAAAACCGATTCGTAGCTCGTGTTTGATCGAGGATTTTTCCCTTGGTATATTTCGAAATTTATTAAATAACCGCTGTGTGTATTCAATGACCAAAGTTTATAACCAAACCGCACATATTTACATCTGTGTCGACCAAAGTAACGGATCATAGATTCATCATAAGAAAGATTTGCTTCAGGATTAAATTTTTCAATAAATTTGGATTTCAAATAATCGGCCAGTAGCCGCAGTTTGTACATTTTGTCAGAAGGGTCGCTAGTATTATTATCGGCAAAATGAATGAATCTGCAAATTTGTAAAAACCTATCTCGTCGCATAGCCTCCGATACCATAATGTTTTTCATGTCATTTGAATTCTCCCAATAACTTGTTTTTGATGGCAGGATATTGATTCCACTCAAAATAAGATTTCAAAAAAAAAAAACTTTTAACTTTTCAGTAGTCACTTGGGGATCTGGATAGTTTTTCAGCAAAGCATAATTGGATGTCTGTTTTTTAATGTTTTCAAGTAACTCATCAAATAAAAGACACTCAAAAATCTCAACACAGCTCATTGACTCGTATTTTGTATAATCTCCAGGTGGAAATGTAAAACTAGGGGACTGCAAATCTCCCTGAACGAAATTAGTTGATGATGGTTTTGTAGCAATTGTAATAGAATTCATATTTGCAGTGAGTGCCTCAATTGTAAGTAAAGACGTAGTCTCATCCCCAAAATCATCGTCAACTCATAATATGTCTTTGCCTGAAAATACAATTTCTGCAGGAGCAGAAAGCTGTTTTGAAGACAGGTTGTCAATCAAGCCACCTTCGTCCTCATCTGCAGAATCTTCATCAATAAGATTATTACTCTCAGGAGGTTCAATATATATCTATATCTGCTGGAGTTCCTGTATCGTACACTAAGTCTATTGCCTCTTGTAGTGTAATTCCCCTAATATGAAATATTAGGTAGTTAAAATAGACCTAACGCCTAGCGAGCCCATACGGGAACATCAATGTTTATGTTATAATT
This sequence comes from Agrilus biguttatus, assembly GCA_963921985.1. Taxonomy (NCBI): domain Eukaryota; kingdom Metazoa; phylum Arthropoda; class Insecta; order Coleoptera; family Buprestidae; genus Agrilus; species Agrilus biguttatus. The sequence goes on from OY998125.1 coordinate 19,960,129, forward strand.
TTGCAGCAAATATAAAACATTTAAAAACTACGTTAACGGGATATAAATCTTTTATATTCTATTAATTGAAAACAAAAAAAAAAAAAACAATGCGCTTGACACAAAACACTAATTATAAAAATACTTACACTAATTTGAAATCCATTATTACAGCAGTTTCTTTTATGCAATGTCTTTAGCTGCGAAAAATTATAACTAAAAATCACTGTTCAATAAAACAATTTATCACAAGCACTCATATATCTCCACTAAACAAGACACTGCACCCAAACTTGTTAAAACTTGCAGCATGTACTAATCCCCTCCACTTTTTTTTATGTTTTCGTGGAAGAGGGGAAATCTTCGAAAGACACCCAGCCGTCCGTACGACTGCGTAGTGTTGGATTCCGGAGTAAGGTGTCCTCGGACCTACCGACTAAAACCCCTCTACCTCAAGCCGTTCTAGGACCGATGGAGTCGGTCCTCTTCAGCTATATGGAAAGGAAGGTGTGTTGATTGGGATTTATTTGGTTTTAGGATTATGTAGAGTAGCGTAGGGTCTGTGGATAGCAATGGTTATTTGATGGAATCTCCCCTCCACCTAAACTTCTGCTTTTTATCGAGCCCATATGGTACCGTTAGGCGTTAATGGGTTAAATAAGAATACCCGCAAGTGTTCCCTCGTCCCTCCGAAGTGCCCAAGCCATTCTTTTAACAACAACTCATACGTTGTATTGGTTTCGCGACGCCGTTTCGCTCGCCGATAATTATCGGTGTGTTCCTTTAAATGAAGTCATTGTTAATATAAACAGTAAGATAAAAAATCGTAATAAATGCTTTACAAAATGATCCATAAGCGGAGAGATCCCAGTGACGTATCACCTGAGCGGGCACGGCGCCGACATATAATTAAATTCATTATGACTCTTTAAACAACACTTTATTTCTAAGTTTATAATAAACCCGAAATAATTCCTAAATATAAGTACAAGTACAGCTATGAGTATAAGACTTCACTAATCAGTTCTGCAGATTGATTGGTAAACTCATTGTTAAACAACATGATAACGAATCAAAATTAATAAAAATCACTTGGCTAAGTTTTCACAAATTTTATTGAAAAAAAGAAGTCAACATGTTTCGGCCAAAGGCCATTATCAAGAGTACAGAGTAGATTATACTAAAATTAAATTACATGTTCAACAATATATATGGGTTCAAATAGACAAATACATAAATGCGAATATAATATAGATATGTACAAACAATATGTTAATTACAAGAATTAGGTACTACAGATAAAATTATATTCATGCATTGTATAAGATTATATGGTAATGAGGTTAGTTAACATTAAGAATAACAGGAAAAAATGTTATATTGGGTTGTAGGTCTAATAAATTAAATATTTACCTGTAGGGCATGTTTAAGATAATTAGAGAAGTAATAATAGTGGTGAATTCGAGGAGCATAATTCTGTTTGATTATTTACTATAACTTTTTTATTGTGAATGGCTTTTTTTATTTTTTAATTTTCCAATACATTCAGTTTTTGGCCCTTAGCTTCACAATTATTACATTGTATTTGAAAGACTCCACTATGACTTAGGACCTCTCTTTTGCTTTTATTGTTTACTAAAATGTTGTTGAGTTTTTGTTTGTTCGTTACAATAACTTTGAAATTTAGGGGTTTAAGTTTATTTTTTATGTTTTCCGTTGTAGTTGGTATATAATTTAGAAAGCAAAATAGTTTATCATGATGTTGATACGCGAACTGATTTTTGTAAAAAACCATAAACAGTGGCAAATTTCAACTTAAAGCTGCACTGTTTGTAGAACACGCCGTCACACGCCAAATTAATTTTGTGTGACTAGTTAAAAATGAATTGATGAAATAAAATGCTTCAGTAACTTTAAAAACGAATTTATGTACAAAAAAATACTTAATAAATAAATGAGAACAAGCAAGCTGCGTTGTACAAAATCTCAAGGTAACTTCACTTTCTTCGATACATTTGGTCTTTATATCTATTTACCACTATGGGGTTGGTGGGACGAGGGTACAAGGGTAACCCACCATCCTGGCGCGAAACAAGCGGTCAAGAGCCGCGTTACCTGCTCTGACCGGCACAAATGTTTAGAGTCATAAACCATACTATTTGTACTATTTTAACATTCCAAGAAGTAAATTTGACAGTGCAAGAATTAACATCTGTTTACAACAGCATTAAAATAGCAAGATAAAATACCCTAACTAAATTGGATACAAAATATGCCGCCCGCCTTGAACGGCTCACGTTCAAAACAAACAAAAAATACATCTAATACTCAAAAGTTAATGATATAATGTTCGGTTAGAATATTTTACTCGCGAACAACCTCTTCGTAAATTGGAAGCAGACACAGATTTTTTATAGTTCTTTTATACACTCCACTCTGATTTTTTATTGTTGCTTGTTGACGCGAACGATACCGTCATCTCCTGGATCTGTAGAAGTAACCCTACCTAACAGCCACCTTAATGGAGGAAGATTGTCATCCTTCAAGATAACGAGAATTCCCGGTTTGATAACCCTGGCCTTGGAAGTACGCCTTTTGCTACGAACGTTTAACTGATTAACGTACTCCTTATACCATCGTGCCCAAAAGTGCTGTTTCATTTTCTGAATGTGTTCCCAGGTAGCTAGTTTATACTTTGTAAGTCCTTTTCAGATAGATAAGTTAGAGAATCGCCAATGAGGAAGTGATTAGGGGTTAAAGCGGTAAGATCATTGGGATCTGATGATAACGGGGTTAATGTTGCTTCAATCTCAATAATAAGTGTATTGAACTGTTCAAATGTTAAAAAAGTATTACTCGCAACTCTAACCAGGTTGTATTTGAATGACTTGACAGCAGCCTCCCACAAGCCACCAAAATGTGGAGACCTAGCCGGTATGAAATGCCATGTAACATTATCATTTGCTAATAATCTTCTAGCGAAAAATCTTCGTAAGCTCGCTAAAAAAGCGTTGGTAGTTAGATCGCTAACCAGTTCCATATGAACCACCTTTGTCAGAAAACAAACAAATATAGCAACATAAACTTTAACTTTATTTCTATTCCAAAACTGTTTTTCTTTTATAAAAAATGGACCGCAAAAGTCAACTCCTACATCTGAAAACGGCCTAGAGGCTATAAAACGGCTTCTGGGCAAATTACCCATTATATAATTTGCAGAAGTAGGCTTCGCTCGAAAACAACGAATACATTGGTGAATGACGTACCGTGTGATATTAGTACCGTCAATAGGCCAATAAGCTTGGCGCACTGCGTTTAAAGTCCCTTGTATACCTGCATGACATTGCCTTTCATGCTCGTGTTTAATAATTAGTTTGGTAACGTGATGCGAACGAGGAAGAATCGCAGGATATTTTTGTTCGTAGGAAATGGGAGCGTGCTTTAATCTACAGCCGACTCGTAGAATGCCGCCAGAATCTAGGAAAGGGTTAAGTAACTCAAGCCTACTCTGCTTTAGGCAAATCATTTCGTTAGAGAATTGTTCTAATTGAATTAATAAAACTATTTTATTCATAGCCTGTTGAAGTTCATGACATGTGAGTTCACCGTAATTGCTTTCTTTAATGAATTGGCAATGAATCGAAAACAGTATGCTATAGTACGCTGCAATTTTGTTATTGATGAATAACGGTTGAAAATACTAAGATCTAAAGTTTTAGTTGTAAGACTAACTATCGCGCGTTTCTCGGGTACATCTATGATTGGAAGGGATGTTGCTTGCCAACATTTTTTATTCAGTGATAGCCATGTTGGACCGGCCAGCCAAAGTTAATTTTTTATGAAATCTTATGCAGTTTGCCCTCGGGAGATAAAGTCCGCAGGGTTATCACCCGACGTTACATGAGCCCAATCTTCAGGTGATGTGGAGTCTTTTATTTTTGAAACGCGATTCGCTACAAATGTTTTTAGAGCATAAGGTTCTGTCTTTATCAAATTTAACGTAATTGTTGAATCTCACCAAAAGTGTGCGCTACTGATTGTGTTCGTAACAGACTGATAAAGTTCGGCTAACACCACTGCGGCGCACAATTCTAAGCGCGGTAAACAAATAATTTTGAGAAGTGCAACTCGCGATTTCGAACATACTAATCGTACTCTATGTTGACCGTTTTGATCGCTTGATCGCAGATACACGCAAGCGTCACAAAGTCCATGTATTTGGATATTCACGGGATTATCTGATAATGTGATCCGCGGAATTTTGAATTTGTTTAATTGCTGCAATTGATTGCGATAGTTTGACCAAGCAGTATTAAGTGATATAGGAACAGACTCGTCCCACGATAAATTCTGTTTCCACAACTCTTGCATGATAATTTTAGTCTTCACAATGACTGGTCCTAAAATACCCAATGGATCAAATAACTGTGCTATTTGAGACAATATCGATCGTTTGGTCACCCTTTTAGTAACATCACTATTAACTACGTATAATATCGAATCGGGAATTGGTTCCCAATGCACCCCTAAAGTCTTAACAGTAGATACATTTAAAGAAACGATATCCTTTGTCGATCCCTGAATACCTTCTATAAGACTAGGTTCGTTTGACGACCATTTCCGTAAGTTAAATTTACCCAAACTCGTTAAATTTAATAATTAATCTCGAAGTTGAGCGGCTTCTTTAAGAGTAGGAGCTCATGTAAGAAGATCGTCTACATAAAAGTCGTGTGTGAGGACTGCCGCGGCTAACGGAAAACGTGTTCCTTTATCCTTTGCCAGTTGTTGTAAGCAACGGATTGCGAGGAATGGTGCGGATGATGTACCGTATGTTACCGTATCAAGTCTGTATACCTTAATAGGTTCATTTTGTGAATTGCGCCAATGAATTTTTTGATAAATTGCATCATCGGGATGCACGCGCATCTGCCGATACATTTTCTCAGTGTCAGCTGTTAATATATATTTGTGTAACCGGAAGCGAATTAATATAGAAAAAAGATTTTCTTGTATTGTTGCACCTACCATTAGCATATCGTTTAATGAGATGCCACTACTCGTCTTCGCTGATCCGTCAAATACTATTCTTACCTTTGTAGTTAAACTAGATTCTTTAATAACCGCGTGGTATGGTAAGAAATAGCCTTCTGCATGTTTAGAATTATCTGTGACTTCTGACATATGATCTAATGCTAAATACTCGTGAAGAAACTCCGTATACTGTGCCTTAAGTTCTGTATTTCGATCAAATTACCGTTCTAAATTTTTAAACCTGTTTAGAGCTGTGTTATAAGATTCCCCTAAATTTTGTTTTTGTTCGTTGAATGGCAATCTTACAACGTAACGTCCCGTTGGTTCGCGTATGGTATTTGCGATAAAGTGTTGTTCACAAGCTCTTTCTTCTTGCGACCAATGTACTAAAGGTATAAGCTCTTCAATTTCCCAAAATCTTTTTAACTGAGCGTCTAAAGACGTATTGGAAACGCAACATAATGTCTGTTTGGGGTTCTTAACGTTATTCCCTACTGAACTCGAAATTACCCAACCGAAAACTGTTTTTTGAAGAATAGCAGAATTATTCGCGAGTTTAATTTGACCTATGCTAAGTAATTTATAGAATAATTCAGCTCCGATTAGGGCGTCTATTTCCGATGGCTTGTAGAATTCTGAATCAGCGAGTGTAATATTTGCTAGTAGCAATAAACTAGTGCGATTGATCTGACGTAAGGGAAGGTAACCCGTTATTTTTGGTATCACCAAGAACGATGTTTTTGTTGAAAAGTTAGTGATTTTCGATTGAATCATAGTCTGAACAGAAAAGTTAATGTTTGTACTTTGTTGATTCAACCCTAGAACTAGCATATTAATTACACGTTTTTGTAATAGTAACATATTCGTTAATCTTTCGGTAATAAAATTAGACTGGGATGCGGAGTCAAGCAAAACTCTACATTCGCGCCTGTTGCTATGTTGATCAAAAATGTAAATACGAGCGGTAGATAACAAAACTTGAGATGAAGTACTTATGTTTAGCGTTACTGGAGCCACTTCTGTAGAACTATTTTTTGAGCTTTCACCAACCTGATTTACTTTATCTAACGAAATTTGATGATGTAAAAGAGTATTGTGTCGCTTATTGCAGATTTGACAACCACGAGATAAACAACGATTTACGACATGTCCTGTTCGTAAACAATTATAACATAAATTTGCCCGTTTTACTGCTTCTGATCTTTCGAAAACCGAAAGCCCTTTAAATTTGTTACACTGATATAAGTTGTGATCACCTTTACATAACGAACATGATTTACCTGATTGTGTGCCGACGTAAGCGTGCTTGTTTTGTGCCTAATTTTTCGCGATTTTCATTAAATTTGCTCCGGGATTGAACAGGTTCGGTAGATCATCTTCGCGGGAGAATTTATTTAAAAATTGCAATAATTCCTCAAAAGTAGGCAATGAACTATCTTCGAGAGAACGATCCCAACTACGACGCGTGTTTTTGTCTAACTTTGTAGATAATATATAAACAAGAATTTCGTTCCAATGTTCGACAGGTACCTTTAGGGACTTTAAAGCATTTACGTGCATTTCAGCTGATAAAATTAATGTTCGTATTGCTGAAGGCGATTCTTTAATTATTGGTGATAATTCTAAAAATGCTCGTAAATAACAATGCCCATGGGACTAAATAATTTTCTTATTAATTACAGTTGCAGCTTCGCCTTGTAATGAAGCCTTCAAATAATGGAATTTTTGAACATTAATGATATTCTCGTTTTCGTGGACAAGTGATCTAAACGTATCGCTAAAGCTTCGCCATTGAGTAAGATCACCGTCACATGTAGGCAATTGAATCCTGGGTAACATTAATGATGAATCTTTGCGATCATGAAATGAACTTGCTGCTATATTTGTCTCTGACAATGAATATGATGATCTAGAGGAACTGCTTAGTAATCTCCCGATTTTTAATAATATTTTTCCTCAAACTCTATTGTTTCGATACTATCCTCTACCTCTGTATCTTCCGCTAATTCGATTTCTAATTGAACGTTTTGGAAACTTAAAAATTCTATCTAAATTAGCCTTTCGGACATGAATTGGATTAAGATCCTCACCATTAAACTCTAGTAAAAGGTTCTTGAGTCTAGGTAGTTGTGCTTTAAGCACGCTACGTTGTTTTTTAAGTTGTTTTAACTGATCAGACATTTTAAGTAGTTTGAAATTCAAGCAACGTTTGGGAATGTTATTATATTACTATATGTTAATAAAGGAAAAACGATTCAAAAACTCACCCTGTGTTTTCCACAATATGTATGCGAATGTGTGATGCGATTATTGCTGTATGATTGATGAATATGGTGTAATTCACTGTTCCGGTTCTGTTCTGCGTCGTGAATTCCTCTCGAATTCTGTACCAAATTTTCGTAAACAATCTGCTCTAATGTTGAATCTGGATTTCAGATGCAAACTCCTGCGTTTTGTTTAACTCGGTTTACGAAACACAATGCTTTTGAACTATAACTCGCGAATGACGAATGTTTAAAACAATCCGGCTCGAAGGACCAATGTTTAGGCGTGAACTGATTTTTTTAAAACCATAAACAGTGGCAAATTTCAACTTAAAGCTGCACTGTTTGTAGAACACGCCGTCACACATGATTTGATGAAATAAAATGCTTCAGTAACTTTAAAAACGAATTTATGTACAAAAAAATACTTAATAAATAAATGAGAACAAGCAAGCTGCGTTGTACAGAATCTCAAGGTAACTTAACTTTCTTCGATACATTTGGTCTTTATATCTATTTACCACTATGGGGTTGGTGGGACGAGGGTACAAGGGTAACCCACCATCCTGGCGCGAAACAAGCGGTCAAGAGCCGCGTTACCTGCTCTGATCGGCACAAATGTTTAGAGTCATAAACCATACTATTTGTACTATTTTAACATTCCAAGAAGTAAATCTGACAGTGCAAGAATTAACATCTGTTAACAACAGCATTAAAATAGCAAGATAAAATACCCTAACTAAATTGGATACAAAACACTGGTGTTTCCTGTTGATAGTTGTAGTATAGCTTATTACGGGTTAGTTGTTTTTGTTTACGTCTCAAAATGTAGTCTATTAAGTTCGCGTTGTAACCGTTATTGACAGCAATTTGTTGTATTGTATCTAATGTTTTTTTGAAATTTTCTTTACTAAGTGGGATATTGATTAATCTAAAAATAAGAGAATGGAATACTGTGTGTTTTATGTTTTTTGACTGAATTGAGCATGCCGGTAGGTATGACTACGTCTGTTGTTGTTGGATTGTATCCGGCGAGTCCCTCCTGGCAGGATGATAGTTAATGAGGGCGATTATTTTGTTTGTTATGTATATTAATACATAGATTGGGACAGCTACCCGGCCATCTTGGTTTAATCATAGCGAGGCAGCGTGGGCAACAACAACAACAGGCTAAAAGTATAAAAAACATACCGAAGATAATAGATAATAACGCGTGCCACCATTTTATCGAGTTTGATTTGGAGAGTGGGCGTAACTGTTCGTTATAAATATCCTCCTCAACATTCTCCAGTTTGTGTTTGCTCATGATTAGTTCTTCTTGGTTTAGTGCATGAACGGGAATGACATGAAGGTGAATCTCTTCTTCTTTTTGCTTTTCCGGCAAACAGCAATCCTCCGGTATTTGTATCATTTGTTCGGTGATATTTTTATATAACACACCTTGTTTATAATAGGTAATTTTTAAATTGTTGCTAATCATTCCGGTACATGGGGCGTTTAATTGTATAAGGCAATTGTTGTTAAGATTGATCGTCTTGATATCCATATTCTTGCACTTATAGGTGAAGTCCGTTGATGTAGGGATGGTAACCAGCCAGTGGTTATCCTCCACCTGGGTCATCTCATTTTGTTGAATGTCCACCAATGTTCCAATGCATTTGGGTGATACCCTTCCGGTGAACAGTATGTCTGACTCGCAATTGCCATCCTCCTTCGTTTTGATCGACAGATTGATAACAAAGAATTTACTATGTGATGTTACCAACTCCAATTGCGTAGAAAAAGCCATGTATACGGATTTCAATCTTTCAATAGGCACATAGGGGGTATTGAAAGATTTGGAAATGCCCATTCATAGGTATAGGTAGTGATAGGATCTGATACAATTTGAAAGTATCCTTCGTTAGTAGAGGTATTTTTATTTTATAAATTAAGATCTGATTTTTAATTGCAACATCGATTTTTGCTATATCAATAAATTTGAACAACTCAGTATTTACGTCAAAAGGTAAATCAAATTCTAGCATTGCTTTATTGATTTGAATAATACCGTCTTTCAATAAGTTATCCTCCAGAAAGGATGGTGGGATTTTGTTCATTTTTGCATATAATAATTGAGTCTTCATTTTGTTTACTTCGACTATCATATCATTAAGGATTTCGTCGCTAAATGTAACCATATTTAATAATTGTATGGAAAATTTATTTCCATGTATTAACATTGAATTTTTATTAATTGCCTCATTAATTTTATTGAAATTGTCGGCAATCATTTTTTCCGACAATGATAATGATGAAAGTGTGTCATTAAAGTTTTTAATTAGATCTTTTACTATGTGAATATTTTTATCCATAATTGTGAGAGTATTTTTGTTTGAAAATTGTAATTCAGTTATTGCTTTTTGTATATCCTCGTCTTCGATTGCATCCATCGTACCGAAAAGGTAATGAAAAGCGGAACCTATTCCGTTAATAAGACCGCGTTTAGTTCTTTCAACTGGTAATGACATACTTATTATTTTTAATTCTTTATTTAATTGTTTTAATTGTTTATCAAGTGTTACTGCATGTACATATGAGTGCATTTGATTTTTGAGTGAAATTTCAATTATTTTAACTTTATTGATTAATTTTTGTACTTGGTCCAAATTTTCGAATAAGGGTTTTATGTCCTTGAAGATTATAATGGAATATTGTTCAATTATTCTTAAGTTATTAATGTATTTAGTATAAAATCCAGTGTTTAGGGGAATATTTGTGATTTCGATTTCTTTAGCAAGGGAAAGGTGGATAGAAATAAGTGTTAATGTGGCAAATCTAAGCATCTGTAAACAGAAAAATAGTTACGATTAATTCTGAGGAATTTTCTTAAGATTTGAAATGTTTACTTTGGGCAGTTAACCTCGTAGCAGTAGTCATTTAATTTTTTGTTTACTATAAATGGTCCTTTCAATGAATATTTGCCATTAAACTTTACCCTAACATATACTTTTTCTCCTATCTCATAACATTGTATTTTCCTTGCTTTATTATCTTTACGTTGTTTGGATTTTTCTTGTGTTTTTTGTGTGTTTTCTTTCACTTGATTCCTAAGTTGTTTTAAATATGCAAATCTATTCATAATATCTAGATCTTGTTCTTTGATTTGACCTAATTCTCCTAAAGTAGTGGGTTGCTTACCATAGTGAATTTGATAAGGCGTAAAACCGTGAGAATTGTTAATTGAAGTATTTACATTATGTGCTGCTAATTGAATAATTTCATGATTTTCAAATTTATTACCCAAAGGGCAATTTTAAATTATTCTACATTCTTCTTTTATTGAGCCTATACATCTTTCAACTGAACCATTGGACTGCGGATGATAAACAGATGACGTAGTCCATTTTGCTTGTAGGACCGTTATTAATTCTTCAGTTGTTTTGTTAATAAATTCTTTACCTGAATCCGAATGGATTCGTTTAGGAATACCGAATGTGGAAAAATAAAATAGAAGACATTGTTTAACTTAATCAGCTGTTATCGGATCCTCATATGAGCTTACTTGACATAGTTTCGATAAGTCGTCTTGTATTACTACCAAGTAAATTTTGTTTTTACCTGCCTTTAGCATTGCAGAGTCGATATTAATGCGTTCATTTATATTTCTTTATTTTTTCAATTGTTTCCTTTATGCCTTTATGATGGTTTAACGGATGTTCATGATATTCTTTTATTATTTCTATTTTATTTTGCTCGGGAATGTCTATTTTAATAAACCGAGATACCTTGAAATGTTTTTCATACGTTTCCTGATTAATCACATTATCGCATTCGTCTGATGGACTAATCACTAAAACTCGTTCATCCCTAAACATGACACACATAGTGTGCAAGGTTAACCGATAATTTCTGTCATTGGTGGAATTGTCGATTACAATTGTTTTATCTGGATTAGATTTTAATATGTCCATTTCAAGTTCGCTTAAAGGTGGTTTTATTGTCATATCTGTCATTAGACTGTTTAACTGTTGTTTATTCTGTTCATAACGGAATATAACACAATCATAGTCCTCAATTTTGGGAAAAGTTACGTATTCCAAAGTATTTAAATTATTTTCTTTTAATGCCGTAGTCGTTTCCGATGATGACGTAGAGGGTTGTGCTTCTACGGAGTCAGCGACATATATTCGAGATAATGCGTCAGCATTCGCATTCTGTTTACCTGGTTTGTAAATAATTTCATAGTCATATTCGGCAATTTTTAATCTCCATCTCATTAATCTAAAAGAAGGGTCCTTTACCGAAAATAACCAACGTAATGGTTTATGGTCAGTGATGATTTTAAACTTTTGTCCGTATAAGTAGGGACGAAAATGTTTTAATGACCACACCAATAGTTTTCTTTCTATAGTGCTATAACGACTTTCAGCTGGGTTAAGTGTTCTAATTGCATAGGCAATTGGCAATGATGTTTTTATATCGCCTTGTGATAGCACCGCACCTATTGCATGTTTTGATGCGTCAGTAGTCAAAACAAACTCTTCGTCAAAATTTGGATATTTAAGAATTGGTTCATTAATTAATGAATCCCGCAATCTTTCGAAAGCTTTTTGGCAATCGGGTAACCAAATGAATTGTTCATCTTTTCTTAATAATGACGTTAAAGGTTTGGATATTAGTGAAGAATTTGGAATAAATTTCCGATAGTAACCTGTTAAGCCAAGAAATTGTTTAATGTGTTTCGCGTACTTAGGTAGTGGAAAATTTTGAATACATTTAATTTTTTCGGGGTTAGGTTTAATTCCTCCTCTTGAAATAATATGACCTAAAAATTGGGTTTCTTTACGTAGAAATTCAGATTTGTCAAGTTGAATTTTTGAATTATGTTGACGTAATTGTTTAAATATATTAATTAATTTGTTATTGTGATCTTTCAAATTTTTACCAAAAATAATTATGTCGTCAATATATACCATGCATTGTTGAGGTGTTAACCCATTTAATGCCAGATTCATTGCACGTTGAAATGTACTTGGAGCATTTTTAAGTCCGAAAGGCATGCGGTTATATTCATACAACTTGCCGTTGGCAGAAAATGCCGTTTTTGCAATCGAATCAGGGGACATTTTAATTTGGTGAAAACCCGATGTTAAATCTAATGCCGTGAAATATTGTGATTGTCCTAAGTTATCAAGAATTTCTTCGATATTTGGAAGGGGATATTTGTCATCAATTGTTTTTTTGTTTAATTCACGATAGTCGATGATCATTCGCTATTTTGTTTTACCTGATGCGTCTTTCTTTTTAGGAACTATCCTTCTACCTCTTCTTTGTGAACTTTTGGATATCGATAAGTCTTGCATTGTATTGGTATTTCGTTTGTTGTTATTATTCTGTGTTCTAAGATGTTAGTGCTAGATAATTTATCGTTAGGCAAATGAAATATATCAGTGAATTCTAAAATAATCGGATTTAAAGATTCTATTTCTTCCTTGTTTAAATCATCAATGCGTAATTGATCCAACAACTCCGTTTTTCTTTGTTCATTATCATATTTGTTTATATTATTTAATTTTAAGCGGTTCATGTGGAACGGGATTAAGTTTCATCTTGGGTAATTCAAATGTTATTTCCTTGTCTGAGGTGTTTACAGCAGTTGTGTAAAATTTTCCTTTGTCATCTAATCGAATTATAGCATTTGGTAAATATATGTTATTTTCCCGGAAACCTTTCATGAGATATTCTTTGTCTGGTTCATAAGTGTTTGTGAAAAGCTCAATTACCCTCTCAGTTCGAGCTGGCATGGTAATGATATCGAGGATTTTTTCCTTTTGATGATATAAAGGAATTTTTGTTTTATTAATGATTAAAGAATTTTTATTTTTAAGTCAATGCGTGCATTTGTTTTTTGAAAGAAATCTGAACCTATTATTCCATCTATTGCTAGATTGTTTTTATCCACATAATGAAACTTAATTGGAATGTCTGGATAAATTATGTGGGTTTCCAGAATGCTTAATGTTTTAAATGGGTTTGAATTTAGACCAGTTAGTTCATGTATTTTCCTAATTTTGGTTTTGGTAAACAGTGTTCGTATTTAAATATAGAGATACATGCACCACTGTCAATAAGTAATTTACAATCTTTACCATAAATATTAGTTTTAATAAAGGGTAATGATTTACAACCATTTATATTATTTAGATTATTAAAAAATAAAACTTTATTTGGTTGCGAAGGACTTTTATTTATTCGGAATCTGTGCCTTCTGACGATTCCTCGTATGAGTTTAAAGAATTTTTATTTTCATTTAAATTTTGATTTTCCTCATCTTCCTCATCTGAATTTGAGTCTATGCCTACCACATTTACCTTCTTTTTAGTTACATTTTGTAGTTTGTAACACCTTTCACGTAAATGTCCTACCTTGTTACAGTAAGAGCAAACTTTTTTATCTTCAGAATCTTTAGATGAATTTGGTTTATTTTCAAATTTTTCTTTTGAGAAATTAGAGCGTTTAGGTTTATCATAATTTTTACTATAGGGAGATTTAAGATCCTTAAATTTTTCCTGCGCTCTAAACCTACAATTTTGTTCGAATCTGAGACATGAGTCCAGAGCACTTTCCATGTTAGAATAATTATTTTGCATTGCTAAATTAGAGATTTCCGAGTGCATTTTTCTGACGTAGCAACCCGCAGAAATCCTATCAAAAATTTTGGTAATTAAAGTACTGTATTCACCCTGTAATTTGTGGGTTGATAGGATGGTCGAAATAATGTTATCTTTTATTGGGGCCATTTTAGTAAAAAGTTCCTTAACTGACTTACAACTTCGGCCATCGAAATTAAATAATTCCCACAGCATATGATCGTAACTTTTGTCTGACACATAGAGGCTGTCGAATAATTCAAAAATTTCAGCACATCCGCGTATTTCGCGGGTAGTTACATTACGCTTTGCCGATCCCTCTAATTTAGATATGATAAGAGAATCGAGAATTCTTTGTTGTTGCGTTGAACAACAATTGAAAACATCTTGAACAGAGCGCTTAAAATAGCTGTATTTTACAGTATTATTTGTACTGTCCTACCTTGAAGTAGTGGTTGAATAGCGTTGTCCCAGGGCGAGCTGGAGTCAGCGCACGAAGTTTCCTCGTTAGTGAGATGCGGCCAATGAACCTGCGTGAGCGGAGTTCTCTTGATTGGTCGAATCCTCACGAAAATCTTCTGATTTTGATGTCGTTTTAGTTCTTGGATCTTCAAAGGGAATTGATGAAGATCCTGTTCGCAGCGCCAATTGTTATGATATGGAATGATGGACACTTAGCAATTATAAATATAATTGCGTCCTTTGATTTCACCTCAATTTCTACCAGCAATACTTCCCAAAATTGTGTTTATTATGAAGTATTACATATGACTGGTAGGAGTTATATCACTCTTAAAATGCTATTTTTTTATAAACGTATAAAAACAGACCATAAAATATGGTGATTATGCGTTTATTTATGAACGAAAAGTAATTCAATAGCAGAAATGTAATAAAAGAAAGGTAAAAACTTACTAACTAACCCATTACAAATTGTGACTTTATATAGTTCTTTTACCTGTACTGTAAAGCTATTCTAACCCTTACGTAATAACTTAATTTTAGCAATACAGTTATGATTCTGTAGAGGAATGTTATTAAGGATGGTAAAGGATGCTCACTTACTTGTTTTTTTTTTGTGTTTGAGGAACTCGTTGACACCTTTGATGGTGGTAGTTTTGACTTCTTGGTGGTGAGTTTCTGGATGTTGATTTCTTGGGGGTTCTTGTTAATAGTGTTGAAGAACTAAGTTCAGATCGCGTAGGTATTTCGTTTTACCTTTTTGCCGACCGACACTATCCTGTCCTCAGCACCAATTACGTTTGTGAAACTTACAATCAAGTTTTAAAAACAATTTATTTAAAAATCTAACAAGAAATTCAACATAGATTGGTCTTACAGACTAATTCCAAAATAAAATTATTTTTACATTTCATTTTCTATATTATTTATAGAAAAAAAAAATAATAGCAATGTAATTAGAGGTTTACGTTTTTGTTTTACTTTCTAAAATAATAATAAAAAAGAGTTGTTTACAGCTAATGATAAAAATTTGAATGTCAGACGGATAATAGAATATCGCTTAATAGTAATTAAAGAGTAGAAATAGTACATAATTTATCATATACAGAGTGTTCAATTTTTAGGGATATAATTCAAAAATATTTGAAAGTGTTAGAAGATATTAATCTTAGTGTAATTAATAAAAATTAATAAAAGTAAAATATCCAAAAAGCCTTACTTTATATTGGTTTGTATTAGAAAATATTTAATTTAATTGATGTATGTCTGGTTAAAAATACACTGTGTTCCCTTTTATTAATCTCCACACCTTATTCATAATGCAATACATAAGTAAAAATGCCAAACTATAAACAATAACAATATTCTTAAGGCACGACAATATCGAACGTACAATATCAACAATCCCGTACCTAACATTCGGCCATCCTATCTTGCAAAAACCGCCTGGTACTTGGTATCTAGGGGCTTCTACTACTCTTAAGTGACTCATCTCATTCATCATTTATTAACGACACATCGTCCATGACAGGGCAAGTGGACAATATCGGTCCCTGTTGCAGCCAATACTCTGACATGTCAGCTCTTACAACAAGTGAACGATATCAGCTCAAATTGTTGTAATCCTTACCAACACGCCCAGTTGTTGCAATCATTGTTAACACGTCTAATGACCACTCAACCTTACATCATCGTTATCCATGGTGCCATCTTATCTGCCGCAACAATCGTCCGAGTATTTCGCCCTTTACGGCTACTTCGCAGATCTTGTACTTCGTATCGGTCGTTAAAGAGTATTTTGACCACTCAAATGGTCCTTTATATTTGGGTAGCAGTTTCTTACATGTGCCGGTGCAGGGGACGATAGTAATTTGCACTTTCACTTTGCGCACTTTTCGGCATTTCCCCTAACGTGCTCAAATATGCGTACAGTTCATTAGTAGTTTGAAACGCGATGACCTGGCCGATCACGCGATGTTTTCATCTGTAATGCCCCCTATCACGGCGTCCCCTAGGTATTCTTCTGGAATACTCAATTTTAATGCTCGTAACTTGTCTAGTTTATTAAAACAGTACTCTGATAAGTCTTGATCACTACATGTTTCATACAAGGCAGCTTCACGAAGTAGTTTAGCAAATGGTAACGGCTTCGCAAATTGCTTACTCAGAAATTCTTTCATTTTTCTCCAATTCCCAGTTATTTGTTCTTGTACATCATACCACCGTCTAGCCATACCCACTAACCTGCTTGCAACTAGCCTGTTGATGGTTAAGTCGTCCCAGTGGTATCTGCTTGCGCGCTCATCTACACGACCTATCCATGTTTCTATGGATTGCTTTGGTTTCTGGGGATCAAACACCGGGATCATTCTTTCATCACCTTGGTTAACACTAGGAAATTCTCGTCTAATTCGTCGCTTCTTCTTTTTCCTTCGACTCTGGTCACTTGAATCACTTGATTCTGATGAAGAACTTGATGAACTACCAGATTTAGGGGTGGTCTTTTTAGTACGAGTATATTTTGTTCTTTTGCTTTTTGATGGGTCTCCGGGGGGAGTTGTACTATCCCGCGAGGGTCGGGGCCGTACACGTTCTATCGTTGAAAATCCACTTTTTTTCGTCACTTTTGACATTTTGAAATCAATAACACACGCACAATTGTATTTTATTTTACTTATGAGCGTTTTCTGTAGGTAAAATCCCACTCCTGATTTGTTATTTAATTGATGTATTCTCTCGTCTGGTTAAAAATACACTGTGTTCCCTTTTATTAATCTCCACACCTTATTCATCATGCATAAGTAAAAATGCCAAACTATAAACAATAACAATATTCTTCAGGCACGACAATCTCGAAAGTACAATATCAACATTGATATAAGAGCATAATATACATGCGATAGCCTTGAACGTTTTCCGGCAAACATGCCATGTCTTCTGTTCCACCAACTCATGTACAGGGTGTTTCAATCCCGTACCTAACATTTGTAAACTACTCAGGTCGTAATATTAAGTCAAAGTTGTGTAATTGAATATTTTTGCTAATAAGACTTTTTAAAAGGTGTGTTCTATTATGTTTATACATAACTTTGTTTGTTTTTACATGTCTGAGTTGGTTATACAGTGTTGTATTTATTGCAAGAATATCCCTGTCTGTCATGTACTGTTAGGATGTGGATCGGTGAAGTTGAAAATATATATTCTCAACGTAACGAGCACAACCAGAGTCTATTCGAATGACTAATTTTCAAGTAATGAGTAATTACGATGTTGAATACTCCAAGCAATCACATTGTAACGAATTTTCTAGTTCAACTTATTTATTTAACGAATATTTATTTACAATAATTTATTTAACACTTACACAAAACTTAAAACACTTAAACACTAATAATAAATGCAACAACTTATTTATATGACAAGGAAAATGCACTATTTATATCACTCGGTATATCGTATTTATATTACTATTCGGAAGCTAATTGTAAACTGTTCAACTATAAACCGTAAACTGTTCCTGACCGTCGAAACATAGTATTTATAGAGGTATCGAAGGTTCTGGAGTAATCAGGAACGACCTTCTGATATTTTCTCAAACTGCTATTACGTTGTTGTTTATTTATTGCTATCAAAACGCCGACCGGCGACCATATTCGAGGAACCCGTCTTATCTATTTCCGGAACTCGCCGCCGCTCTTGTACGCATACAGGCTCATTACACTGCCCCCTCCTTAAGGGTGATCCGACCCGGATCAGTTTCTGCCGTTCCTTCAAAGGATAATGCCTGTATTTGCACTTCTGTTCCTTAAGGCACCCCGTCGTCATATGGAAGTAGCAATCCACCGTCCTTGGCTGTGCGGGATCTCGTTGGGGATTGTTGGTGTATACCGTTATTCCGTCGCCGCTCCACCGGAACAGGACCTCCAACATGCTTCGTACCACCCTCCTGTTTAATCCATCCAGTCCACATCCTATCCTTGGCATGGCTAACCTTGTGGTACCCGTAAATAGCAGTTGGTCTCTTAGTTCCACCAACGAATTCCATAACGAGCGGTAGGTTAGTTTTTCAGACGACTCCTCCTTGGTGACCGGCTAGTAAATGGATCGGTTCCCGTCCACCAGACTTAGCACTTTCTTTCCATCTCGAAGTTGGTCCCGCAGCTCTGGCAAGCGGCCAAACTTCTTCTTGAATACGGTGGCAATACCGCGACCCATCCTCAAGTCTTTTGCCACGCAGAGAACCAGCGAGTCCGAAGCAGTAAACAAATCTCCGGGTCTCTCGGAGGTGACACCAAATCTAGAGTTGGCATACAAGCTTGGCGCGGCAATAAGCCTTATCCATGCTTCCTCGCGATTGTCGCCGGCATACGGGGTCAAACGGTCAAAATGTCATGTCAACGTCATTTATTCTCTTGACGATCGTATATGGTCCTTCCCAGTGCTGCTGTAGCTTCGGCGAAAGACCTTTACGGGGCTGTGGATTGTATAGCCACACCATGTCTCCCTGCTGGAAACCCCCATCAGTGGCCCGTATATCGTAGGTGTCCTTTCGCATGTCGCCTATAATCTTATATATTATTCGACGTTGTTCAGGTTGATTACGATTGTCCCCCGCTTCCTTGTACTGCTTTAACAACGCCTCCGGAATACCTTGGACCCTGTGCATCCCAAAACTCATTCTTCTAACTTGTGGCATGGCAGTGTCTTGTGCGTGTAACTGGAACGTTTTGCTGTTCAGCGTCACATTCTTTCTCCGGAAATTCAGGGAGAAGTCATATTTTCGGAGGACGTCCAAACCCAATATTGCGTTGCCCTCTATTTCTGTCACTAACACGCAGTGCTTGAAAGACGTTTTTCCCATTTTGATGGTGACGTAACTTTCGCCCCAGACTACTACTTGTTCTCCAGTGGCGGTACGGAGCTTCCATTGCGTTGGCAAAAGCTTACTGGGCTTGGTCAATATTCCGGGCCTTATGATTGTTCTGCTAACTCCAGTATCCAGCAGGAATGAGCACTGCCTCCTGTTTATGAGTCCAGTGAGAAACAGGCTGACAGTTCGGTCTTTCATTATCTTAATCAGTGCTATTAAACCTGGGGCCTCATGTCCCGGGACCGACGTTTGCCCCGCCGCGTCGTCCCTGATTAGTTTTCCGGAACGCGGGGCACGCGTTCCCTGACTAGCCTCTTCGTTTTTGCACGCGCTCCTTACATGTCCCAATTTCCCGCAGTTCCATCATCTTATTGGTCTCTGTTTTTTATTTAGTCTTCTCACTATCCTGCTAACTATTTCTTCTAATTGGTCTTCGTATCGGCCATCCGGTTCTTCTTTTAACTCCCGCACTCTGCCTTGCCGTTGCGATGCCTGTTTGACGACATCGTATTCTAATGCCCGGGCCAACGTGTCAGCAAGCGTCCTTGGCCGGTCAAGTCGGAGTCGCTGCTGTATGTCGTCATCCCCTAAACCATCGATGAACGAGTCGACAGCCAACTTTTCTAGAGTGTCGTCGGGGGTTCCTGGATACGCGAGGCAGACCAGACGGGCTATATCGGCTTCGTATTCTTGTAGGTTTCCCCCTGCCTTCTGACGTCGGTTTCTAAGCTGTACATGACTGACGCTTGTCATGTGCGCCTGGCCATACCGCATCTCTAACTTCCTTACAAGGTGTTCGCAGTCATTTAACTTTTCGGGTGGAATGGTATCCAAAATTTCCTCAGCGTTACCATGTAGGGCGCAGACCAGCTCAGAGGCCTTATTTTCCATCTTCCTTTTTTCCCACATATCATCGATATCGTCGATAAAGATGTCAAATAAAATTTCACTTAGCGCACATCCCTGTCTAACGCCTATGTTAGTGGTGAATTCATCGGTGGTCATTCCCTAAACTTGTACTTCCGCTTTAGTCAGCCCATATATATTTCTAGTGAAAGCATGCATTCTACCCTTCATTCCCAATTCCCACAATTTCTCTAGCAATAGGCTTCTACCGACCGTATCAAATGCTGCCCTGAAGTCTACGAAAGCTACATACAGTTTTCCCCTTTTCATCTTTAGCCTTCCGTTAATTAATGAATTTAGTACAAATATGTGGTCCCTTGTTCCCATTTTCCTCCTAAAACCTGCCTGACTCTCTTCTAGTCTAATAGTGAGATCCCCCTATAGTTATCTGGGTTATCCTCATCGCCATTTTTAATTATTGGTACGATTCTTGCCTTGCACCACCCCTCTGGAATAATCCCTTCTACCCAAATAAATTTTAATTCTGCCGTAAGAATCTCCAGAGCTTCAAAGCATAATGCCCTGACGCATTCCATTGGGATTCCGTCTTCTCCAGTAGCTTTACCCTTTACCATTTTATGTAATGCCTCAACTACCTCACTACTTCTCATATACCCATCTAACATTTCGTCTTCCCATCCCGCGTTTAGTTTAACCCATGCCTCGCCCGATCTGTTCCCTATCGTATTGTCCCAATCGTTCTTATTCAAACGAGTTCTAAAATATTTTACCCACCTTTCATTACTAATATTTCCTATGTCTGACTGTTTTTTAGTCCCTCTAAAACTATTTATTGCTTCCACAGTTCTGAGGCTCCCCCGGCAGTGTCAATTCCCACCCATCTATCATTCATCCACTTTTGTCTTGCTTCTTTTTCTGTATACTTCTACATTCATTTAGCCTACTCTTTTTTTCCAAACAGTGATCACTTAACCAACTTTTTAGTAATCTCCACATGTCTTTTCTTTCCATGTGCAACAGTTTTGATCATGCCCGCTCCCTTCGCTATCTCCAAAATTAATTTGTTGACCGAATCCCATCCCATTTCTCATATGTGGCCTTCCATTCCCTTATCCACTAAGTCTCGCACGACTTCTCTATATTTAATTTCTTTGTCATTCTCCCAAACAATTTTTTCCGTTTTTCTAGACGCGTCCCTCCCTAGTTTCTTTTGTCTAAGTATTTCGTTACCTATCGTAAATACAACCGGCAGGTGGTCCGATTCTACCCTCGGTACCACCTCCATGTTTTTCACCTTCTGGTCCGTTCCCCCCCTGTCTACCATTAGTACTAAGTCAATCACCGATCCCTTATACTCATTGTGCCCTCCAATATATGTAACTCTCCCTTCCTCGTCTCCTTTAATTCTTCTATCAGGGTTTGTTCGGTGAACAAATGAACAAAAATAACACAACAAAAAGAATAGTCCGATAAAATTAAAAAATAAGTTTAATTTGGATCACACAAAAAAGACAAGCACACAGAACAATAAGATTACGTAATCAACAGCATAAATGTAAAATAAACGAAAGGTAAAGACTTACTAACTAATATATTATAAACTCTGACTTTTTATCGTTCCTTTTTTTATGTACTGCCAAGCTATTCTAACCTTTAACGACCTTATTAGAGTGCAATGATCTCGCATCGATATTGTACCCCGTTGCACTTCTAATCTTTATTTATTGTTTAGTCTAGTTCATCCAGACAGGCATTTTTACGTTCGTCTGTTTGTTAGCATAAAGTAATAGTTACATTTTAATTCTCCGAAGATTTTAATAATACCTATAAATTTAACATATTAAATTTAACTAACCGCTATAGTACCCCCTTGCTAGTGAATAACGTTATGAATTTCCTGCCTGGTAGCGGTCGGTAAACCGTATTCTTCTGCCTGAACGAGTTGTTGGGACGTCCTGCGTTGCTGGGATGTCCTGGTTGGATTCTTGAAGCGATGCTGGAGTTGACGTGATGACCGGTTCAGCGGGATTGCTCGGTAAAATATAGGCGGGCTTCACCCGATCCATAGAGATTACCATATCTTTTCCTTTGATGTGTACGGTAACAGTTTTCCCTGTTCTCTATTGGCAGCGATCGAGGTGTAATGGCGAAATTGCCTCCTTTTGCCAGGACGGTCCTTTCCTCGGAACTTAAGTTGTAGTTGGACAGATTGACTACCGTGCGTGAGATGTCCAGTGATGGCGGTGGATTTCTGCCTGAAGAAAATTTGGCAAACTTCTTCTTCTGTTGTTCAGTGATAATGTTAACGGCGGTAGACATATAGTTGAAGGTCATTCTGTCAACATTGTCCCAATCTGCATTGCTAAGTTTGTTGCTCAGTTGAACATGAACCGAAAAGAGTTCGCAATCATATTTTGCAATATCACGTCGTGTCTGGTGAACCCGTTCTCGTAGAAGTGCTCTTTCAGTTCTGTTGTATATTCGATGTGATGCAGCCGTGTTAAATAGGCATTTCTGGCGTAGAAACTGTGGGATGATGCCAGTGTCTCTGCATCGGAGCAAAAACGTGAGAGAACACAACAGCTGGGCTTTCTTATTTCTTAAGGATTCCATCCGTCTGATAAGTTTATACGTTTCCTCCCCGTAGAGGCGGTTAATGTATGTTTGAAGGCTTTCACGGCCGGAGTCTATATGATGACGATTTTCTGGGCTGACAAGCCGTGGTCGAGTGGAGTATTTCTTACTTCCAAACGTTTCGTTCGAAACTGAGCCGAACATCTTCAGTGAAGACGATGACTTCTAAGAATTCTTCTCGGAGGTTTAGGAGCGTCTCTAACATTGAGATTTTCTAATCCTACTCCAATCCTCATTTCTAAAATTAAAAATTTAGTTTTTGATTCGATTATTTAAATTATTCATTTGAATTTTATATGTATTATTCCCGTATGTTCATATAGTTTTCTTAGTTGATTTTTGTTTTTTATTATGTCTAATATATACGTTGAGAGTTTAGTTGTTCTGGAATTAGTGTTTATCTCGTCAGAGTTACGTGTTTTCGCAAATAGTAAAGCTTCTGTAAGTTTCTTGGTTTCTATTTCAATTGATTCTATTGTATTTATGGTGCTATTTATATGTATTTGTGAATCTAAATCTTTTCGAAATTTTTTCCAATCTGTGTTCTTATATGATGTTATTGTGCGGTTTTGATTTTCTTTGCAGTTGTTGTAACTAGTTAGGGTGAAAAGGATTGGATTATGATCGGAGTTAAGTTCAGGTAGTGATTTTGGCTGGCTTAATCCACTAACATTTTTGTTTATTACAAGGTCAATTGTAGTCGGGGTGGAACCGTTAGGTAGCTAATGAGTAGGTTTGTCTGGTTGAAAGATTAGTACGTTATTTTGTTGCATGTAATTAAATAATGTTCTACCATTAGAATTGTCGACGTGGCAGTTCCAGTGGCTACGCCTACCGTTTAAGTCTCCTATTAAGGTACCTTATTTCCTATATTAATAAGTTGTGCCAATTCATGATACTGGATGTTATTAGAAGGCCTATTATATGCAGCTACAATATGCACATTGTTCATTAGTTTGAAACATATCGCTTCTATCTTGTTGTTATTAATTAGTACATATACAGTGGGGATTGTGTTTTTAATAAGAACTATAACTCCGCCCGCGTTCTTACAATTTGGACGATCGCGTCTTTTTATTTTATATCCTTTGATTTTGATCTTGTAATCTTTATTAAGTTTTGTTTCGTTTATTATCATTATATCAATACGCTTTTCTTGTATGAAATGATTTAAGTGATCTAGTTTTTCGTTTAAACCGTTAGCGTTCCATGATGCGATTTTTAGTTTATATACCATACGATTCTAAATTTAACATAAAGTTGATAAATTCTTGCGTTTTTTCTAGTTTGGTTTCTGCTAGTGACAATCTATTGTTTAATTCTCTAATAATATTAAGTGTATCTCTTATGTTAATCATGCTATTTAATTTATTATACTCATTGACTAATTGTAAATATTGTGTTATTTCTGTACCTTGAGTTTGCTGTTGTTGTGGGTTATTTTTTAGTACCTCGCTGTATGTTTAAGTTTTGCCTATTTCCGGAGAAGTTGGTCTCTTAGATAAAGTAGGTGTATGGCTTTTTTGAGGTGGTACCGCCTTCGGCCTTGTTTGATTTGGATTAGTTTTTTTAAGATTTTGTTTTTGGTCTTCTATGAGTTCTATACGCCGTTTGTATACAGGGCACTCCATGCTGTTAGACGTGTGCTCTTCATTGCAGTTTACGCACTTCACTTTTTCACTTTCACTTATCTTACAGTCTCTAGTTAGATGTTCTTGGGCACATTTCATACATTTTGGTGTTAGATTGCAATTACTTGTTGCATGACCCCAGCATTGGCATCGATGACACTGTATGATTGTTTTCTTATTGTAGTACCTCTCCCAATGTACTACCGTATATTGCACTATTTTTGTATTATGTGTTAAGTACTTAACGCTTATTGTGCTATCTGTTATTACAAGATAGAGAGGTCGTCCTGTATTTTTCAGCTGATAACAATTGATTGCATTTATTTTATACTTATTTTTTAATTCATCCAAAATAGTATCACACTCTGGTCGTGAATCGAGTCCTTTAAGTACGAAGGCGTGATGTTTTTCTTCTTTTCCAGAGTAAGTGTAGTATGGTATCCCTTCTTTTTTGATCGCACTTTTTTATTCTCTCTACTTTATCATGAACAGAGACACTAATAGCTTCATTGCCGTACTTTAAATGGAATCTTTTCTTTACCTTTGATTTTATGTTTGCGCTTAAGTCTGTGTAACTTTTCACTTTTCCACTAATTACTACAGGTGGTACATTTACAGTTTTCCTTTTCTTGTCCTTCAATTCTTCCGTTACATTCGCTTCTTCATTGTTGTCGTCCATAGCTTCATTCAGGCCTTGAAGTGGTGTGTATGTGTTTTTTGTTTCCACTGCAACGTGAAAAGTTTTGTCCATATTTGTTACTTGTACACCTCCTTCGTTTTCTAACTTTTTGTCAATAATATCAACATAGTAGGAAGGATCTCTTTCTAGCGGATTAGTGGTATTTTTAAGTTTTTCACCTTTGGTGTTTCTTCTTTTAATTGTCGTATCCATAGTTGCTAGTTGCCGTTTTAATGATGTTTTTTATTGTCATTTATATTATTCGTATAATGCGTGTTAAACAAAGAATAGTAATATCGATGTATTTATACCTTTACAGACCATCATTGTTAAAATGCTTTTATAAGATTGATTTATGTTTCCGACTATGTACTCTACATAGTTTGTTTTGTTTTCTTAATGATTACATCGGCAGTTGTATTTTTGTGTATCAGTTTTGGTTTGGTAATGCTTTTGCAAACTTTAAGTCAGTCTAATATTTGTCACCAGTGTTAACACAAGTAATTAACAATAAACATATTATATCCAAAAAAGAAGGAACAATAGAGATAAAAGCTAATGTTAATGGCAAATGGTATTACAGAGTCATGCATAATGTACTCTATATTCCTGAACTCTGCAGAAGTCTATTTTCAGTGGGAGTAATTACGGACAAAAATTTTACTCACCATTCAAGCAAAAATCAGTGTAAGTTTCTGGATGGCGAAGGAAGAATATCTTGCATTGGTAAAAGAAAAAATAATTTGTGGATTATGCAATTTCGCATGAAATCAATACCGGAATGTAATCTGAGTAGTACCAATAAAAATTCGTTAAAATTTGGAAATGTGGATCTAGACGAACCAGTTAATTTACAAAAAGATGATGAAAGTGACAATGAAGACGACGACCAAACAAATTCCGAAAGTTATCAAGACCTTGATGATGAATATTTTGAATGCGATATACCACTTGATACGGACAATAATGTAGAAAGAAGACAGGTACGCAACAGAAACAATTTAGTGCGGCCTAATTATTATGGTGTTATGGCGAAATACAGCTCCATTTTTGAACCAGTCTGCTATGAAGAGGCGACAAAATGCGATAACTCTGAAGAATGTATGCAAGCTATGCAGAAAGAAATGGACGCTCATCAATCAAACAATACCTGGGATCTGGTAAAACTTCCAGAAAACGGTAAATTAATTTACAAGTGGGTGTTTCGGTAAAAGAAAGTTAAAACGATAATACGGTACGCTATAAAGCTCGTCTCGTTGCGCGTGGGTTTACACAAGAAAAAGGTGTTTATTATGAAGAAACTTTTGCGCCGGTAGTGCGATATGACTCTATACGAATTTTACTAGCGTTAGCAGTAGAAAAGTACTTACTGATTGCGAATTTCGACGTGCAAACGGCATTCCTGTACGGCAGCTTAACCGAAAGTGTCTACATGAAGCAACCTGTTGGATTTGAAGACAAAGAAAATCCAGATCTGGTACGTAAACTGTAAGTTCACCTCATTTTTAAATGACTATAAATTTAGACAATTACGGAGTGATCAGTGCGTGTTTGTCGGAATTTTTGCTAAATCCGAAGTGTATTTAGCAATATACGTGGATGACGGACTTTTAATGTCAGTATCTCAAAACGCGATAAATGAACTTATAAAGATATTACAACAAAAGTTTAAAATGACTGTAAATTTGAACAACAGAAGGTTAAACTTTGTTGGACTTGAAATTCAACAAGACTTATGTGCAGGGACAGTATCCATTCACCAACAAGGTTATATATCAAAATTGCTCAACAAATTCAACATGAGTGATGCCAAACCATTAACAGTTCCAGCTGAACCTAGTGAATACTTGTCAATAGTGACTAGCAATAGTGGGTGTAATATGAAGCAACCATATCGTGAGGCGGTTGGGTCGTTAATGTTTTTAGCAACCATTAGACGACCTGATATTACATATGCCGTAAATCAAGTGAGTCATTTCTTCAACAATTGGACTGAAAAACATTGGCATGCAGTAAAAAGAATCCTACGATATCTGAAATGCACTAAGCATTTTAAGATTATGTATTCAAAGACATCTCAAATAGAAGTTATGGGCTATACCGATGCTAATTATGCCAGATGTATAGACACCAGAAAATCTACTAGTGGCTATGTATTTATCCTTGCGAATGGTCCGATTACATGGAGAAGCCAAAAACAAAGCATGGTAGCCCAATCGACAACCGAGGCAGAATACATTGCATTGGCGTTAGGTGTAAGAGAGGCCTTATGGTTGAAGACATTCCTCAGTGAGCTGAACATCAACGTTGTGACAGTGAAAATGGGAGTTGACAACCAATCAGCAATAAAATTATCCAAAGGGCAACAGCTTCACAATCGCACCAAACACATCCATATACAAGTGCATTTTGTGCGGGATGAGTGTGAGAAAGGAAATATTTCGTTAAATTTTGTGAGTTCAAGTGAACAATTAGCGGACTTATTTACAAAACCCCTCACAAAATCTGTTGTTAACTAAACTAAATATGTTGATAACTGAAAATTGAATCTGTAGAAGTATAAATAAGTGGGAGTGTTAAACAAAGAATAGTAATATCGATGTATTTATACCTTTACAGACCGTCATTGTTAAAATGCTTTTATAAGATTGATTTATGTTTCCGACTATGTACTCTACATAGTTTGTTTTGTTTTCTTAATGATTACATCGGCAGTTGTATTTTTATTGTATCAGTTTTGGTTTGGTAATGCTTTTGCAAACTTTAAGTCAGTCTAATATTTGTCACGATCGTTAACACAAGTAACTAACAATAACCATATTATATTCGGTCGACTGCATTTTATTCCTTAATTAATTTATCAAAGCGCCCCTGCTAGACTGGTTGCCTTAGGCGGGTCGCTAACACTTATTACTATTACACTTTTATCCGTATTTAGTATTCTCGCTCGCTGTAGGGTAGTAGACTAGGCTATTCGGACGTGGTGTATACTTGGGGGTTGAACGAGAACTGGTGTTTTCAACGTGATATGGCCGTTGTCAAAAGTTAAACAGGTACCACATGCTTTTATTCAATCCCTCGAATTTGAATTGTATTATATTATTAATGTCTCATAAACAAACAAACTCTCTAACAAAATATAAGGATTTATTGAATTTCGTACGACCAACTCAGGCATGTAAAAATAAATATAGTTATGTATAAACAACTTTGACTTAATATTGCGACCTCACTAGTTTACAGACCAATATAAACTGAGTTGTTTTTTTGATATTTTACTCTTATTAATTTTTATTAATTTCACAGAAATATTTGAAAGTATTAGAAAATATTAATTTTATTCATCTGCTCTCTCATTTAGTTAAAAATACACTGTCTACACCACAGATCAAAGAGGTTTATAGATGAGGCACTCCATTCTCGACATCTATTGACTAGTGTACACACTAGAAAGGAAAAGGCGGGGAATTTAAATAGGTTGTAATTTCGTTTTCAGTTTTCAAGTTATTCTCAAGTAATTAAATTAGAATTTAACATGTAACAATATATTTTCCTAAAGAATATAATAAACCATAAAATATTCTTTTAGTTGGTAGATTGTTACATGTGTTGGCTTGCGATCACCCAGTGGTTCATTTTCGAGCAGTTGTTTCGTGTTTTGCTCTTTCGATGAACCCATACGTTTAATTAATTCACTTTTTAAAAGTTCGTAAGTTCTCTCACTACGCGGTTTTACAATAACATCGCGAACTTCCAGGGCGTATTTTTGATCAAGAGCACTTAACGCGTACCCGAACTTTGTACTGTCCTGCACTATACCTGCCGCGTCAAAACTACTTTCTAGCATAGAAAACCAGAGTTCTGGATCCGAAGGGATGAAAACGGGCATTTTCACCGAAACGCGGTCGATCGATGTACCTTCCGCACTATATGATCCGCACTTTTCACTATTCATGGTGAATGTAAAATTACTCAATGATTTAGTTAATGTTCGAATTAAAACGAAGTTGTTACGTGCACTTTTACGGAGTCACCACTTTAGCGTTTTGATAAGTTTATATGAAATAATTAAGAGAAATAAAACACTAATGAAACTTAAGAGTTTATGTACACGTAACAAGAAAACCACGAATAGAAAATATATATATACACAAGAAGAAGAATACACAAAAGTTGAAAACACGTAACTGAATCAAAAACACAAAATAACAAAGTAACTTACAGAAGCGTTATCACAGAAAGGTCGAGAGCGGTAGAATGCAGTAGACTAGCTTTTATAGAATAATTTTGAGAATTTATACACAGGGTTGTTAGTAGAAAGAGAGGCTGTTCTATAGAGGGAGAAATAGTGATAGTAAGAGTGATATGAGTCTACAGACGGTAAACACCTGGAAATAAGCAATGGAAAAGTTTGGTTGAAGTAATTGAAGGTAAAACCAGCTATTAGTACAGGGTGCATGCAGGTAAAGGTGAAGATAGATTTCTACGAAGAGGCTACGTGACTGAACAATAGTATTTGGTTTGAAAGGAAACAAAGGCATGCACAAGATAAGAAGTGAAAGTATTTACATTGAAATAGAAATGAAATTTGGAATATTTAAAATTTACAAAAATACTATTTACACATTTGACAAAATTATAAGAAAATAATGTACTGTTCCGCTACAGTACCCCCCTGCTAGTAACAGGACGTTACGGAAAACCTGCTTGTAAGCGGTCTGGAAAGCGTACGCGTCTCCCAGCTCTGGTAATTGATTTTTCCTTGGACTGTCCTTGATGTTGTAACGGTGGAATATTCTCGGTCGTCTCTTGTTCGCTTGTTGTGGTAGAAGGTGGATCTGCTAAAACGTATGCTGGTTTAAGTCGATCCACAGTATGGTTACATTACGATGTACTGATGTTGACTAGAAATGTTTTTTCCGCACGTTGGACGACGGTGAATGGACCTTCGTAGGGCTGCTGCAAGGTTTCTTTGATGCCACCACGACTTACAAAGACCGAATTTGTGGTGAATAGATCTTTGAAGATGAACGTTTTTCTATCTCCATGGCGTCGTTCTTGCGTTGGTCGTAGGTTTTGTTGTACTTTACGGAGTTCCTGGACGAACTCAGATGCAGCCTCGTAAATATTAGAATTTGGGTTCGATCCTAAAAATTCCCCAGGAAGTCGCAGCGCTTCTCCGTACAACATCTCTGCTGCAGTAGCCTGCAAGTCCTCTTTCCAGACGGAACGGATCCCTAATAGAACTGTAGGCAGGATCCGTGTCCAGGAGTTACTTTGATGGCACATTATGGCGGCTTTGAGCTGTCGATGCAGGCGTTCTACCATACCATTAGCTGAGGGATGATAAGCGGTTGTGCGAATATGAGTCGTGCCCAATAAACTGTTTAACTGTTTAAAAAGGTACGACTCGAATTGTCTGCCCTGGTCAGAGGTGATTCGTAAGGGAGTCCCGAATCTGGCTATCCAATTATCGTAGAGGGCACGAGCGACGGTTGTTGCTTCCTGGTCAGGAATGGGAACAGCTTCAGGCCATCTTGAATACCGATCAACCATCGTGAGACAACACCTGCATCCTTCCGACGGCGGCATGATAACGATGTCGATATGAATGTGTTCAAATCTCGCCGATGTTGATGGAAACGTACCCACAGGAGCTGCTACATGTCGAGTTACTCTGGAACGTTGACAGGCTATACAGGATCGGGCCCATTCTCTGACGTCCTTTTTAGCTGACGGCCAAATGTAACGTTGAGTCACAAGTTTAACCGTTGCATTGACCCCTGGGTGTGAAAGGTCATGGACGGTGTGAAAAGCTGCTCTTCGGAAACCTTCTGTGATGAAAGGACGGGCTATGGGCATGGAAATGTCGCAAAATACTGAGATGTCAGTTCCTGGTAATTGAAGGAGTTTCATCTTAAGAGACGAATCGTCGGTAAGGTATTCCTTCAATTCTGGATCTTTTTTTTGAGCATCCGCTAGTGCCTTGTAATCCAGAACAGCTTGTAGTTCTTCTATGCGGGATAGTGCATCCGCAACGACGTTATCTGCACCGGAAATGTGTTTGACGTCACTAGAAAATTGCGAAATAAAATCCAAGTGTCTGATTTGTCTCGGGGAACATTGATCGTGTTTCTTTTTGAAAGCGTAGATAATGGGCTTATGGTCTGTAAAAATTGTAAATGGGCGTCCTTCTACCATATATCGAAAGTGTTTTACGGAAAGATAAATGGCCAGCAACTCACGATCGTAGGCGGCGTAGTTCAACTCAGTAGGTCCTAGTTTTTTCGAGAAAAAATCTAATGGCTGCCAATGGTTGTCGACGTGTTGCTGTAGGACTGCCCCGACGGCGTAGTTTGACGCGTCGGTGAAAATTGCTAGCCTCGCATGCGGCTTTGGGTGAGCTAGCAGCGTTGCTTGTGAAAGGGCTTCTTTGCACGATTCAAACGCCTGCATAGACTCTGGTGTCCAAGATACAGGTTGTTTTCCTTTGACGTTGCCTTGTAGGAGGTCGTTAAGTGGCGCTTGTATCTCTGCTGCCTTCGGAACAAATCTACGGTAAAAATTTAGCATAGCTAAGAATTGGCGAAGGTTCTTAACGGTCTGTGGAAGCGGAAACGACCGAATAGCGTCTACTTTTTCGGGAAACGGGTGTGTACCTGTACCGGAAACAAGGTATCCAAGGAACTTGACTTCCGGTTCGCCGAATACACACTTGGACGGGTTGATTATTACACCATATCTTTGTAGTCTCTCGAATAACGTCCGTAGGTGGTCCATGTGTTCCTCTATTGACAAAGATGCAATCAAAATGTCATCAATGTACGAAAACAAAATTCTAGGCCTTGTAAAACTTCATCGATGAATCGTTGAAAAGTTTGCGCAGCATTTCGCAAACCAAAACTCATGTGAGTAAATTCGAATAGGCCGAAAGGTGTCGTAATTGCTGTTTTCGGCACATCGTCTTCAGCGACCGGGATTTGGTTGAACGCGCGTACCAGATCTATTGTGGAAAATATAGTTTTTCCACTGAATGTCTAGGAAAAGTCCTGGATGTGCTTGACAGGATATCTATCAGGACACGTCCTAGCGTTAAGGGCGCGATAATCGCCACAGGGTCTCCATTCGTCGCTGTTTTTCGGAACCATGTGGAGTGGTGATGCCCAGGGACTCTTAGAAGGACGAGCGATCCCCAATTTCACCATGGCCTCGAATTCCCTTTTAGCTGCTCTCAGTTTGTCGGGAGCAAGTCGTCGTGGTCGTTGTGCGACGGGAGGTCCGGGGGTGGTAATGATGTGGTGCTTCGTCGAATGGGCTGCGAATTTGAGAGTACCTCCTGGTCGGGTTGTTCCCGGAAATTGTTGCAGTAGGTCATGAAATGGTGACGAACCTGAAACTGTCTTAATGGATGGCAACTTACACTCATCACCTTTCCTTGGGACGTGAGATGAGTAGTTGAGTCCAGAAGACGTTTGTTTTTCATGTCAACCAACAAACCAAAATGGGACAGGAAGTCGGCGCCGATAATTGGTTTTGAGACGTCAGCCACAACAAAACGCCATGTAAACTGTCGTCGGAGTCCTAGGTCGAGGGTTAACGTTAATGTCCCGTAGGTAGCGATAATGGTACCATTTGCAGCGGACAGTTCGTAGTTGGACTTCTGTCTATGTTCCGGAAGCAGCGAACGCGGAAATACGCAAAGATCGGCACCAGTGTCAATAAGATAACTTACTTTTGTTGACCCATCGATGATAAATAATCGGCGTGAATGGTGTGTAGGGCCGTTGTCGTCGGTCGCCATCAACGACTGACCAAGTCGTTTCCCGAAGGATTGCCTTGAAAACTGCAGGGTTTGGTACATTTTCTTGCGTTACCTCCAAACCGATTATGGTACCAACAAAATTCACTATGCCTTGGTCGTGAATGTGAACGCGATTGAGGATTAGAACGTGATCTCGTTCGAAAACGTTGAGGATGGTGTGCTGGTACTTGGTTAATTTTTATAGCCGCTAACTCTTGGAGTGCAGTTGTTAGTGTATTTTCTAATAAGTCTAACCTGCTATTTACGGTACTGTTGGTTGTGGATGTCTCTGCTACGTTGTTAAATTTTCCATATGCTTCGGCAATGGTGTCCGCAATCTCTGCTCTTTTCTCGAGCGGTAAGTCTTTATACGCAGCTAACAGGGCCTGGATATGTTTCGGTAGGCGGGTTGACCAAAGGGTTTGCAGGATGTCCTCAGGGAATTCACTACCAGCGAGGTTACGTAAGTGTCGCAGGAACTGTGTTGGCTTGCGATCACCCAGTGGTTCATTTTCGAGCAGTTGTTTCGTGTTTTGCTCTTTCGATGAACCCATACGTTTAATTAATTCACTTTTTAAAAGTTCGTAAGTTCTCTCACTACGCGGTTTTACAATAACATCGCGAACTTCCAGGGCGTATTTTTGATCAAGAGCACTTAACGCGTACCCGAACTTTGTACTGTCCTGCACTATACCTGCCGCGTCAAAACTACTTTCTAGCATAGAAAACCAGAGTTCTGGATCCGAAGGGATGAAAACGGGCATTTTCACCGAAACGCGGTCGATCGATGTACCTTCCGCACTATGTGATCCGCACTTTTCACTATTCATGGTGAATGTAAAATTACTCAATGATTTAGTTAATGTTCGAATTAAAACGAAGTTGTTACATGCACTTTTACGGAGTCACCACTTTAGCGTTTTGATAAGTTTATATGAAATAATTAGGAGAAATAAAACACTAATGAAACTTAAGAGTTTATGTACACGTAACAAGAAAACCACGAATAGAAAATATATATATACACAAGAAGAAGAATACACAAAAGTTGAAAACACGTAACTGAATCAAAAACACAAAATAACAAAGTAACTTACAGAAGCGTTATCACAGAAAGGTCGAGAGCGGTAGAATGCAGTAGACTAGCTTTTATAGAATAATTTTGAGAATTTATACACAGGGTTGTTAGTAGAAAGAGAGGCTGTTCTATAGAGGGAGAAATAGTGATAGTAAGAGTGGTACGAGTCTACAAACGGTAAACACCTGGGAATAAGCAATGGAAAAGTTTGGTTGAAGTAATTGAAGGTAAAACCAGCTATTAGTACAGGGTGCATGCAGGTAAAGGTGAAGATAGACTTCTACGAAGAGGCTACGTGACTGAACAATAGTATTTGGTTTGAAAGGAAACAAAGGCATGCACAAGATAAGAAGTGAAAGTATTTACATTGAAATAGAAATGAAATTTGGAATATTTAAAATTTACAAAAATACTATTTACACATTTGACAAAATTATAAGAAAATAATGTACTGTTCCGCTACAGATAAAACAGGTATGTACTATACAAATTTACAGTAACAGCAAAGTAATTTGTTGAAAAAGTATTTTTTTTTGTTTTTATTTTCGGGGATTGCCCATGCGATTGGGTAGTGTCGGATTCCCGAGGAAGATGTCCTCGAACCTACTGACTAAAACCTCTCCCTTCAGACCATTTTTCACTAGGCTGGTTAATCCCAGAACGGTTAACAGGGGTTCTACTGTAATAATTAAAAACTTATATAGGAATGAAACAATTACAAAATAAATGAACAATTCCGAAGTCATTGTAAACAGGTAACATATTTATGTAGTATCTAGACATCTGGCTTGACTTAACTTACTGGAATTTTTTAAACTACGACACACACACACAAATACTCAACAGTCGCCCTTTCACCATGCTTATATTTCCTAGACGTAAATTACGATGCTACATTCGGCCATCTCTGTAAAACATCTGGCCTCAGATGTTGTCTTCGTCGTCTTCATCTTCATCTATTTCTATCCCTACGGCCCATAGTTTTATATGGTCCACAGAGATCGACATTTGGTTTGGTCCTTCATGGTCTCCTATCTTTTGAACCACGTGCCGGTCGTTTCTTAAAGCTTTTGTAATTTTTCTTCTTCGAATCTATTAGCCCATTCTTGTTCTAATGCCTCCTTTACTTTGCTATCGTCGTTAAGTCGAGCGTTGACACCAAAAAGCAGATGGGACGGTGTTTTACCTGTGCTTCGAGAAGGTGTGGTATTTAAATATTGCTGGGCCTTTTCGACGTATTTTTACCAATCTTCCGGAACAGGGGCGGTAAGCTTGGTAAGCAGGGGAATAAGGGTACGATTCATTCTTTCTACTTGCCCGTTTCCTCTTGGTACACCTGTCGCAGTTGTAACGTGCCCGATATTTTCTTCTTCGCAGTAAGATCGGAAAGCATTGGACGTAAAAGCTGCCCCGCGATCTGATATAATTTTCTGAGGGTTACCGAAAATTGCGGATTGCTTGCGCAACCGATCAATTACTTCCGCTGCGTCGGTTGATTGCGTAGGATACAGCCACACGAATTTTGTAAACGCATCGATATATACTAGGATATACTGATATTTTTTCTTCGTTGTAGTCATTGGTCCAATGTGGTCTATGTGATAGGTTTGTGGTAAGTAAGTAGGATTTAACGTGCAGCAGCTGCCTTCGATAGGCTTATACACACGCCAGTTCCAGGCGTACCTGTACCTGGGTGGCCGACTAACCCCTGGGGTCTCTCTTACGCGCGATGCGGATTGGTCCCAGAGAGCCGAATTGCCGGGGTGCCCCGCTGAAACAGTTTAAGGCGGGTGGTTCGGGCTGGTGCATCAGCCGTCACCGGTGGGTCTATTCATGCACCGCTAGTACGTTATTTTTGAGGTTTTCAGTAGTGGCGCCTACAGAAACCTCGTGGTTCAGCATGCGGACCGCAGCCACTACCCGGCGAGTCCAACACCTACGATAGACGAGAGCGCGCCAAGGGCACGCCCCGGGCTCGGTGTCTATCCCCGCGGTACCAGTAGGCATTACTGGTTTGCCATCCTAGCGAGGGGCGATATTGCACTCGCGTTACCTCGCTAGTCCTCTCCGGGTTCGTAGGGTCGATACTCCCCAAAGCAGTGACAGATGTGACAGACATTATACCAGCATGCCCCAATACGCAATCCGCACTACCTTCGTGCTTATCACATATCACATTATTTGACTAGTACGTTACACCCTTTTCTTTTTCCTAGTTCTCTTTTACTGGGCATCGCCAAGGAGGCTTCAGCCTTCTCTGAAATAGCTGGCTCGCAAACTCGTTTAGGGCAGCACATCTCTCTTCCCTAGCTAGGACCTGGCTCACCATCGGCCCTCCCCCGTTGTAGAGAGGACACTCGACTAATAAGTGTATCCTACGGGTCCCCCACACAAACACG
This sequence comes from Agrilus biguttatus, assembly GCA_963921985.1. NCBI lineage: Eukaryota > Metazoa > Arthropoda > Insecta > Coleoptera > Buprestidae > Agrilus > Agrilus biguttatus. The sequence goes on from OY998125.1 coordinate 19,996,456, forward strand.
CCTCACTTTCTGCCAGTCCTCTCTGGTACAAGAACCCATTCATACTACCATGTCCGGTGATCTGTACCCTGCTGTCATGTTAGGGTCAAACCATCCGATCGACCTCACGGTACGAACATCTGGAATGAACTCATACGTGACACGGCCGTTTACCGACCGATCCCACTCGTCTTGCCACCTTCGTAGCAATCGTCTCTCTATGACCTTTCTTATCTCACGTATAGACAGCCCGGCGATGTCATCATCACTCACTACGTCACCGGGGTCCATCGTTATCCCTTGTTTCGCTTTGAAGGTGAGCGCACGCCTCTAAGCTCCAGTCCCCACGGGAGTTCTCCCATGAGGACCTCCATTGCCTCTGTAGAGACCGTGCGGCACACCTTCAGGCTGGCCAACAGTGCTACCCTTTCACATCTCCTTAGCTGAGCACTCCCAGTCTGGGTACGGAGCGTCTGGTACCAAACGCTTGATCCGTACAAGGCACAGGCTGTAAGCAGGCCCTTATACACACATCGTACAGCCCGCTTGCCTAGCCCCCATTCAGTGCGCAACACCCTTCTGAGAGGCCCCACCACCGTAAGTAGTTTACCCCTCAGTGTGGCCCGAAGGCCATCCTTTCTCCCACGCACATACCGAGGTATTTTACGGTGCGCACACTCTTCACGGTGCAGTGGCCGCTCCTTAGGTAGGGGGCCTGCTACCGGCCAGTTCGCCTTTCAGCAATATACCACACGCTTTCTGGGTAGAGACTGCAACGCCAACCGACTCTCCCCACCTCACTGCTGCACCTAACGCTATACTACCTCGATGTTCTAACGACCTGCGACTATTACCCTCGACCAAGATCAGAAGGTCGTCGGTAAAGGCAACAACGCACGTCCCACTGTCCCCGTACTCATGTAACAGGTCGTCCATCACAAGGTTCCAGCACTCTGGACCACTGACGGATAACTGGGGACAACCTCTAGTGACTAGCCTACTCACATAGGTTCTCGATCCGTAGGCGCTAACCTCTCTCTCGTGGAAGTAGCTACGCCAAAGGGCGAGCTCTTCACATCCAACTCGTTGGAGCCTCGCGACAATACGGCTCCAGTGCAGGTTGTTGAACGCGCCTGAGAAATCAATGAACAGTCCTAGAACGTAACGTTTTTCAGACATGTTCACCACCCGCTTCACTTCACACCAGGCACTTTCAATGCTCTGGCCAGGCTTGAACCCGTACTGCTTATCACTTTGCTGGTCGCCCAGTTTCGCTCGCAGTCGGAATACCATCAATCTCTTCAGGACCTTCCCCAGGACCGGTTATATGCAAATAGGCCTATACGATCCGGGGTTGGCCCGATCTTTATTTGAAGCCTTGAGTAGGGTTATTACCCTCTCAAGCTTCCACTGTCTTGGGAAGACGCCTGTCTGCAGACATCGGTCGTAGAGGCACTTGACGTGCGCAGGGATAACTTTCCACAGTCGCTTGACCATTTCTGGTAAGATCTCATCTACTCAAGGCGCTTTACCGGCTCTGAGCCTGCCAATGGCAGCTTCAATTTCTTCCCGATCAAAGTGCATGCCTAGCTCCCTGATTTGGGCCCCGATGCCCAGAGTCGGACCTTTGGGGAACCACGTTTTCAGGAGCAACGCTGTATTCTCTTCCCAGGTTTGGCCGACATCGTCGCCCACCCGGATCTTTGCTAGCGTATGTTTCTTTCTCTTCCCGCGGCAGATCCTGTAGACCTGCCCCCACGGGTCGCGATTTCCAACTTCGCTGACAAACTCTTACCAATTCCATTCCTTCTTCGCCATTAGTTCCCTCTTATAGGATCGGACATCCTCCCGATAGGCCCCTTCAAGGACTCCTACGTTCGGGTGTCCTCTCTCCCTTGGATTCCCTTCCTCTTCCGCCTGAGGCCATTCCTCAGGTTTCGGAGTTCACTTGTCCACCAGGACGGAGATGCCCTAGCTGGTTTTTTAACTCCCCGCAGCCACTGGTCGTTTGCGTTCACAATCCATTCTTGCAGCTGCGATACCATCCCGCTGAGGTTCAGCTTCCCAAAGACAGCCAAGGGACTGGCTCCCCGAAGCAATGCCCCCTCCCAACTAGGCCAACAGGCTTCCCTTGTTGACGAGATCGGGAGTTCGGACAGTTCTCCGGTGTTTAAATTTGCTGCATTAGTGGTAATCTCGATAAGAATGGGATTGTGATCGCTAACGGTCCAGCTCGGTTCTAATCTCCCAGCAATATCACCGCGCAACCCCCTTGCAAGGGTGACGTCAATATCGCTCGCTCCGACAGGCGTATCATAGGTCTACGTTACTAACTGTTGATATTGAACGAGAGAGAGCAATGAATTTAGTGCAAGGGCTTCGTTTTATCAAAATAAAAGTACACGGCAATTGTAAAATATTTAATGATTGAAACAACTATGTACACAAACGTCTTGATACTCGTAACGGCTTCTGCCCTTCTACCCCGACTACCTGGGTCTTTTGGGGTGCGACCTGGTGTCTTTCGTAGAAATTACTTACAAGCTAGCTCAAAACTTAAAAAGAAAACATCTGGCTTGACTTAATTTACTGGAATTTCTTAAACTACGACACACACACATACTAATACTCAACAGTCGCCCTTTCACCATGCTTATATTTCCTAGACGTAAAGTACGATGCTACATTTAGATATGCTCACAACTAAGTTACTTGATCCACTTAGATCCACACAGTGAATGTAACTATGGAAGTGATATATTTACTTATATGCTAAGGTGTAGTGTTGTTGTTACAAACATGAACAAGATGTTGACAATAGTATTAACAAGAAACTGTAGTGCCACCATGTTATTTGAGGTTTCATAACGATCTAAGACTTTTCCTCCTTGTATGTGGTGTAATAGTTTTAGATTATTTTTATTACAAGTATGGTTATTTTCTATTAAATGAGAGGAGAGACCAGAACAATGATTATTGTGTATAGCGTTACGAATATGTTCATTACAGCGGGTGGCAATTGATCGTTTGGACTTTCCAATGTATATTGTTGAATAGTCAGAGCAGGTTATTTCATATACACCACTATTCTCAGAATTATCTGGCTTCGTATTTAATTTGTTGTTGACAAGAAATTTGCTTAAGTTTGAGTTATTAAAATATGCCGGTTTGATTTTACAAAAACCTGGCCTTCCCATGAGCTCATTTATCTCTCCCTTCTATGCTGAATATTTTATGAACCATTTCAAAAAGTTCCTAGAAACTAATTTTAAAAAAAAGCATTCGGCCGACCTGAGTTAAGTTCATTAAAGAGGAATGCACAAAGGTTTATTCATTTTTTTTTCATTTATTTATTGCTAGGAATAGAATACATATGTAAATGTAATATGATGTACCGCTGTAGAGATGCGAAATACCTGTTCGCAGCATCCCGTATAAGAAACTAAAACTAAGACATAAAGGCAAAACATACAAAATACAATCTAAATGAAAAAAGAAAATCCCATATAGAAAATTGGAAAATTAAATTAATTCAATAGATAAATTAATAAATTGATAAATTGTTCTATAACTTAAAGATGTTTCCGAGATAGTGTATGGTAATTTTCACTAATCCATTTATTTAACTTGCTTTTAATCACACTGCTGCTACAATTTAAGACTTTTAGCTCTTTTGGAAGTTTATTGTAGTTGGGAAACAACTACTAAAAAACTACTTTTTTATGTACAGTTTTTACATGCTTTGGCACTATTATACTTTTGTTTCTGGTGATACTTTCCGATATACTATAACTAAGTCTTAGCGATTTATAGTGATAACACAAAAATTCCAGGGCGAACAATTGATGCACCTCCAATACATCACGTCTAGAATACCCATTTTTGTATTCATATATTTGGCAAGTTTATAGAAAACATAGACCAAGTACTTTGTTTTGTTTATAATATTGTAGATGTGCACATGCCGTTTCATATTGACGTCGAATATTACACCTAGATACTTATGATTGACATCCTTCTTACATTTCTGTCTCGAATTTTTATTGATAATTGAGTAGTAACATTATCCCTACAGCTGCCAAACATCATATGGACAGTTTTGTCTATATTCAAAGACAATTTGGTTTTAGTAAACCAGCTGTTAATCTTATTAAGGTACTCGTTAGTTACATCTTCGGCTTGTTTCCAGCTCTCGTATCCAATCATAACAGCAGTATCATCTGCGTACGATATTATAGATCCATCAAGAACAATACCCAATATGCCGTTTATGTAAATCAGAAATAGTAATGGTCCAAGTATTGTGCCTTGAGATACACCCGTTTTTATTTCGCTAAAGTCGCCATAAACATAATTGATTCGAACCGTTTGGAATCTTTCAGTCAAATAGCTTTTCATAAGTAAATTTGCATGCCCTCTTATTCCAACATTGTTTAGTTTGTCAAGTAGAATTACATGGTCGACAGTATCAAATGCTTTTGCATGACCAAGAAAAGCAATAACAGTAGCGTTATTATTATTCAAGTTTCATAAATAAAATTAGCGACAGTGTTTAGAGCATCACGTGTGTTTTTACCCTTAATAAAACCAAACTGATTTTTCGATAGTATTTTACATTTTAATATAAAAGCAAGATTGGTCTATAATTCATAATTTTGTTTCTACTCCCAGCTTTATAAATTGGTACCACTTCTTCACAATCTTATCATGGACTGTTTATAATATTTTTTGGTGTCATTTATATTTTTAAACACACATTCTTCTTCATATATATTCCTAGCCATTTTTATTACTTTATTAAGAGTTCTGACATATTTATGGTATTGATGTTTACAATGTTCATCACTTGTATTGAGTTTCCAGATTAGGTACAGCATGTTCTTAGTTTCTATGGATTATTACAATTGGTTTTACTTTTAAGTTATCCACTATTACTTCCAAATTTTGAACATTTTTATTAATGCTTCTTATATTTACATGTATCATTAGGCATCCATTCAAATTTAAATTGTGGTTTAGTTCGTGTATTGAATTATGTGTAATTTCAGATGTAGAATGATTATCTATAATTAGTTACTTCTTATAGTTTCTTATTTACATAAATTAAAGTTGTCTATATAATTGGGTATTACTGGTGAAACAATATAGTTTGTTTCAGAAAGTATCTTCTTGATTTTATTATTCCAAATAGTATATTTAGTTGTATGTGTCTGGACCAGGCGGTCTTGTATGTTGTTGTGTCGCCTCTGTATTGCAGCCGCATGTACACCGCAGTGATTCAGGACATGCGGCACTGTCTCCAAGTCATGGCCACACTTACGACATCCTTTGTTAACTTCTACCTGCCATCTCTTCGTCGCATTTAGGGGTAATACTCCTAATCTGGCGCGGTGAATAAAACGCCAATCACAGAACCGGGTAAAGCTCCCAGTTCTGAGGAAGTGATTGGAGGCTCTGTTTTTCCTAAAGGCCTCGAAGGCCTTTCCTTGGTCAGGCTTCCGTAGCAGTTGGTCGGCATAAAATTCATGCAGGTATTAACGGAGAGTCCTGCAGGCCATGTTTTTGGATTTGGGTGTGATAGCTGTTCCGTCCCTGCATCTTAGGTGGAGCTCCTGTCGATCCTCAACCCAAATCCATCGAAGCCATAGTTTATTGTTGAGTCTGTAAGTAGCGTTACGCACCCTGGCCCAGAAGGATGACCGCGTCGACGATCGAGGCAGACTCAGGTCTCCCGAGAGGTAACGGGCTATGTCGATGTTACTCACAATCCTCTTCTGTAGTCTCGCGGCGGTAGTTCTTCGGAGCATGTCCCTCGCGAGTCCGCTGACATGCGCATCAGGGGAGATAATCCTGAAGGCATGTGCTACCGTGTAGAGATCATATAGATCTCCCAACGGCAGGATACCGCCGCCCCCTTGAGAGGGTGGCAAAAAGACTAGCTCGGCGCTGGCTCGCTGAGGTAAATTCAGCCAGCCCTTAGCTAGTTTCTTAATAATCCTATCAGCTTCGGTAAGATATTCTTTTTGCAAATCTGCACCCTGCATGATAAAGTCGAGCCGTGGTTAGTGGAAATGCGCTGTCGGCAATAAAAACATACGGAGTAGGTTTATTTCTTCCTAATAAAGTATCGGCCTGTGGTATATTTAACGCATTTTGCTGGAGCTTTTCAAATAGAGATGTATGCCTAAACACACCCCCGTCCGAAATTCTTCCCTGACATCCAATGTCCGCGTATAAGAAATTGTAGTCGGCGTCAACAAGTGCAAGTAGAATAATGCTGAATCCTGACTTATAATTAAAAAAATTACTTCCACTATTACTTGGTGCTTGCAGCTGTATATGTTTGCCGTCTAAGGCGCCGATACAATGCAGAAAGTTCCAGGTATTTTCATATTGCTGGGCAGTTTCTAACCAATCGTCTTCATTTGTAGGCATCTGTTAAATAAAACCAATTTATAGTTTTACGTCAGAAAAATCTAATTAGAAGCAGCTCTTAATTGATACTGTCAAACAATTAATACTGTAAGCTGGAGATAAACTTATATCCTTTCTTATTTAGGATGGTGGTTTTTCCGATGAGACGAAAGATGACGTTGAATCCCAGTTACTAAATATATCACAAGAAGAAGAAAACGAAGCCGACGAGACTATTATTCCGCAACAGCGTTCCACGGCAGCAGTACTAGACTGTAACTTGACAACGACAACTAAAACGAAATCTAAACCTTCCGCCTCTTACAAACTAGCAGCTAAAAAACGTCCACAGGAGGACCCACGAGTGGAAGCAGCTTTGGCTGTAATCCAAAACATTGATGAGAAAAGAGCAAGAAAACACGATAAAAACGAATGTGCTTTATATGGCGAGTATGTTGGCAGTCAGTTGGAAAAATTTGCTGTAGTAAAGCACGAAATTGGAAAATATGTCACACCCATCGTCGTCGCCATATATATATATATAATGTTATTATTTTGATAATCTGGGAACTATAATAAACACATGTGTTGCTCTGAAAAACAAAGTATTTTATTATTTTTTTAACACTTAAAATTTTACAAAAACAACTTAGATATACCTGAAAAACAAAGAAATGACATTTAAGGTTTATTATTATCACTGTCGTTCCCTTTTACAATTTTGGATAAGTTTACAATCTTTGGATTTATTATGATTACTCTATCTGTTGCACTTTGTGCTTATTCTTTATTGACACGTCGCACTCGTGTTAACTACTACTATTTTTCCTACGCTGTCTCCCCCTATGGGCTAATGAATAAACCTGAATTGGCGCGGCGTTTAAATCTAAGTTAAAGGAATACATTTGCTTTACATCTCCCCCCCTCGGAGAGAAAATTTTTCCGAAAATTTTATATACATAAAACTTAGGAATATACATCATATACAGGAGCAGGTATTAGTTTTGATATGTGAAATAGGCTTGATTCTGATTTTTTTCTTCCCGTGTTTATCTTATATATTGTAGAAGATACTTTTTCTATGATTTCAAAAGGTCCGATTCTTAGTTCATCTAGTTTTTTTCTGTTAAGTTTGTTTCCATTTTCAACATAAACTTTGTCTTTTACGTCAAATTCATAGTTTTTACGATTTTTGTCATACAGATGTTTGTTATAGGTATGTGATTTGATTGTATTTTGAAGTGCTTCTTTTTTATCTTTTATCCAATCATTTTTTGATATTGTTTGTTTTAATTCGTTTGGTAAAATTTGAGCATCTGTTCCATTTAATAAATACCTTGGAGTGAATCCAGTAACACAATGTATAGTGTCATTATATTTATGTATGCATTCTTGAGCTATTGTTGTCCAGGCTTTTTTTCTTGTTTCTTCATTTATTTTGCATCTTATTTTGTTAACTATTGTCTGGTTCAATCGTTCATTAAGTCCATTTGAAAATGGTGCGTTTACTGCTGTGAATATTATTTGAATATTCTTTTCAGATAAGAATTGTTTAAATTCTTTTGAGTTTATTCCTGGATATTGGTCACTAAGAATCATACCTATTTTATTTGATTCTAATATATTGTTTACTAATTTTATAAAATCAGTAGCATTTTGGGTTTTGGATGTTAATATGTATGCATATCTTGTGAAATGATCTACTAGGAGGTGTAAATATCTTTTTGTTGATCTTGAGCCTCCAAATCCTCCAATGGTATCTATTGAAACTATCTCGAATGGTTTCGTTGCTGGACCTAAGTGAGACATTAAGCCAAATTTGTTTTGCCCTCTTGATTTATTTTTTATACAAATTTCACAATTTTTACAGACCTTTTCTATATTTTTTATCAAATTTTTCGCTGTGTAATATGGGCTTATCTTCTTTTGCAATTGTTTTATACCTATGTGGCACATTTCGGTATGTATTGTTTTTATAAGTTTTAAACTTAAATCTTCTGATAAAATAATTTTTTCTTTTTTTCTTGATTTTTTGTAGTAGACATTATGTTTTTTTATCAGTTTTGATTTTTTATTCTGTATGTCTGTGTTTCTGTTCTGATCTGAAATTATGTCATCTAGTTTTATTAAATTAACTGTTTTCAGCTGGTCTTCGTTATTTTCTTCTGGTTCTAATACTGGATTTCTACTTAAACAGTCTGCTTCTGTATTGTTTTTGCCCGGATTATATTTTATATTAAAATCATATTGTGATAAGTAATATGTTAAATCTCCTAGTTCTTCGTCTGTTCTGGCTTTTATATTCATGTTTTCTAATGGTTTGTGATCTGAAAATACTGTAAAAGTTTTCCCTAGTAACCAATATTGCCAATATTTTATAGCTTCTTTAATTGCGAAGCATTCTAGATATATTGCTTTTTTCTTTTTTTGTGCTTTATTTAATTTCTTTGAAAAATAAGCTACTGGTTTTTCATTTCCATCTTTTTGTATTTGTTTTAAGACTGCACCTATGCCTTCTAGTGATGCATCTGTATATATTACTATTGGTAAGTCTTGATCGAATATTTCCAGAACTGGTTGTGCACATAGCAGTTTTTTTATTTCTTCGAATGCTCTTTGGCATTCTTCTGACCACACAAATGGTTGATTTTTTCTGAGTAGGTTATGAAGAGGGTCTAAATTATCGTACCTTTTGGAATGTAATTATGATAGAAATTTATTTTCCCTAAAAATTGCCTTATATTTTTTTGTGTTCTTGGGATCGGAAATTTTTTTATCGATATTAAATTATCTTTTAGTGGTTTTACTGAATTATTTTCTATTATATGTCCCAAGTATTTAACTATTAATATCTAATGTAGAAAAGTACTTACAGTTTCTCGTTTTCATCATTAAATCTTCGATTAATGGGAATGGTTGTGCTTGTGGCATTACTATTTTGTTTAAGTCTCGGAAATCTATGCATAGTCTGGATTTTTTATTATCGTCTCTTTTAAATGCTAATGTTACAGGAGCTGCAAATGGACTGTATGACTCTTCTATAAGTTTTTTTTCTAACAACTTGGATATTTGTTCTTCTATTTCTTTTTTGTCCTCTATCGTACATTTATATGGTCTTTTGCAGCAGTATTTATCTACTAATAGATCTATGCGCGCTTCATAATGTTTTACTTTTCCGACATCATATTTATCTTTGGCGAAAATTGACTTATATTTATTAATCACTTTATTTATTTCTTTCTTTTGATCTTCTGTTAAGTGATTTATTTTTATTTCAAAGTCCTCTTCTTTTATATGTTCGTTGAAGTTTACCAAATTTTTCTCAGTTTCTTCTTCGAGATTCAGACCCATATCTTGGGTTTTTTCCTCTGCATTTTCTTCTTTATCTATCTTTTTATTTTTTTGAAAAATCTGCAGATTTTCGTCTTGGATTAGTTTGAATTCTTTTATCATATCTAATCCAATGAGAAAATCATATTTGAAGTGTTTCTCATCTATGATGTAGACATCTACTTTCTTCTCTATATCTAATATTTTTATTTTTATAGTTGTCGAACCATTCGTTTTTTGGACACCATTAATTGTTGATAGGTTTGCATTATTAACTCCATTATTTTTGTTCTCTTTTATTTTTAAATATTTGGAGTTTATTAAGGAAACGTTCGATCCCGAATCATAGATTCCTTTTATTTTTAGTTTGCTTTCTATGACTAGTCCGACCGTTATTAATGGTGTCTCTACTCGTTTTTTTGGTCTGCATTATTTAACTCTGTCTCTATTACAGAGTTATTAACATGTTTTATGTTCTTTTTTTCTTTATTTTCGTTGAACCAACAAGATGATTCAACATGGTACCTGGTGCCTTTATTTAATTTTTCGCATATTGAGCACGGTTTTTTTTCGCTTTTATTTTCTGAGTTCGTGCTTGTCTTTTTAAATGTGTTTTTCTTAATCATGCTTTCGTACTTACTTATTTCGTTGAATAGATCTACTGTTTCTTTTATTGATTCTCTGTCAATTTTGTTTAATATGTATCCTGGTAAACCTGCCGCAATGAGATCTATTAGGGTACCTTGGTCTATTGATCTCCTCATATCTATTAAAAGTTTTTCTTTTCTCATAGCGTAATCTAACAGCGGTCCTTCTTTATATTTAAATAATAATGCATAAGTAACTGGATTCCATCCTTTATTTGCAAAAGTTTCGCAGAATTTTCTTCTCCAATCAGCCCACGTGGCGTCTGCCGTTAGTTTGACAAACATTGAGCTGTACCAATCCTTGCAGCTTCCATCCATAAAAAATCTTAATGTTTCAGTCTTTTTTTTATCTTCTCTTATTTCGAATCGGTCGCATTCTCTTTCGAACATCTCAATCCATTGGCTCGGATTGGTGTTTTTGGTTGTGAACTTATTTAATATAAATTTATCTGTGACGACTTTGGTGTTGTTTGTATTGGGCAAGGCCTGTGCATTTTCTAGTAGTTTTTCTAATATCTTGTTTAGGTTACTCATGCTTTCTTGCTCACCTGTTTTACTAGTGGTTCCCTGGGCTTCTTCGATTTCCTCTAGATATTGATCAATGAACTGGATATTTCCCGCTTCATCCACGTAATCTTTCTCTAATTCTTTTGTTAGTTTGATCCAAACTTTCCTTTCATTGTGTCTCTTCCTTAGGCTGTTTTTTACTTTCTTGTACTGCTCCGTAGTAATCAGCTGTTCATGGTGAGCCACGCTTTGTAGGTTATCTGGTATTTTATACAGTCGTCCGCCTTCTGTTGCAATTGAAACTAGGCATATGATATTTGTCTTACCATCTTCAGCTGATTTCACTTTAAAATCGAAACGGAGACTCTGCATTTTGTTTTTATAAACAAAAATGTCGTTTTATAATGTTATTATTTTGATAATCTGGGAACTATAATAAACACATGTGTTGCTCTGAAAAACAAAGTATTTTATTATTTTTTTAACACTTAAAATTTTACAAAAACAACTTAGATATACCTGAAAAACAAAGAAATGACATTTAAGGTTTATTATTATCACTGTCGTTCCCTTTTACAATTTTGGATAAGTTTACAATCTTTGGATTTATTATGATTACTCTATCTGTTGCACTTTGTGCTTATTCTTTACTGACACGTCGCACTCGTGTTAACTACTACTATTTTTCCTACGCTGTCCCCCCCTATGGGCTAATGAATAAACCTGAATTGGCGCGGCGTTTAAATCTAAGTTAAAGGAATACATTTGCTTTACATATATATACCTTAAAGAATGCAAAATAAAGTTGATCTTATCTTATCTTCTTTCTCGGTAACAGAAAACAACAAACATTTACAAATGGTCGTAACATATTGAAACTCAGCATAGGTGTCCTAATTAAATTCGTGAAGAAAAAGAAAGAAAGTATCACTACTTACCAATAGTTTGACCGTGAACAGTTTTTACTTCAAATGGTTCATAAAAAATATATTCAGAGAAATAATTTCGGAGCAATTCAGGATTCATCACAGATTTGGAAGCTCCTGAGTTGATAAGAATTTTGCAGTTATATAAGTCGGACTTAATATAGGGTAGTCAGGGTGTTTTGGTTAATAGGGTATTTAAATTATTTAAGTCTAAGTTGTCTGTTCGTTCGTTGAGGCTTGTACAGGAAAATTTTCGTTTTCAATGGGTTGATGTTCAGGGTAGTTGTCTTGTTTGGGAGTAAAATAATGAAAGTTATTAATTGGAGTATATGCGTTTCCGAATTCGGCATAAACGTATCCGTTTTTTTCTTCGTCAACGTCGAATTGTTGTTCAGATTCTAAATTTGTCAATTCTTAGAATACAAAAGTGGGTTTTTGTCCTGGCCTAGATTGAAAATAATTTCGTCGAGTTGGGCATTTATTAAATTGAGAAACGGTCCTCATAGAAACATCGTTACTATGGACGTTATTTTGTGGACAATTTTGAAAATAATTATGGGCCTTACTTGCGGTTGGGGTTGTTGTCTTTGTGGTTGAAGAAATACAGGATGAGTTTGTGTTTTTTTTTATAAATGGTGTGGGTTAATTGTCCATGTACTGTCAGAAATGTATTCATTCTATTTGCACTATTAAAATTAGAAAAATTAGGTTGTGGTCTTTATTAAACAAAGTACGTTAGGTTTAATTTGTTGTATGGGTGCCATTTGTTTAACTGGTTTATAATTTTGAATTTTGCGCATTTGTTCGTTCATAGATGCGTTTAAGTTTATATAATCTAATTCTTTGAAACTTTTAAGTGCATCCAACATAGTACATTGTTGGCCTAATATATAAAAGATGTTGTCTGTATGGGTTTTGGATTGCCGCACAGAAAACATTAACAGCTTCTCTTTTATAATGATTCCTACGATAAACCTGATCTACATACTTCATTTTCTAATGCTTCGGACAATTCAGACAAAATATAGTTAATACATAAATAAAATTGCTCATAATGTTCGTTTTGTAACATATAACTAGAAATTAATTTATTATAAAGTAAATCTACAGATTGAATATTACCAAAGTGTTCTTTAAGCAATTATTTAAGAAATTCCCATGTAACAGGTTTCTCGACTGAATATAAAGCAGTTGCATCACCTTTTAACTTATTTACAATTGCATGAAATTTTAGATTGATATATTCAATAGAGGAAGTAGGTGCATTTATATAAAAAAATTCGCATGCTGCTATAAATTGGCTTAATTCGCTCTTGTTTCCACCAAAATTGAGAATTGCTGCATAAAACAAGTCGAATTTTACCTTAAAATCTCCGGCAGAGATTGCAACTGGAAATGCAGATCCCTGAGAGGTCTGTACTTCTCATACTTGAGATTGGGATATAGTAGGAGGGATACTCATTGTGAATGAATTAAGGATAATTATTAGTACAAACAATATAATAATTGTAAACGCACTGACCTAAAATCCGCCACAATGTCCTGCTACTTAGATACCCTGTGAAGTTGTTCTTCCTAACCAAATCTTTAAATTTACTTGAAGCTAATTCTCTAGGTCGATCCAGAGGTGATGATTCCCAGATAGCCTCTTTGTTCTTCTTGTATACCAAACAAAGCGAAGCTGAGCCTCGAGGTTGTTCTTCTTTTCCTATCAAAATAGAATACCTTCTGGTATCCTACTGACTGCGCTAGTAATTCAATAAGGAGGAATGCACTTTAAAAAAAAGGTTTATTCTTACAACGAACTATTTATTGTGAAGTACATAACAACACGAATGTTATATTAAGACTTAAAACTAATTGTCATTGTAGCATCAACAATGACCACAAAATATGTGATAGTAAATTATACACTACACCTTGTATTTTATATATGTTAGGTATATATTATATATCATTTATTATATCTCTATTATTACATACGTGAAACCAACTGAAATTTTGCGCATATTGCAAGAACAATTCGGAAATGAAACGCTTTTGTGGCCATGTGTAAAAGTTTGTTGCAATAAATTTAACGATGGGCGTAATCATATCGAAAATGTAAATCATCCTCGTTAGAAAACTTATTGAAGGGAATCGCCACGCCACGCCACTGTGCTTCAGATATCTGGTGAACTTGGCATAAGCTATGGGAGTGTCCACACAATCATAACGAAAATCTTGGGATTCCGAAAAATTTCAGCTCCATTTAGAGAGGAGGGTGAAATTTTTTTGCACAAAATTAAAACGGGATGAAAAAACTACCAATGCGTTGGGCAAAATGTGTAGACAAACAAGGGCGATATGTCGAAAAATAAAGAAATTTGTGTTTTTGTGAAACTTTTCAAAATAAACATTTATATCATAATATAGAAACTTTATGAAAGCATGTGGTAATAATTTACTTACAATTTTTTACGGTTAATTAATGTAACCTCAGGTTTCGGCAGCTGAGATTAGGATGCCTTTTAAGAAAACTAGACATCCAGTCTTTACCAGCCATCTTTCTATCTTCATTAAATTTGTTAGGTATGGCGTTCCTTTCAACATACTCGAAAACAGCTTGTCGAGTCTGGATGGGGGTTAAACCAAAAGACATTTTTGACAAATGCAGCAAATGTTGACAAATCTCGTTCTGCTGTTCTTCTGTAAAAACTGTTCGAGCTCCCATCCTTGCAAGATAATAATGACCTTTCTTTATTCTATCGCGTATAGTGTTTAAAGGTACGTTGAAATGACGTGCACACCCTCTTTGCATTGCTCCATTGTGGACAGCTTCCAAAGCAGCCTTCAAGGATGCTTCTGCCTATGAACATTTATCTGTAGTTCGTTTCCTTTTATTTGTCATCTGGAACAAAAAAAATGCCTTATGAGGTGTTCATAGGCAACGAAAATAGAGTAGCACAATGCCGTACACATGAAGATAATACCATACACTGGAGGGTAATGGCGTGCGTGCGTACGGGAATACCCGCATCTACTATGTAGGCTAAAAAATAATACTACAATGCTATTTGTAATATTTCAACTTACCTTTCAGGCTAAAATCAACCACAAACACTACTTGTTCGTACATTGGTAGCACTGTTTTGGAAAACCAATTCAATCACTGTTCGCAGTAATTACATGGTCACAGCGGTTTTATACGACGCAATGTATGAAACTTTGTTTCGATGAGGAAAGTTTCTGTTGATAGGTAGATTTTTAATTCTTGCAGCCATCTACTAGATATCTAAGGAGGCGTTGTTTTATTCTTCAACTTTTCTAAAATAGATGGCGTGATACCCGCCTCTCCCCTAATAGTGTCATTTACCGGAAGTATTTTTAATTTTGATAATTCAATTATTTTAAAAATGTGGATTTTATCTATTTCTATTAATTGATTCCTCTCATATATTAGTTTAAGGTGTGTTAAGATATCTTTGAGATCAGACACAGTTAACATTTCTAAATTCGTGATATCGTTCAAAGCTAAGGAAATGGTTATTTGAATAGTCAGGAGCGAATTTAATAATTTCGAGAAGCATAAATATTTCCTTGTATTACCTGTTCGATAATAATTTCATCTTTTAGAATTTTATTTGCATTAAAGAACATATTAATTGAATCTCTAATCAATATCTTTCTCGTAACGTTTTGTTATATGATTAGCAAATGAGTCACTTATTAATCGGTTTGGTAATTTCCTCTATTTATTGAATAGTTTCACTATATTATTGCTTATTTCATCATAGTCATTTTGATCTAAATTTCCTGTAATGTATTTTATGGCAGATCCAATGAAGTTGAATAACGCACGTTTGTGTATTCTCGATTTAAATTTTAAAATCTTATTATCAATTAGCTTTAAGTTATCTCTTAAATAATTTGTTGACGCGTTATCAGTGCTCATTATATCTAAAACTGCTAAATTTTCTTGTAACTCTTGGTATCTTATTCTAAAGTCACTAATATTAATATAGAAATAAAACCTATGATAATGATTAAGCATTCTTGCTGCACCTACATCTTCTAAAAAGTATCCTATGTTGCGTACGTCTTCAATGAGAATTGCCTGGTTTAGGGTCGTCAGGGTCAGTCTGTAACGAAAAATCTTTTCTGATTCTCCGAAGGTTTCGGAAATGACTTTCAACTGGTTGCATTGTTGTATCGTTAATACCTATTATTTTTTTTTCTGCTGATATGACATTAACCTTTTTAAAACGAGGGCTACTTTTGTTACGGTTTGATTTTTCATCATGAACGTAAACAACGGGCTCGTTAATAATAACAGTTCGAGATTTTCGTTATGTTTTTCTAGAGGTCTAGAACCTTTGTCTTTCTGTTTATGGTATAGTTGTTCATAAAAGGGTAAAATTTCATCTTTTCTTTTCTGATTGTATTGTTCGTATATGTGTCGTTCTAAGTCAATTTCGTGTATATATAAATCTTCGTATAGTCCATAAAGTAAATTAAAAGGTGAGAATCCAGTTGTCATATGTATAGATTGATTATAGACTAATACTGCTGTCGTCATAAAATCTCTAATAGAACTTTTGGGATTTTTTTATTTAGCTATGCGTATTTTTTTCGAGAATGGGTTGAATGCACCCGTTAACTGGAGAATCGGAATTGTGGTTATTTGGCGTGGTATAATGTAATTCAATTTTGAATAAGCTACAAAATTAATTCTTTGAGTAAATCATTTTGAAATTCGGAACCGTTATCACAAACAATCTTTTTTGGATAGTTGTGATGGCTGAAATAATGACGTAATTTATTCAATATAGTAAGATTGTGTGTATTTAGAAAAGAGGTCAATCATAGTTAAAAACTTATTATTATTGAATATGAATATGTCTATATGTAAAACGTCAAAGGGCCTTTTAGCGAGAATAGGTCCTTGGAACTGAATTTTATAATTTTTTAAGCGAATTGTAAGTCTCATTAATTCCATTATGATTGTTATCGTGATATTGTTCTATTGTTTTACTTTGTTCTTGTGGGTTTTCTAAATTTTTACATATGGTATTGGTCTTTATTAACTTTAAACGTTTATTAAATAATTTCGGGAAGGTTTTGATAACTACTTTGTGTAATTTATTACCATAGAAATATATTCCATTTACGATAAATGAATAAACATTAGTTTGTTTATTATCACTTTTTATTTACAAATCCTTTTGACTATAGTTTCGACAAAAAAGCTTGTCATTGTCAAAAGAATAATTCAAATTGAAGGAATATAAACAGATTTGTCAAAACAAATGATTACAAATTGAATGAATGTAAACAGATGTACAGTAGTGTTGATATACATTTTTCAGAAATACCATTAATTATTAAATGTATTAAATAGTACTGAGTGATACGAATCTACCTGGTCATTTAACAAATTATTTTCCGAAATTTTTGATGCTTTATATATTTCTAATGATTCTAAAATATTATGTTTAACCCTTTACTGGTACGCAATTTTTTTGAAACGTAACCGGTATACTGGGGTCTAACATGACCCCGTCATATTTTTCAAAAGTCCATATGTTAATTTCTTTTTTCTGTATTTTTTCATTACTGTGATCATAATGGACTAGTTCTGTGATAAAATGTATTACATTTTTGAATAGCATTTATTGAGAAAAAAAATTAAAGATATTTAGGCATATTTTGGAAAAAAAAAACAAATTAAAAAAATAAACAAAGTAATAAAAGGTATAAAACAAACACTTGGTTAATTTTCACTAAATTTATTATCAACTCGACAATATTTTTTCGACGAAATATCGTCATTTTCAAGAGTACAACAAAATTATACTAAAGTTATAATGGGTATTATCTAATTTATACCTGGTTTTGGGTTTTACCCAAATTACACAACAGGAGGGGTGTATTGTTGTTATACAGTTCTGTTTGTAAATTTACGATATTCTGTTTATTTAAAATAGCTTTTCTTATTTCTAGGTTTTCTAGAAGGCTTAATTTTTTGCTTTTATGTTGGATATGTAATATGGCTGTATTATCTATATATATATTACGATTATAATTTAAAGCATGTTCTGACATTCCTGTACAATTCTTCTTAGACACAATGATATATAGGTGCTCATTTACACGTGTTTTAACAGCTCTACCACATTGTCCAATATAAAAAGCATCACATTGTTTACAAAAAAAATTATATATGCCGCTGTTATCAAGGATATCTGTTTTTTGTTTATTATTAACAAGTAGCTTACCTAGAGATTTTTTGTTCGAAATAATTGCTTGAATACCGTGTTTTTTCAAATTTGATTTAATTTTTTGACTTGTTAAGGGTACATATTGTAGTGAATGAAAAATGTGTTCAGGTTTTTCGTTTTTTACATTGTATAAAGTTTGTCGGGTTTTTTGTTTTAGTTTAAGTTTGATCAAGTGATCTACTATTTTAGTGTGATATCCATTGTTTTGTGCTATTTGTTTAATAGTATTAACTTCTAAAATGAAATCGTTATGACTAAGGGGGGTATTAATTAGCCTATGTATAGCACTGTGGAAAAAGGCTTTTTTAATATTGTTAGACTGATTCGAACTAAAGGGAATGATAGTGTCGGTAGTTGTAGGTTTCCGATATATTTTAAAACAAAGTTTATTATTATTTCCAGTTACTGTTAAATCAAGGAAGTTAATTGATTGATTAATTTCTTTTTCTATGGTGAACTGTATTTTTTGGTCAATGGTGTTTAGAAAATTTAGGAATTTGTTTAAAAGTCTTTCTGTTCCGCACCAAATACAAAAAATGTCATCGACGTATCTATGCCATTTAATTATGTAATTTAGAAGATAATTATTGGATTGAAATAAAACATTTTCAAAATCCGACATGAATATTTCGGCTACCCATAGGTAAGCCAACTGTTTATAAAAATTATTGTTAAAGTTGAAATAACTTTGTTCTATGCAGTTTTTGATGATCTTTGTAAAATCAGTTTTTTCTTGGTGGTTTAAATTGCTAACTTTTGTCATTTGATGAATAATGTCATTTAATTTATTTAATGGTATGGAAGTAAATAGGCTTGATACGTCGAAGGACACCAATATTGCATTAGTTGGCACGGTTATATTATTAAGTTTATTTACGAAATCTAAAGAGTTTTTGACACTGAAACGGGAGTTCCAATTGAAGGTGGTAGTAATTATCTTATTTGCTAATTTGCATAGATTGTATGACGGGGCATTTATGTAAGAGACTACTGGTCTCATGGGGTTGTTTAGTTTGTGGATTTTGGGAAGTCCATATAATATAGGAGATTTTGGATTCATTATTTTGTATTTATATTTATCATTATTAGGAAAGAATGTAGTAATTTCATTTATTAACTTGTTGACGTTCTTTTGGAAATTAGATGTGGGATCTGATTTCAATTTCTGGAACATCATTTAGCAGATCATTTACTTTACTATTATACTCGTCCTTTCCAAGAATTACTACGGTGTTGCCTTTATCGGCTTTACAAATAACTAAATTGTTAGTATTACATTTCTGTTGAATGTATTTATTTACCGTTAACTCATTATTATAAGAAGATTTTTTGGAATTAAAATCTCGTTTTATGATATTACTTAGAATATGTTTTTCTGTCTCAAGGTCTTCGAGGTTAATTTTTAATAAAGCTAATTCAGTATCTATACCTAATAGTTGAAAATCTTTTTCATTAAGGGGTATATGAGCGCTGTATTTCAGTCCTTTATTGAGTAAATTAATTTCTTTGTTATCTAGAGTTGTATTTGATAAATTTACCACTCTTGGGCCAAAAGGGAAAGTGAAGTTGTTTGCGTTTTCTTCAGGAACTGTAGATAGAACTGATTTCTCCTTGTGTTTCCTTTTTCTAATTTCCTCCTCTTCGGATAGTTTTTAAGCTTCTTGGTTTGGCGTAGGTACTGTTCATGTATATAGCATTGTGTCTAAGAAGAATTGTACAGGAATGTCAGAACATGCTTTAAATTATAATCATAATATAGATATAGATAATACAGCCATATTACATATCCAACATAAAAGCAAAAAATTAAGCCTTCTAGAAAACCTAGAAATAAGAAAAGCTATTTTAAATAAACAGAATATCGTAAATTTACAAACAGAACTGTATAACAACAATACACCCCTCCTGTTGTGTAATTTGGGTAAAACCCAAAACCAGGTATAAATTAGATAATACCCATTATAACTTTAGTATAATTTTGTTGTACTCTTGAAAATGACGATATTTCGTCGAAACAATATTGTCGAGTTGATAATAAATTTAGTGAAAATTAACCAAGTGTTTGTTTTATACCTTTTATTTAATATGCATTTTCACACTGAATGCACCGTACAAAACTTAAACTTTATTAAAAACAAAGTAATTCCGTGTTACAGCTACTTTGGATTTTTGTTTACTCGTCGACTGTCCCCCTGGATTAAAAAAAAACACATTTTAGCAAACTATACCAAAATTGACAACCGGGTTTTTGACTTACAAATTATGCTCATCATTGCACGAACTACACTGGATTTGCTGGGTGGAGTGTCTTTACACACAGTTTTATTGCACTTTGAACATCTGGTTGTATACTTTTGATCTTTTACCTGTGGACAGAGGAAACATCTCTGTCTTTTTAGTTGGGGTCTTGCTGTTACTTCTGGCATTGGGATGGAAACTTTTAAAATTTCTGCAATGGATGATCTTATGTTTTTTGACAATTTCTGGTTTTGAATTCTGTCCATCATATGATCATTGATAAGTGATTTTCCCAAAGATATACCATGGTCTCTTCTAGTCATTTTTATATCAGGATTCGCTGCTTTGAATAGTACGTATGAGTTTACTCTTGCAATGTTCAGCATAGCATAAAAGGTGGCCAGTGGCCACCTTCTAGTTCGGCGGCTACACGAATAGCTGGCGCATTTCTGATCCAGGCTGTCTACGCCGGTCTTTGTGGCGTTGTAGGATTCAATAATTTCTGGTTTGTGAGATTCAGGGTCTATCTCGTCAGAATGATGCATGGAAGCCAGTAGAATTACAGCTCTATATTTTTTAGGAACGTAAGATACCAATGTATTGTCCTTTGTAAACCCAAAAATCGAAGTATTCGCTTCCTGTTGCTTGTGGGGCAAAAACTGAGGTGGTACTTCTCTCTTATTTTTTTACTATTCCTACATATGTCAAACGTCTAGATTTCAACTCATTTATCAGTTTAATCGATGTAAACCAATTTAGGACATCTAGGGTAGGAACGCTTAACTTTTTTGTTTGTATTTTATTACTCCTTCCAGTATATACAAAAGCATTTAGAAGGTAATGGCTTTTGGAGTCACACAAGCACATAACTTTGAGTCCGTATTTTGCAGGTTTGCTTTTCATATACATCCTAAAGCTACATCTACCTCTAAATGCAACCAACATCTCATCAACTGTAGCATATTCGGAACATGTGTAATTATTCTGACAATTATTTACCAACATATTGAAAATTTCTGATAGGGTCTTCTTTCCCCGCTAATTTTTCCAAGCCCGTTCCCTTGGCAGTGGTTTCGCTAGATAGTGGGTAGGGACAGAGAGAATCTCGTTAATCCATTCATGCGCGTCACTAATTAGATGACGAGGCATTTGGCTATCAGAACGGGCCTAAGCACGGTTATGTAGTAACATAACCTAAGTCTGCACATAATCATCATTTAGACTATGCACTCGTCCGCATTTCGGATTAACGATGAATCCCAATCCGTAGGGAAGATATAAACAATAAGTTGGCTATTATAGGGAATAGCGAGAGTGCAGTCTCTCGGGAAAACACAGAGATGAAGGGGGTTCACACCAGAGCAGGAGCTCCTCTCAATGCGCCTGGCTCCCTTGACCAGGCAAAGCCGTCCTACCACTACGCCAAACGCGAGAACTGAAGACTTTGTGTAGCGTGGAACCCCACCGGAGGCAGGAGTTCACGCAACTGTGCTTCACAGATGACGGGATGCGAAGGACGGCAGACGTCGGATCGTTGCATCTCGGCCAAACCCCCCGAGCACCCAGGAGGAGTGGAAAGAAATGCAACGTTTTCCCAGACCATTTCCGGACGGCAGCCTCACGAAAGTGGAAGTTGTCATACACCAACCGTTTAGCGTCCCAGCTTTCTGCAAGAGTCCGAGGACCCTCCCAGCAAACTTGGGCATCGCAAATGATCAACTGATCATTAGGCTGATGTATGGCAAGATCCGGCTTATAGAGTCTACCGTCCGGGTGTCTGACCCGAGGCTCGACATCCACCGCCCACCGCTTGCGTCTGGCGTGGCGAGCAAGTTTCGACACCACCTCGTCATGCCGCCGGATGCGCTCATGGTGGGTAACCGGACAGGCTTGCAGGACGTGCGAGATAGATTCTATCCTGTTACAGCCTGCCCGGCAGCCCCGTTGGTCGCGGGCATTGAAAGGTAAGCCGCAGGTGGGAAGGTTGTTCGTGCGAAGTTGGACTGCACGAACAAAGTCCCTACCGGCCCATCCACGAGGGATATTCATGAGCCAAGATCTGCTGGCAACGTCGTGAGCACAACCTTCAAGACCTTTGCCGACGACAGAAGTGCTGACTCTCTCCCTCCAGTAGGAGACAGGATCTCCTCCAGGAGAGAGAGCGTCAACCCTTCTCCACAAGTCAGCAGCGGGGCCTGAAGCCAAGACCGATCGGATGGTTGAATCTCCAAATGTGTCTAATCTCGCAAGCCGGGAAGAAAAGATGAAGGGTATAGTGCGCCTGAGGTTGGGTATCCCCAGACCACCATCTTTGAGGCTGGCGTGTAGATAGTAGTCCGCCGTGTGCGAGGATAGGTGGAGGACCTTCTTCACTGATCTTCGTATCAGTCTGTCGCACTCAGTCAGAACGCCTGCCGTAATGGCCGGCGACTGCAGAGAATCTAAAAGTCGGGGGATGAGGTGTCCCTTCAAGAGATTGTACTTCTGGTCTGGTTTAAGTGGCATCTTGTGCAAGTTGGAAAGCCACTTAAGCAGGTTCGCCGGTGAGGGTTTGGCGACTCCAGTATGGGCGAACTGGTGACCTAGATACCTAAGCATCCCAAGCTGGGGTACAGTAGGTATCCAGGCCCCATCCACCATAAAGGAGGGCCTAGACCTCACCACCGATTTGCCTGCGACAACGGCGGCTGAAATGCTGACGCATTTGCCGGGGTTCAACTCCATACCGCGGGCACGCAAGAAATGGCTGACCCTATTAAGGGTTACAGGGATGTCGGACTCCTTGTCTGACATCAGCACCAGATCGTCGGCGAAAGCCATGCAGGAACTGCGTGCGCCGGAGGGTAATGAAGCTCCCCGCATTGATGCGTTCAACATAGCCGTTAGTTCATCCAGAACCAGAATGAATAAAATCGGACTTAGTGGATCCCCTTGTTTCACACCTCTGCGGAAACTGACCGAGCGCGATACTCGACCACCAACAGAAATGTTGGTGGTCGAATCGCGCAAGACTGATCCAAAGTATTCAATAAAAAAGGGACTGACACCCTTCCTGTGCAATGCACGTAGCAGCGAGTTGTGACTGACAGTGTCGAAGGCTTTACGGACATCTAGGGACACGACGTTAAACGTCTTGCCCGCTAGACGCCTGGACTTGATATACGAGTCCAGGATCAACGTATTAGCCAAGACACCGTCAGTCTCAACAAAGCCTCTCTGATGGTGATCCAGAGACAACCCAGCCAACAGACGCTTGGCCAACAAACGATGCAGCAACCGCTGGAGTGCGGAGCCGATCGTTATCGGCCTCCAGTTCCCAGGGTCGGCTCGGTCCCCGGACTTATGAAGGAGAGTCGTGCGCGACTTCCTCCACAAGGACGGGGTGAACCTGCGGTACAGAACCACGTTGAAGAGCGCCTCCAGCCTATCCACCGGGCACGACTTGACCATGGCAGTCGTGATTCCATCGGGACCAGGAGCAGAGTTGCTCCAGCCCCGAATAGTATCATGCACCTGGTCAGCCGTGATCGGCAAATAGACAGATGGCGACTCCTCTTCCCGAAGGAAAGGCTCCGTATCGTCCCGGGAACTAGTTTCAAAGGTCTGTCTAAACATCCTTTCAACCTCGGACATGCGAGGGAACACATCGGTCTCGAGCAACGAGGCCCCACTGACTATTTTGTCGGCAAGGACCCTCCTGTTCTTGTGGAAGAGGTCCTGCGCCTTCTTGAACTCGGACGCCCTCCGCCTTCCCGCGTTATCGGGAGGGACGGTTGGCGGTCGGGATCGAGAAGGTTGGCTATAGGTCCTAAAGGTGCGCCTTCTCGGAAAGCAATAGGAGATAAAATCTTCTACCGCTCTCTCGAGATCGCCGTCATTGCCAGCTAAACCAATCCTGATGAAGTTACGAACTCGCTCGTCTGTGGACGACCTGCGAAGGTCGATTAAATGTCTCATGAAGGAGGCCGGCTCCTCCCCCAAAGGTTCGGAGTCTTCCTCCTCACGAGGAGCGACAGGATTGGTATGGCCATGAACATCACCCGCTATAGACTCGGTAGGGCTGCGGCTCAATTCCAAATGAGCGCTGGGCATGCTAGAAGAGGGGGTATCAAAACGTGCTCTCGTGGCAGGTGGGGAGGAGGGCGAAGAAGAGCTGGAACTTCGCCTCCTTTTGACCCGATCAAGAGGGGTCAACAAGACCACCAGCTCGCGCTGGGAGGAGGTCCTACGTCGGTGTACGGGCGGTTGGTCTGCAATAGGGCTCAGTCTGACCCGTTTGCCACTAGGTAATAACCTGGGCGATGGTGTTGAAGGAACAGCAGAACAAGAGCCAGAATCGCTGCGCGGGGAACCTTGCGCACGAGAAGTTGCCGCGGTAACAATTTGCGCATAAGACGATGCCTGCTTACGGCCGACGGGTGCGGAATGGCGTGGCTGAGTTGCCCTATTACTAGAAGTATTAGGACCAGTAGGAGAGGGCGTGCTCTTGTAATGGGTACTGAGCGCCTTCACTACAAGGTCCTTCTTTGCCTGATCTAGGTAGGCCTTATAATCCGCTTTTTCCCGGCGGTACCGGATCTGATGGGCTGTCAGACCCGTAACTGACATCGCCTGTTTGAAAGAAAACCCCTTCACGGATTGGGCCTCGACCTGGGCAATCAAGGCTAAAAGGGAGCTTTCCGGAAGGGGGAGCTTACGCTCTAATTACTCCTTATACTGGGCTGGATGAGCCCGTCGCTCGTGCTGGCGCACGGCAGGAAAGGAGGAAAAGGTGACACCACAAAACTGGCAGCGATCTCGATCTCTAGTTCCGCAGTCCTTCAGATGGCGTGCTAATGAAGACTTTAGTGGGTATGAACGCCCACACCTATCACAGACGTATGCCTGCGTTGCCAGAGAGACGGAACTGCGGGAGGCGCTCTGCCGGGGACTAGAATTGTCAAACTTCGTCCCTGATACAATGGAAGATTTTTTGGCAGAGCCCTGGGAGACAGGCCTAGATGGTCGGCCTGGACTGGACACTTGAGATGGTGGACGTGTCCGTTTACGTACTGCCCCCGTAGAGGGGGCAGGTCCGGGGGCATTGGCCGTGTCGTCAACACGGGTTCCGTCCGTACGTGCCGCTGATGAACCCTTGTCAGCGGCACGATCCGAGGCTACTACTGGTTTCTCCATCCCTATCAAAACTCCTGGGAAGGGAGGTAGCCCTGCCCTGAGTAGCCCTCTACCGTTATCCCGTGTCTCACCCGAAGGCCGGCAGTAGGGAAATTGGGGGGGCTGCCCCATTTGGGACACGGGAGCGATCCGTTGTGCTTTGTCAACAACAGCGTCACCAACGGGAAGGTGCACAATCGGTCTTGAGTCCGAGGACCCCTGCCGGAAATTAAACCGGCTTGAACCTGGCGTCTCCAGGAGAGAGACCAGGTGGAGTAACTTAAGAGACTGATCTAGAGAGTCATAGTTACTCCCGCCGTTTACCCGCGCTTGCTTGAATTTCTTCACGTTGACATTCAGAGCACTGGGCAGAAATCACATTGCGTCAACACCCGCTGGGGCCATCGATTTTTACCATAATAGTGGTTTCCTGCTATTTGGTTTGCCTCATCAGAATCGCTAGCATTTTCTTCTTCATGCTCTGAAATTTCTATTTCCGATTCTGAATCATGAAGACTGTGTTCACTTTCATTGTCTGAAATGTCATTACAAGATTCACCAAAGTCACTTAGAATCTCTTCGCACTCATCAATATCACTTAGGTTCGCAACTAATTCTTCCAGTTCTTTTTCTCTTAAAAATTTACGCGCCATCACAACTGAAAAAAAAACTTAACTGGTATACTGGGGTCTCTAGTTACCCCAAACGTAAATAATTTGAAAACGATTAATGTGACTCGTACGTGCTTTTGGTGACAACTAAACCAACGTAAGGCACGAGGCTACTGAGGTGATCGCTGCGGTGTTGCCGAAAATTGCGAAGTTAAAGCCAATATTCCCAGTCAGGGGTCACGAGGGACCCTAGTATACTAGTTAAGGGTTAAAGCCTTATTTAGATTATTAATAATTTTAAGATTTTCTATAGCAAGAAACTGATGACCTGTTTCTAAAATATGGTTTGCAAAATTAGAATTATCTTTTCCTAATCTAAATGATCTAAAGTGTTCATTATAGCGAGTTCAAAATGACCTTCTAGTTTGGCCTAAGTAAAAAGGAATCACATTCAGTTTTACCTTTTGAATTAAAAAGTGCGTGTTTTAAATGAGTTTGTCTTAAAACTAACAGTTAGATTGTTTGCAGATAGAACATTAGCGATTTTTATTGATATATTACTAAAGTACGTTAAAGATATGTATTTACATTCTTTGTTTTTTGTGTATGGGTATATAGACTGGCACGCTATTTTAAATTGTTTTTTACGTATTAAATTTTGAATTGTTCTTGGATCAAAACCATTATTTTTTGCAATTGTTAGAATTATGTTTCTCAACACAATCTTTTCAATCAAAAACAAGACAATTTATTTCAAATACTAAAAATCTGTTTAACGATTTTGAGAAATATAAATTAATTTGTATGAATCCGTCTCCGCCAAAACTTTACGGTGTAATTAAAAATCACAAAGAGAATACCCCCATAAGACCAGTGGTTTCCATTATAAATAGCCCTGTACATAATTTAGCAAAAAAGTTAAATAAAATATTCTTAGAAGTAACACAGTTTTATCCAAGACATAGTATAAAAAACGCAGTTGAATTAACAGAAAAATTGAAAAACTTCAAAATCCCCCAAAATAGTCTGCTTGTTTCATTCGATGTAACAAATATGTTTCCGAATATCCCAATTAGAGAATGCTTACCTTTAATAAAAGACATCCTTAATTAAAGCAGTATAGACTTTAATTATAAAACTGAACTTATTAAAGCATTTGAATTATGTCTTAGCCAAAATTACTGCCAATATAATAAACAGTTTTTTGTTCAAAAATCAGGTTTAGCTATGGGCTCCCCACTAAGTATTAGTCAATATATTTCTGAAAAATATAGAAATTAAAATTATGCGATCAACATTAGCGAATAAAACATTAAATTTTGGTATAGGTATGTAGATGATGTTATAGCGTATTTTTCAGGGACACACCGACAATTACACTCCTTTTTTAAATTTTATTAATACAATTCACCCCAATATAAAATTTACGCTAGAAATTGAACAGAACAACAAAATCAATTTTCTTGGCCGCACCCTACAATATTCAGATAATAAAATAAATTTTGATATTTACAGAAAACCAACATTCACAGACGTAATTCATAATAATTCAAATCACCCTCTTTCACACAAACTTTCAGCATATAAATCTATGATACACAGATCTTTCTCAGTCCCCCTTTCAAACGAAAAATTAAAACATGAACAAAACATAATTCTAACAATTGTGATTCCTTTTACTTAGGCCAAACTGAAAGGTCATTTAGAACTCGCTATAATGAACACTTTAGATTATTTAGATTAGAAAAAGATAATTCCAATTTTGCAAACCATATTTTAGAAGCAGGTCATCAGTTTCCTACTATAGAAAATCTTAAAATTATTCATAATATAAATAAAGGCTTTAAACTTAATATTTTAGAATCATTAGAAATATATAAAGCATCAAAAATTTCGGAAAATAATTTGTTAAATGACCAGGTAGATTTGTATCACTCAGTACTATTTAATACATTTAATAAATAATGGTATTTCTAAAAGATGTATATCAACACTACTGTACATCTGTTTACATTCATTCAATTTGTAATCATTTGTTTTGACAAATCTGTTTATATTCATTCAATTTGAATTATTCGTTTGACAATGACAAGCTTTTTTGTCGAAACTATAGTCAAAAGGATTTGTAAATAAAAAGTGATAATAAACAATGTAATGTTTATTCATTTATCGTAAAGATGAATTATCACAGAGTAACGACTAAATCAATCCAATTTTTATTCCATTTACATTTTTGGGACTAATAATTTCCTTAAGCATTTCAGAAATACCTTCGTCTTCTTGTCCAGCCCTAATGGTAATTTTATAATGATTTTTATGTTTAAAAGGTTTGGTGTAAACAACCTTGTATTCTTCACCTAATTTTAGTTCTAATTGATATGAAAATTGATTTAATGGTCTATCTGATATGGGAAGTGAAAACACGGGATTTTCCACAGCTGTATGCTGAGTATCACCACTGGTTTCATCGTCGTTATTTTCGGGGAAGTTATTTAGAAGTTCATCGACTTCTGTGTCGGATAAATCGACATTATCGTCAACTTGTGGTAAAAGTGATAGTAAATCTAATTCTTCATCATTAGTCATAGTTACATTTATATTAATTTCTATTTGGTTTTCCAAATCTAAAGGAATAAGGCATTGACCTTTATTTGAAAATTCTAGGGATTCGGGTATTATTGAATTTCCTACGTTTATGTCTGGAATGATAACCGGTTTTTTCTCGATATTAACCGGAAGAGATGCACGGTTTGTTACAATTTGTGTGAATGGCTTAAAATTTAGAGAATTTTTTTCGGTGAAAAACGGTATTTGTCTATTATCGATGAGAAGAGTTTGATTTTTATAATCGATAATTGCTTTTAGCTTGTCAAAATCATGGCTACCTAACAGGGCATCAAATCTTTCATCCCACGGTATTACATAAAAGTCTATTTCTTGATTAATACCATATTCTTTTAACAATGGCTACCGTATGTTTCTATCATCAGAAATTGTTCTATCTAATGATTTAACTGAAAATGGTTTCTTGAAAAGGAATTTTGAAAAGTAATGTTTTGCACAATTAGGGTTCATTATACTATTTGAAGCTCCTGAATCAACTAATATTTTTATGTTTAAACTTGGGATTGATATATACGGCTATTTAGGTCTGTTTTGTATAGAATTTATGTCGATGGTGGGTTCGAGGCTGATATCTGAAAAATTTTGACAGTCTTGATCTTCAGTTTCATATTCGTCGGAAATCTTTGCTGAATTGGTCTTGGATTAATATTTATTGGTCCTCTAGGGAAATTTGAACTGGAGTTGTTAGGTGTTCTATTAGTATTAGGATGATTATTAACAAAAGGTGTCTTAAAATTTTGAGGTAAGAATGATGGAAAAGCAGGTTTTTGAATCGGATGATTGTTAAGAAGTGGTTTTTTATTTATTTCGCATAAAATTCATAAAACTAATACATGATCGTTCATTACCGAATTTCCTGCATTTGTATAATGCTTGTTCTAAGGTTATTATTGGAAGGTTTAGTAAATGCGTGCAGTACGGATCTAGAATGCCTGCTCTGAACGTAGCTAAAGCCTGTTTAGTATAATTATTAACCTTACTGAATTTAATATTAACGTTAACTTCTTTAATATTTACGTGTTCCATGAGTACTTGTAATTTATATTTTATGTTTTCAAAGTATTTCTCGTATGTCTCATTTGGTTTTTAATAATACGTGGAAAGATCATGTAACAAAAGTTCTACTGAACGCGGATTGCCGAATTTCTGTATTAACGCTTCTTTAATATCGGTCCAAGAATGTCCGGGAGAAAGTTGTCGTTCGTGTGAAAGAACGTTCGGTCGGGGGGAGCTTCAATCGTTAAATTGAAGTCGAGAGCTTTGGCAAGAAGGGAAATGCCATTTTTATTGTTTAGCCGACATCCCCAAGAGACGTGTTTGGCGTTGAGGTCTCCGGCTATTATTGTCGGAGCGTTTGGCGGGAAAAGGGACGGGAGATCTGAAAAGGATTGTTCATACGGTGGGGAGTAAAGGGAGATGACTCTGAGGGGGGGACAGGTAGTTAATGAAACCTCGATGCCCACTACCTCAAGGGGGTTTGTGGCCAGAGAGAGCGGCTTGTGACCTATTGAATTCCTAACAAGGATGGCTACACCGCCGCCCTTTGAATTTTCACGGTCCTTTCTGTAGGACGTGAAGTTAGGGACGAATAGTTTCACATTATGTGTGAGATGAGTTTCGGTGATGCAGGCAACATCGATTGATATTTCCTCGAGGAAGCTTTCGAGTTCTGTCATTTTAATGCTACGAGCATTCCAGGTGACAATTCTAAGGTTGTGTGTTTGGGCTGATTTAGGCATTGGAGATTTGGTTGATGACGACGGCAAGGCTACTCGCCATCGTTAGTATGGCGGTGGCGATGGCCGCGAGTTGCAGCTCCAGTGCTGGGGCTGGAGTTGGCTTTGTTGCCGAAGGAGTGGGGGAGAGAGGGGCGGATCTTACTGCCTTGGCGTAAGATTTTTGGGAGGATGTTATTGCAATCTGTGCGACTGTGGGCCGGCTGGCCGGTTGTGCCCTTTTGGGAGCAGCTTGGGCGGGGGTGGATGTAGGTTTGGGATTTGAGGTTCTCTTTGGAACCTTGGGGCAGCCACGATATGTGGCCCGGTGGTTCCCCTTGCAATTTGCGCGGGAGGGGCGGCGTCCTTTTTGTCCTTGGACTTGCATTCGACCGTAATATGGTTACGGCCGCAGAATGAGCAGACCCAAGCTGCATGGCAGTAGTTAACCGTGTGAAAAAATTTCATACAATGGCGGCATTGAGCAACTTCCTTGGAAGCTCTCTTAGGCTCAACTTTAATGTTAAGCCCGTTGATTTTACGAAGGTTGAAGATTCCCTTGGATTTGGTGCAGTTTTCTAGCCGGACGGAGCCTAAGGGCCAGATTTTGCCGTCTTTCGACATGCGAAAACCTTTATGGCTTAGTTCTGACTGAATTTTGTCAGCGGTGGTATATCCAGAGACTCCGCGTAGGACCACGTGAAGGTGTCTGTCTTGACGAAGCTGGTTGGTTGAAAATTCAACCTTGGCTTCGTCAAGGAATGTAGTAATTTGACGAAAGTCGTCGACGGAGCTGGGATAGACACGGATGGTGTCCTGGGGCATCTAAAACACTGGTCGACTCCAGTAGGTTTCCATTGGTTTTCCACCGTGATAATTAGGTTCATTACGGACTTTAATTGGAATACACTTTTCTCGGACTTTGGAAGTTTAACGGCTACCAACGGTAAAGGTGTCTTGTCCTTTGAACGTGTTAGCCTTGTCACCTTTTCCGGATGAAAACCCTATTCTATTAGATTTTCTTTAATAGTGTCAGACGGAATTGGTTCCGGTAGCCCTCTGATCACTACATGTAGTTGCTTTTCTTCTGGGAGGCGGTATGTATAATGTTCAACGTCCATTGACTTCAGTAGTTTTACCGATTCGATCTTGCTTTGAATATTGACATACCTTTGTTGATAAAGGATTTGCTCAGTATTGTCCACTTATCTTTTTCACAGATCACGATAGGTGGAACTTTATCGTTTTTGTTTTCAGCAGTTAATTCGTTGGTAGTTAACTGACTTTTTTTCATAGAAGGTTTCGATTAATTTCTATGGCGTTTGAAATGTCCGCCGTTTGCGAAACGGCCTTCTTGAGAGGCACTCTACTTCTTAGAGGGGTGGCTTTCTTCCTCTTCTTTTTCTCAGGGCTGGGCGAGAATGTTTTGCTATCGCTGGCTGAGCTAGCACTGTCACTATCGGAGAAACCATCTTTGTCTAGCATATTTTTAACCGATAGTTGCGTTATAAGAGTTTGAACTGTTTTGTTCAGTTCTTTAACATTATTTTCTAAACTTGAAATCTACTGGCGGAGAAGTAAAATCTCTTGGTCTTTTTGCTTAATCGTATCTAGATAAGACGATTCCGCTGCGGGGTGTGGATCTGCCATCTCGTGCGGAGACGAGTCAGCACAACGAACTTCTTAAGTACACTTATTATTATTAAATAACGATAACGATAACAATAACAATGATAACAACAATGAAATAAATAGCTTCGAATAGTTCTCAAACACTAGCGCACGACTTAACTGCCGCATTTTTTTTTAGATTTAACTCGAGGTGGGAAAACCTTGCATAGGCACCCCCCGAAGGGAGGGGGGTAGTGTCAGATTCTTACTGACTAAAAACCCACCTCGAGTGGGGATTAACAACCCGAAGGTTTTAACATCCCCAGGGTAGATGCGAAGAAGTAGGGGCGGAAGCAATGGAGGGGGGGTACGAAGAGTCGGTGACCCACCACTGATATGAAGGGTGGGCACTCGCGCTAAAAAAGCGAAACTAGGGTTGAGCGGATAATGGCGGCTCAGTGTAGAAGGTGACAAGGCCTTCTAACGCGGTCGTTGAGTTTTGGGGTGTAATTTGAGAGTGTCGAGATTGTAGGGTTTGGATGGCATGACACTGAGGCCCGAAGGTTTGCCGCGTATGTATTTGCAGCGTCGAGGAGAGAAAGTAAACCGGTTTCTTTCAGAATTTGGATGTTTCTGACGAACCAGGGGTAGTTTAAAGCGGATCGGAGAATCCGCATGTATGTGCCTTGAAGAAGTTGTAGGCTGCGAGGAGAGACCCAGCCCCTGATGGGAATGGCGTAGGAGCAAATCCTCCTGATGATTGCGTTAAACGCACGTATTTTGGTTTGATGAGAGACGGAGTTATTCCGGAAGAAGGGCCTGAGTGCGATATATGCGCCCATAGCCTTGTGACGAGTGGCTAGGATGTGTTCTCTCCATTTTAGGGTTCTGTGGAAGAAACGCCCAGGTAGGTGACGGAGTTGGTCCATTTGACGGGACGGTTGTTGACGATTATTGGGGGGGGGGGTTCCGGGTTCTTCGTGAGAAGAAGATTTGTTCCGATTTGGTCTCATTGATGGAGAGTTTCCATCTCCGATACCAGTTTAGGAGCACTGGTAGAAAATTGTTAGTTATCGTGGAACTATGAAGGATGGTTCTGGCGGAGGTTACAAGGGCAATGTCGTCTGCGTATAGAGCAGTCAAAATAAAAGGAGTGGATGGCATGTCAGCGCAGAACAAATTGAAAAGAATGGGAGATAATTTGGAGCCTTGCGGGACACCGGCTGTGATTGATTTACTATTGGACAGAGTGTTACCGACGCGGACGCGAAGGCTTCTGTCGGTGAGGAATGATCTGATAACCCCGATTAGGAAGTGTGGGATGTTAAAGGCAATGAGCTTAGAGATAAGGCCTTCGTGCCAGACTCGGTCGAAGGCTTGCTGGACATCGAGAAGCAGCATGGTGGTGTGACGACGCTTATTAAAGTTATCTGAGATATACTCGCTTACGCGAAGAAGCTGGTGGCCGGTGTTGTTTCCTGCGGAAACCGTATTGGAAGTCGGGGAGTAGGTTGTTTAGCTCCACATGGTCTAAGGTCAAGGAAAATCGATTTTACCACTTTGCTCATGGAACTGAGCAGGCTGATAGGTCGATAGCTCGAAAGAGAGCTGAGGGGCTTTCCCTTTTTGGGGAGACAAATGACGGTGGCTTTTTTCCAGACCAGAAGGAAGTGGTGAAGCCGCACGATGGCGTTTGTTATGTTGCACAGTGCTTGGGTGGCAGGACTTTCAGGACTCCGTTGGGAATTCCGTCAGCGTCAGGGGCTTTCCTATTTTTCAAGAATCGGATGGTAAGGGAGATTTCGCGGGGGGTAGTATGTTTAAAGTCTGGAACAGAGGGGATGAAACTTTGAGAAACAGATCTGATGAGTTCATGAAAGTTGACTAGATCCGCTGGGCTGGGCAGCGGAGAGCACTAGAGGCAGAGAGAGTCTGCGAAGATTGCAGCTTTTTCCTCGTCTGTAGTGTAGGTGGAGCCGTTCTGTTTTAGCGGCGGCAGATGGGGAGCTCTGTTTCGGAGAGAACGAATCACTTTCCAAGAGCTTCGGGGGTGAGTTTCAGCCTGTGCGATGTAATCATCGAAGGATGCACTGCGGAATTCGGTGAGGAGAGTTTTTAGTTCTTGCTGAAGGGCGTTTAGATCGGCATCATCTGTTGGGTTGCGGTGTTTTTGCCATTGATGACGAGTATTGTTTTTCCTCTTAAGAAGATCAAGAATGTCTGCGGAGAGATTTTTGACGGGGGTTGGGGAGGGGCGGGAGCTCGTGGATAGCTCTACGGCGCTAGTGATCTCGTTTGAAAGGAGATCCACAGCTTCATCGAGTTCCTCGGTACTGCGAATTTGAGTGCACTTGAAAGATGTCTCTAGAATATAGCGGAGATGTAGCCAGTCGAGAGAGGTTTTAACCCTTGGGGGGTGGTGATCGGAGCTTAGTGCGTTGAGAACCGTAGGATCGGCAGAGAGATTTACATTATTGGTAACAAAAATGTCTAGGATATCAGGAAGCTTATTTTGAGCTTCCGGGAGATGCGTGGGGTCTGTGGGGGCTTCGATTGTGAAATCGAAGTTAAGGGATTTTGTAAGGGGGGAGATGCCTTTCCTATTGTTGTAGCGGCAGCCCCAAGCGGTGTGCTTGGCGTTGAGTAGAAGGGCGAGATCTGAGAGATCATTATCTTTCGGGGGTGAGTATAATGAAATGACTCTGACGGGGCCGGAAGTTGAGATTTCAACGCCAACCGCTTCGAATGAATCAGTGGCCAAAGGAATTGGCCTGTGTTGGACGGTTTTCCTAACTAGGATGGCTACTCCACCGCTATTAAAGTTTTCACGATCTTTTCTTAAAAAAGTGAAGTTTGAGACGAAAAGTTTGTGTCTATGGGAGAAGTGAGTTTCGGTGATGCAAGCAACACCGATTGACTTTTCTTCGAGGAAATTCTCGAATTCGGTCAATTTACCTGGAATGCCAATGGCGTAACCTTTATTGGTTAGCTTGGACTGGATGTCTTCCGTCGGGATAGTTTCGCAGACTCCACGGATGACAACGTCCTGGCGGAGCTGATTAGCAGTGAACTCGACCTTTGATTGGTCGAGGAGAGCGGATAGCCGACGAAAGTCATCAATGGACTTCGGGTATACTCTGACTGAGTCCGAACTATTGACGATGGGTCGGTCGGAAATGCCATTGCTATCAATGGCACGACGGATCTTTTGCCAATGGGATTTTTGGCGGATGATAATTAGGGTCGGAGCTTGAGTGCTCTGGGTAGGAATGTCGGAGTCAGAGCCCGATCCGGAGGAGGATGAAGTGGCCGAAGACACGACGACTTTTCTGCACTTTGCGCGGCGATTGACGGCATTGGAAAAGCCGTCGGCGGAGGCGGGGGGTAGCACAAGGCTGGATTGTGCCTCTGAAGGGTTGGAGGTGGGGGTGGGGGGTGAGTCTTTGACCATGGGTTGCGGAGATGTACTCCTAGGCAGGCGACGCACATACTGGGCCTCAAGTTTGACCTGAAGTTCGGCTATAGCCGCCATTGCGGCATCGTAGGAGAGACCCTCCAAGAGCGCGGGGCTCTCGGAGGCGGCCATCTTGAAATTAATCGTTCTCTTGAACGATCGGCCTAGTTTGTCGATTGTGGTAGGGGACGACGGTTGTTGGTAATTTTTTGGGGTTGGGAACGACGAAGTACAAGGTGACGTTGCTTACTCGGTCCCCAAGACTGTTGGTTAATTAATTAAGACTTACCTATAAAGGCTGGGCAGTACTTGTCGATTCGAAGTTGCAGTAACTTACTCGGTACGTGCAGATTCTTCGGACCTAATCCTTGGCTGCGATTGGATGGCTGGTATTCTCGGGCGGTGACTCGCAAGTGCGAGCGTTCGACAGATGGTAGCTGACTTCGTTCGGCCGGTGAAGCACTAGTTAGTGCGAGGACGTCGGTGAAATAGCTGTATCGGCGGTCGCTGCTTGTGAATGCGATTGATGTGTGCGGAGCACACGGTAGCAGATAGGTCGAGAAGGAGCCAAGACTCGATCTCGAATGTGTATGTGCTGCCGCTTCTTCTTCTTGGGACTCTCATATTTGGGTTGCTAAAAAAGCTTTGCCCTTGTTGTCTAATTTTGGATGATTTTTACAATCCTTGCAGGTGAACTTCATGGTGGGTTTGTTAGTAGATTCCGGTGTTCATTGTTTTTAGGAGTGCTGGTCTTTTGGTTCTGTCATTTTCCACAGGGTCGTAGTTTGTTAGTTGGTGTAGTAGTGTTTTCGTGGCTTTTAGTGCTGTCTATCAGCTTTACATATGATTCTTTGGCAAACTTGGCCATGCTGGGGACTTCTAAATCGCGATGAAGTTGTTCATTTGTCATGAACCATGGAGCATCAGTAATTATTCGTAAAGTTTTGTTTTGTATAATTTGGATCTTTTTTAGGTGTGTTTTTGCGCAACTGCCCCAGGTGGTTATTGCGTATGTGATGGCTGGTCTAATTATTGCGAGATATAGTGTCCTCTTAGTATTTATTTGAAGGTTTTGGCTTTTTAACAGTGGGTAGAGTAGTTTTAATGCCGTCAGTCCTTGTCTTTTCTTGTGGTTTGTGTGAGTAGACCAAGTCAGTTTGTTGTCGATGTATAGTCCGAGGTATTTCACTTCTTTTGACCAGCGGATATGAGTGCCATGTATTTCCAGCTCGTCGTTTGGTAAGATTCTTCGTCGGGAAAACATTATTGTTTTGGTCTTTTCTTCGTTAGTTGTTATCTTCCATGTGTCTAGTCAGGTGGTAATAGAATTGATGGTATTTTGTAGCTTTATGATGCTTAGTGTAGGATTACGGCAGTGCGTTGTTACTGCGGTGTTATCCGCAAAGAGGAATCTTTTGGAGTGTTCATCAATGGGCATATCACACGTGTACAAGTTGTACAGTATTGGACCCAGTATGGAACCCTGTGGGACACCCGCTTCTATTGGCCTTTTTGTTGAATATGAGTTTTCTAGCTTAACAACGAAACTTCTGTCCATCAGGAACGACTGAATAATTTTGACTAGCCCAAGATCAATACCAGTATGTTTTAACTTGTAAATCAGTCCGTTGTGCCAAACCCTGTCAGAAGCACTTGCTATGTCTAAGAAAACAGCGGCAGTGGAATCCCGTTGCCTTAAGTTCTCGTGGATGTGTTCTACCAGTCTGAATGTTTGTTGGACCGTTGAGTGGGCTCTACGAAAACCAAACTGTTCTAGAGAGATGAGGTTTAGATCATCTATGTGGTGTTGGAGCCTGTTTAATATGACCCGTTCGAGGATTTTAGCACATACCGGTAGAAGACTTATGGGTCGGTGATTCGCAGGATGTGAGTGATCTTTGCCTGACTTTGGTATCTAGATGACGATTGCTGTTTTCCAGACTGATGGAAAGTAGTTTAGTCTAAGGCTAGCATTAATAATGGCAAGCAGCCTGACTTTGCTTTTGATTGGCAGGTTTTTGATGGCGGTGTTGGTGATGCCGTCAATTCCCGGTGCCTTTTTTGCTTTTAGACGTTTTATTATTACATTCAACTCATTTAGGTCTGCTGGAGCAATGAGTGCAGGTTTCTTGTTTTGGATTGTTCGTGCGTCACAATTAACTTCGTCATCTATGTCCTCACCATTTAAATTGTCGTAAATAGTACATTGGTTCTCTACACTGTCTGCCAAAATTTCTACTTTGTCTGTATTTGTGTATCCCACACCCCTGGCACCTTGGAGGGGAGGGATCTTCTCACGCTTGTTTTTTAATGCGTTGGCGAGTTTCCAGATGCCGGTTGGGTCCCCATTAAGTGATGCCATTTGTGTTGACCACTGTTCATCTTGGAAATTGCGGAGGGTTTCTCGAAGTTCGTTGTTAAGTCTTGTTGCGTTGAGTATGTCGTCTGGATGTCTTGTTCTTTGGGCTTGTTTTC
Organism: Agrilus biguttatus; assembly: GCA_963921985.1. Lineage (NCBI taxonomy): Eukaryota > Metazoa > Arthropoda > Insecta > Coleoptera > Buprestidae > Agrilus > Agrilus biguttatus. The sequence continues at coordinate 20,034,402 of OY998125.1, forward strand.
TTGCTCTTCTTTTTTCGTGAATAAGCTCTCTAATTTCCCATGGTAATATTACCGGTACTTTCCCTTTTAGTTCAATGACTTTTGTGCTTAATTGCAGGGCAGTTTTTATTTCGTTTGTTAGTATGCTTGCGTCTTCGTCTATGTCATGTGCTGTATGTAGGTATCGAATATTACTGCTGTTCACCTTTAGTTGGTTAGTGAATTTTTTCCAATTAACTATTTTACGGTGGAATAATTTTGTTGCATCTGGGTTAATTGGAACTGTTACTGCGATGGGGTTGTGGTCGGAGCTGAGATCTTGAATGACGGTTAGATCTATGTTTAGAGAGATGTTTCGCGTCACAGCTATGTCTAGGATTTCAGGTCTTTCCGTGCCATAGTGAGTGGGCGTTGTCGGGATATGAAGAAGAATGTCTTCAACATCGGAGTATTTTTGGAGAGCTCTACCTGACGTGTTTGTTGTATGGCAGCCCCAAGCTGTGGACTTAGTGTTCAGGTCTCCCATTAGTAGTGTGATTTCGTCGTCAGGTAACAGTGGTTTAATGTCTTCGTTTACGATGTTGATGCGTGGAGGACAGTATGCAGAGATTACGTGTAGTTTGTACCTTCCCGTTTCTACAGCCACTATTGTATTCTCTATACGTGTATCTCTTGGGAGGACTTCGTAATGTTGAAGGTGTTTTTTGATAAGGATAGCTGTCCCTCCATTGGGACCGTTGGTTCTATCTGATCGGTAAGTATTATAGTTTGGAATGCAGAATTTATGTCCGTTATTAAGCCAGGTTTCACCGATGAGCATTAAGTCTATTGATTGGTCCTTCAGGACAAGTTTATTAATTCGTCTTTTTTGTTACGAATACCTGAAGCATTCCAGTAGGCAATATTGAGGTTAAGTTGCTTTAGGTTAGTATTCATTTAGATACGTTAGTTTCAAAAAGTTTTCCTAGCATTTGAGCCATTGAGTGCATTTCTTTGTACATTCTCTGGAAATTTTCAGATTTCAGTTGGTGTCAGATTTTTGATGCTTTGATCATTAGAGTTTTCAGGGATTTGTGACTGAGACTTAACTGCTTTCGCATAAGGCGATGGTTTTGACGTGTTTGGTTTTTCCGATTGTTTTAGTTGTGGCCATGAAGGGCAACCTTTATAAGATGCAGTGTGGTTGCCCTTACAATTGCAGCAAATTGCCTGTTCGGTTTTATCACGAGTGCATTCGTGGGTCAAGTGACCTTTTACACATTTTACACAACGTGGGGGAGCATTGCATCTGCTCTGCGCATGTCCAAATTTTTGGCAACGAAAGCATTGACCAATTGTGGGTTTAGGTCTTTGAGTTTCTACTGTGATTTGAACACCGCATATGTGTTCGAGCTGAAAGATTGATTCTTCCGTTTTTGGAACAATCACAAGAACAAGAGGCATCGGTGTTTTTATCTTTGATACGCCTTAGGCGTGTTACTGCATTTGGATGGAATCCACATTCAGTAAGCTCTGTTCTGATTTCATCCATTTCGATAGGCTTTGGAACTCCACGTATTACTACGTGAAACAGCTTCTCAGACTGCAGTTGGTAGGTGTGGTAGCTCAATTTTTCGTTGTTGAGGAGTTTGACTGCTAATCGAAACTCATCAGAGTTTGAGACCAGAATGTTGATGCCTTCAGCAGTAGATTTAGCTTTTAGGACGCATATCTTTTTTGTATTAAAAAGGTTTCTAACATTGTTCCATTTGTCCTTGTCGTGTAGGACAATGGGTGGGATTTTCTCCTTACGTGGTTCGATTGTCGATTTAGGAGTGTTTGTTTTTGCGTTAGGTTTTGTTGTTGGCGAAACACGGTTAAGTTCTTCATTTGGACTGATTGCGCGGTTTGAATTTGTAGCGTAGTTTTCCTGAATTGAGTTTTCACTGATCGTAGACACGAGGTGTTAGTGTCAGATTCTTCGGACAGTTTTTCAAAACTATTTGATGTAGGAATAGTAGGAAAGCCTTTAGACCTTTTAGGATTGGGCCCTTCAGCTACATTACTTGTACGTTTCGGTATGGGTGAAACATTCCTTCTTTGATCGTAAATGGTTTTTGTTCTGTACGGATTTTTTATCTTGGCGTTGTTCAAGAATTTCGCTTATCTTGATAAGTAGTTTGCGAAGAGCATCATCGTCTAAATCCCCAAGTCCATCGGACTAATCCATCGTAAATTTGAGAGGGCTAAGCCCTTTTAACTAGGAACTTATTTTAAGCACTTGAATTTAATAAGCCAATAAAGTTTGTTTAAAACAGGCTTGATAACTATAACACTAAATAACGATAAGAATAATACAAGCACGATAACGATAACAATAACAATGAAAGGAAAAGGCGCACGGCTTGACTGCTATGACTCGACTCAATGTGACTGCCGCTCTGACGGTCTCGCAGTTAATATCATTCGCTCGGTGGGCGGGGCCAGTCATCAGCGCGGTGGCCGTAATGACCAATGGAAGCACTTTTGTTTTCGCTACGGCTAGTATCCATATTTTGTTGACTTTACTACATTCTTCCTTTCTGTTAAAGTTGTTTTTATTTTTATAGATTTCAATGGATTCCCTTTGAAGTCGGGTGTAGTAGTGGACTGTTTTGTCCAGAACATGGGTATCTTCAAACATAATTTTGTGTCCATCTTGTGTAAGGGCGTGCTCTGCGACGGCAGATTTTTCCATATCCCCTAGTCTACAGCTTCTTTTGTGTTCTGCTAGGCGGGTAGCAATACTCCTTTTCGTAGTACCGACGTAAACTAGCCCACAGCTGCAAGGGATCCGGTAAACCCCTGATGTTGAAAGTGGGTCTCTCTTATCTTTTGCAAATTTCCATCAGTCTTTAATTTTTTTTTGGTGGGTTTGTAAATGGTCTTTACATCATGTTTTTTACAAGATCTTCCCCTTTGTATGTAGGCGTTTCCGGGATGACCTTGGATCTTTTGGGGTTCATAGCGCGATTAGTTTCCTTGTACGAGTAACCATTTCCTCTCAGAGCTGTTACGATGTGTCTTAATTCGTCCCCTAGCTGTTCGGGTTCACATATCTTGCGTGCCCTGCTGGTTAAGGTTTTTATAATTCCTATTTTCTGTTTCGGATGATGGTTTGAGGTTTTGTTCAAGTATCTGTCGGTTTTCAGTAGACCTTATGTCCTAGTTTTCCATTAGGTTGTTTAAGGACTAGAACATCTAAGAACGGAAGCTTGTTGTCGTTCTCTTCATCCATGGTGAACTGAATTCTGGTGTTCTGATTATTTATATGTTGTAGAAATTGGTCTAGTTTTTGTTTTCCATGGGTCTAGATGGCGAAAACGTCGTCCACGTAACGGAACCAGCACAGGGGTTTGTATGCGGCAGTTTCGAGGGTTGTTTCCATAAAGAAATTAGCTATAACCGGACTTAGTGGATTCCCCATCGCAACACCGTCTGTTTGTTCGTAGACATCATCATTCCACACGAAATAGGTAGCTCTGAGACAATGCTCAAACAGGACGACCATCTCGGGTGTAAAAAGTTCGGACACGTAGGATAGAGCTGCATCTAATGGTACCATGGTAAAGAGAAACGTCACGTCGAAACTAACCAATATACAGTTGGGAGGTGTTTTGATGTCCTCGATTTTGTTGATGAAGTGGTCCGAATCTTTGATGTATGTTTCCGTGTTACCGATGAAGGGTTGTAACAGCTTGGTGAGGTGTTTTGCAACCGAGTACGTTGGAGAGCCAATCGCGCTGACGATAGGTCGCAAAGGAATGCCTGCTTTATGTACTTTCGGTAGCCCGTATAATCTCGATGGTAAGGCTTCGTATTTGTATAACTGCTTCTTGGTAAAGTCATCGAAATTGGTGGCCTTAATTAGTCGGTTTGTTAGACGTAAGATTTTGCCTGTTGGGTCCCGATCTATTTTTCTGTAGGTGCCTGGATCTAATAAAGCTTCAATTTTCTTGTGATAGTCCGTGACCTTAATCAATACCGTTGTGTTACCCTTGTCGGCCGGTAGGATCAGAATCTCGTCTGAATTAAGCGATTTTATGGCTTTTCGCTCTTTTAAGGCCAAGTTGCACGGAGGAGGTCGTGATCGGTTTAATATTCTGGCCGATTCAGTACGTATTTCTTCGGCTGCCTCGGATGGTAAGTTACGTATAGCAGCTTCTACGTTTGCCATTATGTCTTCGGTGGGTATTTGTAGTGGCGAAATAGCAAAATTCCCTCCTTTTTCCAAAACAGAGAGTTCTTCTTCTGTTAGCTGTTTATCTGTTAAGTTTTTGACCTTATGTTTTTGGCGGCGGTGGTTTCCGTCGATTTTGTTTGTTTTCTTCTTAGATTCTCAAATTTCTGCATTTGTCTAAGCGTCGACTTCTCAAGAACGGCCCGTGAGCTTGTCGATTTTGTCCCAGTCGTATCGGTGCAAGTTGTTGCTGATGCTTATGTGTAAATCCATAAGTTTTTCATCGGTACTGGATAGATAACGTCGAATGTGGTGGATTCGTTCTCGTAGCAAGGTGAATTCTGTTCTGTTGCATATTCGGTGTGCCTAAGCTGAGCTAAAAGGTCTTCTGATTCCTATGAAATTGGGAACGAGGTCAGAATCTCTGCAGCATTGTAAAAAGGCGAGAGATGAAAGAAGTTGTGCTTTTTTCTTTCGTAGACCCTCCAAGCGGCGAATGTTTTGCTGTATTTCTCTCCCGTAGAGGCGACTAATAAAGTTGTGTAGGTTTTGAATTTATTTGTTTTGATTATTGATGAAATTTAAAAAATGGTCTAGTTGTCTGTCGGTGCCGCTCCAAATGCAGTACACGTCATCGAAATACCTATACCATCGGTATACATGTTTTAATAACGATTTTTTTGTGTTGAAGGGAACTAATTCAAAATTGTTTAAAAAATAGTCAGCGTAAAAAGGGGATATGGCAGATCCCATCGGTAAGCTGTCAATTTGCTGTAAAATTTTTTGATTGAATGTGGCTTACATTTATGAGATTATTCAAATTTGTTTTGATTTTTGTGTCGAGAACATGAATGTTTATATCTGAAGCAAAAAATGTTTTTAATTCTAAAATTGGTATTGACGGGAACAGATTTTTTACGTCGAATGATACTAATTTTCCATTTAGAGGTATTACGCTATTTTTTATAATGTTTGTTTGCCTCACTGCTTATAATTTCTCTTCAAATTTAACGCTTGAGTTTGAAGAGCAAGTGACGATACACTTTCTTCTGTATCACACAAACATTTGTCCTCTCTGACTAGTCGGGCTATCAGCCATCCGTTTTTCTTTCCTCCTTGGGCGTGCATTCCCACACCATGCGAAACGGCGAAAATTTTTGAGGAAAACTACACAGTATTTTTAATTGCATTGTAGTATCGGATGGCTTATCATCCGCATCGGCAAGCTTCTTACAAATGCACTCAAAATCCTCAAGTTGCTGAGCGATGTCTTGCCGTCGATTACACGAAAATCGTAAAACTTCTGCCACGCACTTTGTTTCTCGTCTTCACTGACATCGCCCAACCTTTGTGCTAGCTTTGTTCAGACTTCTTTTGGAGTTGTGCAATTATGAGATACGGGTGCAATCGCATCTCTACCACTATAATACTCATTGCTTTTAATGAGTTGATGTTCCACTTCTTCCAATCAATAAGTGCTTCCGTTTCGATTGGCTGTAGTTCTGTATCATCGATGTAACCCAAAAGATCAGCCGATCCTAGAGCGATGTTTACACCGAATTTCCACATGGACTAATTATTTTCGTGGGATATGGCTTTCGGTTCGTTGTGCCTACTTGGTAGGACACGTTCCAAAAGTGAGATCTTTGATCTTAATATTTAGACGACTAAGGATTTTAATTCTTTCTTTTTTGAATATGTTATATTTTCGTCTAGAAGTCCATGGGAATCAACAGTGTAATTCAATGCCGGTAGGTGTATTAGCCCTCGGAGTAGTTGTTTCTGTTGATTCCATATTTGTATTTATATTGAAATTAAATTCTTTATCGGCCATGATGAAAATAATTCGCTTTACACTACCGCACAACGAAAAGTATTCTTGCAACGCGACTAAAAGTCTTTCTTTTCTTTTAACTTAATACACTGGCGCAGTGGAAGTGTGCTGGGCCCATAACCTGTTAAATATTTATTTCAGTATCCAAATAAATATTTAACACTTATTAATACAGCAGCCTTTTTTACTATTATCTTTACCTAATTTGGCATTAATATAAGCCCATAATTTTTTAGAATTATTTGCACTCCTCTCAGCAGCAGCTATCTCATATTTATTTTTAGCTTCTTTCAGGACTTTCCCTAAATATTTATTATAAGTTGCATATTCATTCTTAAATTCTATAGAAAGTCTATTAGTTTGCCAAACATTATATAAAAATTCCTTATGATTAATAGATTGGTATACTACTGAAGTTACCCAAGGTTTCCTAGAAGTACAATTGGATCTTTTTCGGATTTTCAAGCATCCATCTTTTTGTGTTCCAGCATATTGTACATATTTCGAATAATTTGAACAAATAACCTGTTGTACTTTTTCCATCGCAAATATCATTTTCTCCCCAATCGGAATTAACATACTAACTAACTTATTATTATAATGTCCTCTTACATATGTTAATTTGAAATTAATTGTACCTTTTAAACACCTAATTACTCGTTTCAGACATTGCGAAAGTTCCTTATTATTTTTATGCATAAACCTACTCAAAATTTTCACGGTTATACTCAAGTCTGTTCTTGTACATACCATTAAATACATTAATCGTCCAATAAGGTTTCTAAATGCTGCATCATATTTATCATCAGAGTTTAAAGATTCATAATTTAGTTTGCTTTCAAGAGGTGCAATAACTACTTTACAATCATTCATATTAAATTTATTTAAAACTTTTTGAATATATGCACTTTGATCTAAAATTATTTTATCATTATATTTTGTCATTTTGATGCATAGAAAAAGTTTTTTTTCTTTTAAATCTACCATAGCTAATTTATTCATTAAATAATGTTTAAAACTATTCATTGTATTGATATTAGCAGTAGAAATTACAAGTTCATCGACATACAGTACAAAATATATATTTTTAGAAATATCACCTCTGTTTAGAATATAAATACAACGATCTACTGAATAACTCCGAAATCCTTTCGTTATGAGAATTTCTTCAAACACTTCAAACCAGAATCTTGCGGCTTGTTTTGAGCCATGTAACGCTTTATTTATTTTACAAACCTGATTGTCTCCACTTATTACGCCCTCAGGTACTCTCATGTAAATTTCATCTTTTAACTCTCCGTTTAAGAAAGCTATTTTTACATTCGTATTATGAATTAGTAATTGGAATTGATTTGCAAAGGCCAATATTAATTTAAAACTTGAAACTTCTGCAACTGGCGCAAAAGTTTCATTATAATCTACTAGATATTTTTGACTAAAGCCTTTGGCAACTAGACGAGCTTTATTCTTTAATGGGTTTCCGAATTCATCATTTTTTATTGTAAATACCCATCCGCATTTTACTTTGTTTTTGTTTTCAGGTTTTGATACTACAGTCCAGGTGTTATTGATTAGCAAAGAATTAATCTCGTCAGCAATAGCTTGCTCCCATTGCTTTCTATCACCCTTAATTTTAATTTCCTGATACGAATTAAGAATTGTGCTTAAAATGGATTGATTACATATTAAATGATGTACTATGAATGTACTATCTTCATTGTAGCAAATACGAGATCGATCTTTAATCCTGTAACTTCGTCTTAGTTGTGAATTTCTTTTACTATTTTGAAAATTATTTTTTTACGTTATTTGTATGCATATCGGCATTATCAGTAAACTTACCTTTCTCTAATCTGGCTATTTTATTTGGTACATTTTCTACACTATCCAACATTTTGTCTGATTTAACCATTCAAATTTATCACACACTTTTACTACTGGTTTAGACCCTCGAAGGGTCAGAAATATAAGCATTATTTTTCCTTTTTTTTATTATTACTGATTTTGACAAGTCAGAACATCCGTTTTATTTTTCCTTTCTTCTATTATTACTGATTTTGACAAGTCAGAAACATCAGTTTTCAGTTTTCACTAAAAGTCCGTCCCAGATAAAATCTGGGCCTAGATACTAGAAAATTTATCTCATCTACTATAACACCCTAACCACTACTATCATTTTCCATATCCCACACTCTATACCCATTCGGTTCAATCCTGTGGTCTTTTATTATGCCACATTTCATCTAGTGTTTTACAAATTTTCAATGATTTTGCTGGTGTTAAATTAATTAAATATGTTGCTGTTAGGATTGCATCACGCCAGAAAACTTCTTCTAATTTAGCCCCAACTATCATTGTACGAGCTCTTTCATTTATTGTTTTGATCATAAGTTCAGATACACCATTTAATTGTCGGATAAAATAATAATTTATACCCTTTTGCATAATAGTAGCTTTTCATTTCATTGATCAATTTTTCTCTACCATTATCGCAATATAAATTAACAATTTTAAAATTAAATCTGTTTACACTTCTTGCAACATAATATTTAAATACAGAGACTACATCTGATTTATACGTGATTTAGTATGTAACACAATAGTGAGTGAATTGATCAACAAATTATACATAATAAGTTTTGTTATTTATTGAACGCGGAGTGATTGGACGACGGACGTTCATATTGCTTCAATATTTAATAATTTATCTTTTGTGTTGTAAGGTAGAATTCAACTGTTGAAATTGTATTAATATTTACTAAAGTGGAACATAAATAAGCGTACAAATATTTATAATGTGGTTTAAAATATTGAAAAATACGCCTATGAAATATGAATATTAAATGATAAAATTTACAAAAAATATGAATCTATACAACACAACTATACGAATTTTAATATGTACAACTTAAATTCTAACTATATACAAAAAAAAAGTTTATTGTGCCGTAACATGCCGACCGCCTTGAAATCATCGCTTTCAAAACCCTTTAATCGCATGTATCAGTATCGATTGGTAATGCGCATAACTTGGTAACAGAGCGCTTAAGTACGGCACCGTTTGATGTTTTTACCGACACCACACGTCATTGGGATCACAAAACAACGGAGTTAGGGGACGGGAATTAAGTACTGACTCAATTTGTGTTAAAAGAGTATAGAACTCTTCAAAGTCTAAATTACTGTTTTTAGTTGTCCGTTTTAAATTATTTTTTATGGACTTCGCTCCAGCGAAGTAGGTGGAATGAAGTGTCAGGTAATTCCATTATCACTTACAAAGTTTGTAATCTTAGTCTGGTTATCTTTGTTCTGTAACATATGTGCTACTTCGGCAAGATCATTATGAATACCACCGAAGTATGTTCCGTTGTCTGAATAAATATTGCAGGGTCTCTCTCTTCTTGACATAAAACGCATTTGTAACGATAAAAATGCTTCTGTTGTTCAATCATTTGTCAGGTCTAAATGTACAGCCTTTGTCGAGAAACAAACAAAAATGCATATATATGCCTTTATTAATTGAGCTCTCGACCCTTTTTTGATTTTATAAAAATGGGACCAGCGTAATCGATACCACAGTTAAAAAAAGATGGCGATGGAGTAATCCTTTCCTTAAGCAGATTTCCCATAATGTGGGTTATTGATTTCGGTTTTGCCCGAAAGCAGGTTATACATTCGTGTATTACCTTTTTTGCAAGATTTTTTCCTAAAAATCGCCAATATTTATCTCTAATAGAGGAAAGCAATTGATTTGCGCCACAGTGAAGCAATCTAATATGTTCACAGTAGAATATTGATTTAGTAAGAAAATGTGATGGATGCAAGATAATCGGGTGTCTTTTGTCAAATGTAAAACCTGATTTATAAATGCGACCTCCCACACGCAAAATACCATCATCATCCAAGAATGGATTCAAAGAAAGCAATGAGTTTTTTGTGTCTAATTGTTTGGCTTGCTTTAAAAGACGTATTTCGCTTGCATAATCTGCTTGCTGAGCCATTTTTGACAATAAAGTGAGTGACCTATTCATTTCGATTGTTAAAATAGGACCTGTTAATGTTTGTCCCATGTTCTTATTAGATTATTGATAAAGTGTTGATAATACACAACAACTCGCTGCAATTTTGTTAATGAAGAAAATTTAGTCAGAGTTTCTGAATAATTTGTTTCTGTAGACACATTAACGACACATTTTTCTTCTAAATTTACGTTTTTAAGAAAATTACAGGGCCTAGGCCATTGTGATTCGTTTTTTGACAACTATTGGGGTTAATTGCAGGTTAATGTCAGTTAAAGTTTGAATCTCTGCAACCCTATTAGAAACGAATATTTGCATCGGATTGGTGCAGCATTAATCCAACGTAGCACTATTGTTGAGTCGCACCAAAACATGTATTTGCTAAACCATATTTTCATTGATTGCAATACTTTATGATATAAGTTAGCTGGCAATACAGCTCCATAAAACTCTAACCTAGGAAGTGTTGCAGGTTTTAATGGCGCAACACGTGATTTGAAAATAATAACGAAACTTGAATTTGTCCTGAACTATCCGTACTTTGTGCATATATGCAGGCGCCATATGCCTTTTCTGAGTTGCATCTACAAATATATAATTTTTACATACAACATGTCTGGGAATAACTAGTGTTCTTAATGAAAGTAAAGTATTTCTATATTCTAACCATTCGCTGTGCAATTCGATTGGTAAAGATTCGTCCCAAGATAATTTATGTTGCCATAATTTCTGCATTAGTAATTTTGATTTAATTATATCAAGGTTTCAGTGGAAGAGATTTCAGCAAAAGCATATTTATTTAATGATGAAGAAAAACGTATTGAACACGCGGAATTTACCAATAGACTATTATAGACTGCTTCTTAAAAAGATTAACTTGGAAATACCCAAATAGCCCCAGCAGCGACCGTGAATTTAATCTTTTTATAAACAATAACAAGTTGGAGCCGCCGCCCTGGCACATTTATTATTTTTATGTTTTCCTCGAAAGCTAATAATTCAACACTCTCCCTAAAACTTAAAACTAATAAATGTAATAAAAGCATTTAGTTACAATGTTTAACAACTATATGGATACATTATCAGCTAAACCTAATTTATTTCTGAAATAAACAAACCTTTGTTTAGAAAGGGCCTTCGTCATTATGTCAGCAATTTTATTTTCTGAGCTTACATATAAAATATTTATTTCACCTTTGTGATATAAATCACGAATAAAATGATACTTTATATCTACATGCTTAGTGCGTTGATGTAATTCAGGATTTTTAATTAACTTTATGCTACTCATATTGTCAATATACAACCCAATTTTGTCCTTATCACTGTTTACACTTGATTCGCATATTAATCTTTTCAGCCAAATAGTTTCTTTTGCTGCACTCGCGGCACTTATATATTCGGCTTCTGTGGTAGATTGGGCTACGCACTGCTGTTTTTTACTTTGCGACGTTATAGCTGCACGACCATACATGGAGACCAATCCTGATGTTGATTTTCTAAACTCAGTATCACCGGCATAGTTTGCGTCACTGTAGATGACCAATACCTTACCTCAAGCTTGGCTTAGTTGCCCTAACCTCGCGGATTGCGGCTAACAACTTTAGCCGGTCCTCCACTTTTGCCAATAACTGGCGCCTTTCGACGCCAGTCATCGCCGCTGCTTCGATTGCGCGGCATGCAAGCTTTTTGTCGTCTGCCTTCGCAGTCAACAGGCGCTTCGCTTGTTGTAGGCAGGGCGCCTACACTCCGTCCGGGTTGCAGTAGCCCGGCGGAAAGTGGGCTTCGGTTTGGCTCACACAATGTCGACATTGGTGTTAACATCACCATTACCATCCTCCCTAAAATTGGGAATGTAATATGCATTAACGGGGTATAGGTGTCGGTCCACCCCGTTAACATAATCAGCGGCCCTTCGATTGGCCATTTTCTTTTGTGACGGCCGCATTCCATCACGCAGCCATCCATATGTACTATCGCAACTGCGATAGCCCTTGATAGCCAGCCAAACCCCTAGGTTTGCTGGCTCGGCCTTTTCGGGCCTTTGTTTGGGCAAACTACCGCTTGCCCCGCCTTCTCCGGTGTTTTGTCGAATGAATCCGACTAATTTTGGGCGGATCTTCTCCGCGTCCAAAAATCGTTGGCGCCTGTGGATGCCAACAGCTCCTTTCTTAGTGCCTTGATCTGGCACTCCACACAGGTATTTAGCCTGCAGCAGCAGGCTAGAACTCGTGGCAATTGAGACAGCTTTGTCCCAATTACATACGCTTCCTTGTGTAGAGCGTAATAATTAGTTATCTCTTTCGAGATAGCTTTTGCCGGTGCCTCCTTCCGCACCATCTGTTTGATTCGTTGATCGCACATTGCGATCAATTCACGGGTCTCGTGCCCTTACAGACTGGCCTCTGTCTTGAGCGCCAGCCGCTCCTCTTTAGTAGCCAGTAATTTTTTATGCAGGCACCTGTTAATTAGGTTACCCCGGGCTGACCTCACTTTGGTCTTGGGGGTTGCCTTTTTATGGGGAATTTGGGGTAATTTAGGCTGCGCCATAGCCTTGTTTTTGAGGGCGGAAGAGGTAGTATTCGGCTTCACTATAGCCCTGGGGGTTTTGGAGGAGTTTTTATTAGGCTTCACTGTAGCCTGGGGAGGGGAGAATACTTTTGATTTTGGCTTCACTATAGCCATTGGGGGAGGAGGAGTCTTTTTATTTGGCTCATTATAGCCGGGGTAGTAGAGGTCTTTTTGATTGGCTTCACTGTAGCCGGGTTGGTGAGGTTCTTTGTAGGGGAACTTAGCCCCATTTTCCTAGAAGATCTAGATTCCTCCATTTTTGGTAAAACCAAAATGCACAACCATAACATAGAGCAATTTCAGTGGTTCCCCTTAGATAGCGCATAATTCTTTTTACCAATTGATAATACGCCCCGGTTGGTTTTTCTAGGGCTCTCGAAGCAATATTCACTGCAAATGCAATGTCAGGTATTGTTACAACTTGCAAGTACATTATACTGCCAAATATTTCTCGATATGGAACAGCCGGATGTAAAATTGGTGAATTTTCCATTTTCCATCCCGTTTCCGTTGGTGTGGACACCGGCTTGGCTTCAGACATTACAAATTTTCTTAACATCTTTTTAATGTGAATGGCTTGATTAATTAGTATGTTACCATTGTTGTTACTTTGAATTTGAATGCGAAGAAAGTTTGTGACATTATCAGTAACTTTAGCTTCAAACTTCGTCTTTAACTCATTAAGGAAAAACATTGCCTTTTTCTCATTTGACGACACTACTAATCCATCATCCACAAATAGTAAAACGATAAGTTTCCCTTCACTATCAGTGTTTATCAGCAAACATGGGTCTGCAACGCTCACTCTCAATCCACAATTAAGCAAAAAGTCTTTAAAGGATTTGTTCCAGCACCTTGGCGCCTGCTTTAAGCCATATAGGCTTTTGATGAGCTTACACACTCGTGGTTGTCTCATATAAAGGTTTTCCTCAAGGGAACCATATAGGAAAGCTGTTTTAACGTCAAACTGATGTAGCCTTAGTTTTTCACAAGCTGCTACACTTAACACTGAACGTTTGTCTCGAACCGCACTACTGGACTGAATGTTTCCTAGTAGTCGATACCCTTTTCCTGTGTGTAACCCTTGACAGCTAAACGCGCCTTGTACCTTTCGATTGTTCCATTTCCTGTTTGTTTTAAGCGATAGACCCAACGATTTTCTATTACCTTTTGATCTTCAGGTTTATCAACCAGTATCCTCGTTTTATTTTTATGCAAGGAGTCGATTTCGTCCTTCATAGCGTTAACCCACATTTCAGAATCCTCAGATTGTATTGCTTCATGGAAACTAACAGGTTAACTTTAAGCCATCCATGCTACAGGCACACCAAAGAAATCTGTTTGCTTCAGCTGTCTTCTATCTCGAAGCACGCGTGATGTACTTGGTTGTTCTATGGACACTTGTTGCACATCTGGAACATCATCAGCTTCTCTGTCTTGGTCGTGGTTCTCTATTTCAGTTGATGTAGGTGTCAGCTTTTCTGCCTTGAATATGACATCATGACTTATGATTACATAATGTTTCTCTGGAATCCATATACGATATCCATCGACTTTTTCATGATATCCAACAAAAATTTCCTTAATTGCTTTTTTATCAAAATTCCAACGTTTTCCTTTAGAAACATGCACGAATCATTTGGTACCAAACACCTTAAGATGCTCAATCCTAGGTTTCTTGCCAAACCAAAGCTCATACGGGCTTTTTCCTTTGAATTTGGTTAGTCCCGTTCTATTTAATACAAATGCAGCTTCCGCCCATAAGAACTGTCGAATATTTGGTCTTCCATATATCATGGAACGTGCTGCCTCCATTAAAATATGTTTTTCTCTCTCAGCACTCCCATTTTGTTCAGGTGTATACGAAGCTACGATAGTATGTTTTATTCCACGTTCATTTAAGAAGGATGTAACATCTTGATTTACATATTCCTTTCCACTATCGGTATACAGTTCCATTATATCTGTCCCAAATCTCGTTTTTATCTCGTTGCAAAACATTTTCAGGTTATACTTAACTTCTGATTTTTCACGTAAAAAAATATACTTGTCGATAAGCACTAAAATCGTCTTTCAATACAAAACGAAATACCGTTTCTGTCCAGGAGAATTTACTTGCATTGACCATATGTTATGATATTTAATTTGTAGTAATCAATAGGTTTATTTGAACTTGGGCGCCAAAGAATAATTTGTAAAGCTTGTTGATGGTTTGCAGTTTTAATTGACGATACATCTTTGCCATATCACCCGTTAAAACAAAATTATGTTTGCGAAAACGCAAGAGAATCGAAAAAAGGTCGTTTTGAATCGTGGGCCCTACATATTCAATGTCTTTGAATGACAAACCTGAACTACCCTCAGTTGAGGCATCGAAGACAACCCGTAGTTTTGTAGTTATTCTACTACTCTTTTCCACTGGATGATGAAGTAAAAAATATGTAATTGTTTTTACAGCGAGAGAAATTTTAGACATGTGACCTAGGCTCTCATATTCTGATACAAAAATTAGTATATTCTTCGTTTAATTGAGGATTACTATTTAATTTTCTTTCTAATGAATATAAACTTTTAATTGCTGTTAACTTTGTATCACCTATAACACACGCGTCCTACTTTAATAGATATTTAACTATAAATGTCCCTGTTGTATCGCGTGTTGTATTTTGAACAATATGATCTTCACAGTATTGTTCGTCAGGAGAACAAGTCTTACTACTGTTGTTGCAATCTTCTATTTTCCAAAATTTTTCAACATTTTTGTTAAGTGTGTCTATACTATTACTTGTTAAACACAAATTGACCTGGGAGATGTTATCATTTTCGGCAAATGTACCACCGATAATCCACCCTAACCTTGTTTTTTGCATATATGACATGTTTTTTCCTAACATTTCTTGTCCGACGCCCAACAACTTCCAAAATATACCAGCGCCTAATAGAATGTCGATTTTCCCGGGTTTATTACATTTAGGCCCCTTGCACACGATCGGTGAATCCACTGGCCGGCAGAACAACCGAGATTACATTATACACGAGACCGGCGACTGGCCAGGTACATAATATCTGACCTGTTGGCAGTGCCGTACTGTCAACTGATGCAGACGGAGCTCCGTTAAATATTTGAGATATTTTGGCGTGTTTTGAAAAATGAACGTTGCAAAGATAGTTGCTTATGTGTATTTTGTGTACAGGCGAAAAAGATACAAAATGACTAATGCAAGGAAATTATGTATTCATCTACTGGTGGCAAATAGGAGTGCAGTAGAGTACTGTTTTATTCCATATCACAGGTTTCTCCTTAATTGCACAAATAAAAGCTTCCATATCAAAATCTTCCATTTTTATTAAACCCTTTCAATCAGCACTTCACAGTAATAACGCCAAATAGAACTGTGATCTACTACGCCTCTGTACGACGGTAACGGCAAAATCACCGTTCGTGTGTCAACATGAATAAACTTGCACGCATTGAAAAAATGCACCGGTAGATTTGCCGCCCGGCGACCGTGTGTCCGACGTCGAAATTTTATTTTGGCCGACCGCCGGGCGACAGATTCGCCGGCACCGGTAGGTGTGCTAGCTGTTATTTAAACGTACGTAAAATAATTAATTAATTTACGTATGTAAAAATAAAATCCTGAGTCCCGGCCTCTCACCGCTTTTACCGCCCCAGATGGAGGAAAATTCAATTTCAAGGTTATGCCATTTGGGCTAAAAGGAGCTCACGTTTCTACGTACAATGGTTCAGGAGGTGTTGGCAGGATATCTGCGAAAATTTTGCCTCGTGTATCTTGATGATATAATTATCTTCTCGCGAACCTGGGAAGAACACATCCAGCACCTACGCCGCGTATTCGAGAGATTGCAGTAGCACAATCTGGCATGTGCGCCCGAAAAGTGCGTGTTCGGTTCCATCTTATCTCCGAAGAAGGGAATTCTCCACTGCCCAGCCACCTTGGCAGAGTTCACGAAGCGCATGTTCCAACCACTCAGAAGGAGCTAGATAAGTTCTTGGGATTATGCAATTGGCTGCGAGAGTACTTGCCTCGCTTCGCCGACCTCTCAGCCCCTCTCACCGATCTTCTCAGTCCCAAAAGGAAGTGGTATTGGAGTCGGGATTGTCAGCGGTCCTTTGAAGACATCAGAAGGATTAGTAAATCAATCATCATATTTAGTTAATTGCAATTGTTTGAATATGCAGCGGATGTTACTATTTGAACAATTATGTTTACCATTACACAAACAAAATAGTCTTAGTTACAATACATTTGTAAATTACAGATAATAAGAATATTCATTGATTACTGTTCTATTTACGAATTACAAAAGAAATTAATATAATGCTATAGTAAATAGCACGTACAATTATAATTATACCGGAGGTACATTACATTTGTGTTCTAATAATTCCCACTCAAATCGAGTAGTTTGTCTTAATTTTGCACTTACCATGTAAATAGGTAACATATCTACGGTTGGTTGTTTGTAGTTTTAAAGGGATTACATGATTTTTAAAATGTCATCCAAGAAATGTTGCAAAGAAGCATGCGATTCCTTCTTTAAGAACTCTAAATTAAAAAGTGCCTTAATGTTATTTTGAATTATAATAATTGTTGAGGCACTTAATATTTGAAATTCCATATTAATAATAATAGTGACCTTCCAGTTTGGTAATTTTCAAATGATTTATTTTGCTTTCGCCACAATTGTTTCGTTACACAGTAACTTCATCAGGCGAGATGACAAAATAACTTATACTTAAATAGGTGTAAATCTAAGGTGGGGCATGTTTTTATGTACAATTAAGTAAGGATGTGTTACTGACTTCTATTTGATTATTTAATATAGTGTTACTTTTGTTATGTTTGTTAATTTCTAATATCTCAAACAAATTTAATTTTTGACCTTCATTAACAGTATGAAGAATTTCAAAATTCTTGTCGAAATGATTTCTGATATCAGGTGTTCTGCATAGGTGGAGTGTGTCTTCTGTTGTTGGTAAGCTTTTAGGTGTTCATTTATTCTTTCTTGAAACTATCTACCCGTCTGTCCTATGTAGACTTTTTCACAATCTCCACATTCTAACTTGTAAACTCCTGATTTTGTGTTTTTATCTGTTTTATCCTTGTTATTTCTAATTTTGTTTCCTAAAGAAACTATCTGTTTCTAATATTTTCCCAACATTTTTAGAAATATTGCCAAAAAATGTGAGTGAGGTAAATGATTTGTATTTCAAATGTAAAAGGGAATATCTTAGGTCTATTAAAATAAAGGGATAATTTACTATTATCATTACAAATATAATTATTCTTTATATCTATAGTAAATTCTAACCTTGTTAGGTCAGGTAATCCTATTAGTCCATCATAGTATTCATGGAAATCGTATAGAAGGAAGTTAATTTTTTTATTTGTTTTTAATTCGGGAAATGCGGTTATTTTGGCTTTATACTAATGCTCAGTCTCGCCTGATATTGTTTTTAGTATGAACGGTTTTTTTTAAATGAATTCAGGAAAGTGATTTTCTGCTATTGATGGTCGTAAGATGGAAATGCCTCCTCCTGTGTCTATTAATAAATTCATAGGTGGATTATGAATCTATTCTATCTCGGGGTGGAAAGCGAATTGTTGAAAATTTTCCTTTTGACAAACTTCATTATCTTTATGATTTAAATGATTTGTTTCAAAGTTAGCATTTATTGAGTTCACGAATTGTTCGTCATGAGCATATCTATCAGTTTCAAGAGAATTTTCACTAACATTAGAAATTTCAGTGTTAAATAACTCTTCTGAAATAAATTTAGATGGGCCAATACGTTTGAAATGGTTTGATGATGAATTAGGTTTGAAAGTGTTGCGTGTACTAGTTGACATGGGTGTTTGAGGTGATGGATTTTCAACATAGCCTTTTGGTTCGAAAACGTTATGTGTTTTTTCCAAATGTTTGTTGGCTAATAGAGGGAAATTGTTGATGGGTGGGTCTAAATGATGGGGTGTTATGTTGTGTAGAAAAGTAATTTCGGTGGGATGCATTATGGAATTGGGAATTCGGTCTTAGAAAAGAAGAATTGTTTTAAAATGTCGTATTTAAATTTGGTACGTTAGATCTTGGAAAGGGAAATCTGTTAGATGTTGGAAATGGTTTGTTAGCGTGATTATTATTATTAAAAATTTGTGTGGGTTTGTTAATGAATTTGGCATGCGGTTTATGACTAAAATTATCATTATTTCTCCTAAACCTCTGTAACCTTTGATTTTCATATTCATACTGAGTGATAATGCTAATTAAATCTTGTGAATTATTAGGATTTCTAAATTGAATGATATTTCTTAAGTCAAATAGGAATCTTAAAATTTAGGCGAATAAGGGTTTTAATTCCTTCTTTTTTGAATATGTTATATTTTCGTCTAGGAGTCCATCGGAATCAACAGTGTAATTCAATGCCGGTGGGGGTATTAGCCCTCGGAGTAGTTGTTTCTGTTGATTCCATACTTATATATCCACACTTTTTATTGTCTTAACAATGTTTCGCTACTTTGTGACTTCATCAGAAGACATACAAGTTCTTAAACTTAAAGAAGACTAACATTATTTATATACGAAAGTACATAACTAAGGTGGGGGTGTAGGGTGTAGATTAAGTAGAGGGGAATTATTTATTTCTAATTGTTCATTGAGAAGTACATTTTTATGTTTATGGTTATTAATTTCCATGCTTTCAAGGAAATTAAGTTTATAGCCTTTACTTCCAGTATGTAAAATAGTAAAATTAGTGTTAAAATTATGTTTTTACATAATTAAATGTGTTGCGTAATGAGATTCATCTTTTAGTTGTTTAAATGACTTAAAATTTTTGCTAATTCTTTTTTCGAATGATCTTCCTGTTTGCCCAATATAAAACTTATGAGATGAGCCACATTCTAATTTGTATACTTCAGACTTACTATTTTTAGATGATTTATCTTTATTGTTTTTAATATTTCTAGCTAACGTATTATTAGTTTTAAATGCCACCTTTATATTGTTATTATTAATTTTTTTTTAATATGAGGGTTTACCAAGATATGTAACTATTTGAAATTTATTATTTTCTTTTATATGTACTGGGAAAATGCTGTTTATGCTATTTTTGTATAGTATTTTATTTAAAAGTTTTTCAATTAAATTTGGGTTATAGTTATTACTACTAGCAAAATGTTTAATAATATTAAGTTCTTTAGTGTAATTAAAATTGTTCATAGGTGTTCTAGTCAATCTATATAACATAAAATAAAAAGGTGAATGTTTATGCTGTTGTGTATGAAAAGAATTATTGTTTATAATAATATCTTTATGTGTGGGTTTATGGTAAATGGCAAATGTGGGTTTGTTATCTATTCTTGACATTGTTAGATCCAAAAAATTGATAATACCCATTATTATGCTTTTGGTCAGAAATTTATCGAAACTACCAGACACGGATCGCGATTTCGCTCTTGTTAGAAGTTCATCAGCGTGCCATAGGCAGTTTCGATAAATTACTGACCAAGTCGAAATGTTCCGTAAAGAACGGTTAATACAAAAATGACATTGAGGCAATTGCTGCCATCTAGTGGATTTTAGCCGCTACAGAGGATGTCAAACTAGACAAGGCCTCACAGAGGTATTTAAATTTGTCCAGCTATATCAACAACGCAGCCTACATACGTGAATACACGTAAAGCTTAATAATACCCATTATTAGTCACTTACAGGTATACTTTAACGGTTTTGTAATTAGGATCAACCATCGATTCGCCTTCAAACGAATCGCAGTTTACTCTTCTATAGGAGTTGTTAACTTGTCACATGTGTTTGTCCATCTATTCCCCAATAGCAACCCAATCTCACATGCAGGTGTCGCTGAGACTGAATAAATGTCCAATTTTTTTCCAAGATACACATTGTCTATATTAACGAAACCCGAGAGAGAATAAAGTTTTGAATATTTCGATTTACTAGAATCAACCGCCAGGTAAGGATGGCTAGGAATAATCACATTGAATTGGTTAAATAATGTTTTAGCTGGAATTGGAATTGGGATAAATTGCGTAAATTATAAATGAGTCCCTTGTAACGATGGGAATTTGTATACGAAACACAATCGAGTATTCCCTTAGATATGCCCTAGTGGAACAAATATGCAAATATTTTGGCAGATTTTCTACAGTTGAATCGAATGGTAAACAATCCCCCTTTAATTGTACCGTTGTAATTCAATTATAAAATACTCGTCAGCAATATCTGCTGGTAGTGATTTTAATTTAGTGAATAATCAATAATTCTTTACAATTGAAATGTCCCTTTCTAATTCCTGAATATTTTCTGACAAGAATAAGGCTATATTTTTAATTTGAGCTTTATTTTTATTTATTGTAGATGTATTTTTATTTAGTTTTTCTGATATTGCTTTAAAGTTTTTATTGATTGGTTTTTCATCAATCGCAAGTGATTCCAACGTTTGATTAAAGTTCCTAATAGTATCTTTTAGTATACTCAAGGATTCGTTAGTGAACGATAATGACTTTTTGTTTGAATCCTGAAGTTCTTTTATTATATTATTATTACGGGTTCGTTCAAGAACAGACTGTAATAAAAGGATCGGACGCTGATTTAATAGTTTATTTTTAAAAGTTAACTAACAACGGGAACAAAAGAGATTAAATACAAACTTAAGAAACTACTATATATACACTTGGTTCATAAAGATTACCGAGAGGCGAGCGCGAGCGCGAAAGCTGACCCAATAGGGTGCAGTAGGCGTTGGACTCTACTAACTTTTCCAAGCAGACTAGACCCCGAAGGATGCTCAGTCTAGAGGAGCTGTGTAGAAGAGTGGCCAACTACTCACGTTTCTTGGGGTTGCGACTTCCTAAATAGGTCCTGCGCAAGGAAGGGGTAGTCGTGGAGGGTGGTGCGCGCTCTACGTCCCTACGTAACTGGAAGGGGTGCGGTCCGAAGTCGACGGTGGCGCTATCGACGAGGGTAGTCGGGTGGCGCGTCGAACTAGCCGACCCGGTGGGCGCGAATTTAAAAATGGGGTTGGTTACAACTCTCCCCCTACAGAAGCGCTAGACGGCTCGGCAGTGCTTCTGGTGTTCTTCCTAGGACGGCCTCTGCGACGCAATGGGGCGATAGGATGAGGATCAGCGGTTCCATTTGACACGAATGGTCGGAGGGCGGACTCGTGATAGACTCCTAGAACTCGAGTAGGTTCCTCAGTGGAGGCTATTTCATAGCTGCAGGGGCCCTTGGCAGCCAAGATCACGTAAGGACCGTCTCTTCGGGGAGCGAACTTGGCGGTTCGTCCAGCAGTGGCCTTGCTTACTGGGTGAGTGGTGATGAGAACTTTATCACCGGGTTCGAAAGTAGGTCCGGGTCGACGACGTCGGTCTTGGATTTTCTTCTGGCGGTCCTGTTCTTTCTCTTGGTTGTCCCGGGCTTCCTGGAAGGTGGCAACCATTTGTAGCAGTCGTGGTGTGACCTCAGGAATGAAATTTTCGTTTTGCGTTATGGTCCGGATATCGTGAGTGATCTCGGACGGAGTGCGCAGCTCACGACCAAACGTGAGGAATGCGGCTGAATAACCGGTTGACTGGCACCGAGCAGTATTAAGGGCGAACCTGATGCTAGGAAGTTTGTCTGACCAGTTTTGGTGATTCTGACCCACCAAAATGGATAGTTGGGTTTTTAGGTCCCGGTTTTTCCTCTCGACCATGTTGGCGGATGGGTGGTAGACTGGGGTAAATTTCTGTTGAATATCCAGACAGTAACAAATCTTCTGCATTACTGCACTGATGAACTGGGTTCCATTATCAGAGATTATACTCCTAGGGATCCCGTAGCGAAGGAATACTTCGTTAACCAGTGTCCAAGCGCAGAGATCGGCGGTAGCTTTAACTAATGGGAACAGTTCTACCCATCGGGAGGAGGTGTCCTCGACAATTAGTATCCAGGTATCTCCATTCGGACTGGGCGGCAGCGGTCCAAAGAGATCAATGGCGATGACCTCAAAGCGTTGCCTTAGGACTGGTGTTTGTAATAAGCCGGGCGGCTTCTGATTGTCTGCCTTGTAACGTTGGCAGGCCCCACATTTTCGTACGTACTCACGGATGTCCTTCAAGAGTCCTGGCCAATAGAAGTGTTTACGGATCCTGTGAAAAGTACGGTCTATCCCATAATGACCTGCAGTCGGTGAGGCATGGAATTCCAATAGAAGTTTGTCACGGGCAGCCCGGGGAACGATGTATTGGGGTTCCTCGTTGTCGTCCTCCGATGCGTAACGGTAAAGGATACCCTGCGATAGGAGGTAACCGCGAGACAACCATCGGCGAGACTCTTCTAGGTTTCCAGACTCAAAAGATTCTATAATCGGTTGTAACCCGGGATCAGCAAGTTGTTCTTCTCGGAGCTGCTTGGAGTCCTTCCGAGGGAGGTCTACAGTGATGAGATTCATTGGGAGGGGATCTCCGGTGGTGTCATCCCTCGGAGGGCGGGAAAGCGTGTCTGCCAAAACGTTTGCTTTTCCCGGAGCGTACTCTATCTGTAGATTATAGGGTTGTAGTTGTAGCGCCCATCGGGCTAATCGTCCACTGGGAGACCGTAGCTTCATAAGCCAGCGAAGGGGTTGATGGTCTGTTATAATGATGGCGGGGGATGCTTCCAGATAACCTCGGAACTTCTGCACAGCCCATACGACGGCAAGGGCCTCCCTTTCTGTGGTGGAGTAGTTTTGTTCGGGCTTGGTTAGCAAGCGACTGGCGTATTCCACTGGTCTTTCGTCCGATCCCTCCCCCTGGAGTAAGGCGGCTCCCATAGCGTAGCTGCTGGCATCAGTCCTGAGGGTGTAGGGTTTTTCCGGATCTGCCTGTTTGAGAATTGGGGCGGAGGTTAGGGCTTGTTTAAATTTCTGGAAGGCGTCCTTCTGAAGATCCTTCCACTCCCAGGCAGCGTCCTTCTTTGTTAATCGGGATAGGGGACGGGCGATCTCTGCGTATCCAGGGATGAAGCGGCGAAACCAATTACACGTTTGTAGGAACGTTGTCAGATGTCGGAGATTTCGAGGTTCCGGCATTTCTAGGATAGCCGTGAGCTTCCCGGGGCTAGGACGGATTCCCTGAGAGGTGATTATGTGGCCTAGGTACTTCACCTCCGTGCAGACAAAATGACACTTGTCTCGATGCATCCGTAGGTGGTATTCCTCCATGCGCTTGAAACAGCGTCGTAGCTCGGTGACGTGATCTTGGAAGGTGCGAGACAGGATAATGATATCATCTAGGTAGACCAATATCTGTATTCCCTCTAGCCCTGTCTTGAACTTGTCCATAAGACGCTGGAAGGTTGAGGGAGCGTTGCGTAGACCAAACGGGAGTCGGGAATATTGATATATCCCAAAGGGAGTGATAAAAGCAGTCTTCTCTTGATCATCCGGATGGACCAGGATCTGATGATAACCGGCCCGTAGGTCCATGGTAGACATGTAGGCAGCCCCTCCCGTCGCGTGCAACAAGTCTTCTAATCGAGGCAGTGGGTATACATCCGGCTTAGTGGCGGCGTTTAGGCGCCGGTAGTCGATGCACAGGCGGTGGCTTCCGTCGGGTTTAGGTACTAAAACAACCGGTGAGGCCCAATCGCTCTCGCTCTCTTCGATGATATCCGCGTCGAGTAGAGCGTGTATTTCGTCGCGTAGTATAGCTTGCCTGGGGCTACTCATCCGATAGGGTGGACAGGCGATGGGAGGATGATCCCCTGTGGTAATGCGGTGCATAGCATGGGGTGTCGGAGGCCCGTGCACAGAAAAGCGCTGTTCGTACTGCTTCAACAACGTGTTTAATTCGCTCCGTTGGTCTGCCGTCAAGAGTTGGCCTTCTTCAGCACTTAAGTCCATGGGCGAGACCTGGATAGATGCCATAGGAAAAATGGGTGAGTCCATTGGGTGTTCCGTCCAATAGGAATCTATGGCTTGTCGGGCATCATCCATCATGTAAGCGGTCCTGGAGAACGGGTTACGTGGGAGATGTCGTGGGGGGTCTGGGCCATAGCAGGACGGAAACTCCTTAATCACTTCGTCTGTGTGCTGTGGCGATGGCGCTAGAGGGCTTACCAGGGGCGGACAGCGCAATTCTTCCCAGGGGATTTCCATGTCCTCTGGGCTACCGGGACGCTCCTGAAGGTTGGCAGCGGCTATCTGAGCAGGCTTTCCCCGTTCCTTGGATGTGATAAGTTCGTCCTTCGGTACAAATCCGTACGTGCTATGGCGATTGCCTTTGAAGTACCAACGATTGCTGCTAAAGTCGACGATCATGTCTACTTTTCGTAGGAAGTCGATGCCCAGGAGCGTTTGGGTCTTGGGCGCTGTCGGGATGACGATGAAGCTGGTTTCGATGGTGCGGTCCATTATAGTCACTGGCAACGTGATGGTTTGGACTATGTGAGTGGACGTGTTTCCGTCCGCTTGCGTGATTTGTACCGCTGAAGGATGGAAGGTGCGTCCTTCGGCCTTCAGGACCTCGTATAACTGAGTGCTGGCGAGGCTCGTCTTTGCTCCGCTGTCCAGGAATGCCGTGCCGATCTTTCCATAGATAGTGATCGGTACCGCGGGACGTCCAACCGCCGTGGTGGATAATAGGCAGAAATCAAGGTTTAAAGTGGCTGCTTCAGTTGGTTTGGCGCAACGGGTGCAGTTTCTGCGGAAGACTCCGGGTTGACCGCATCCATAGCACCGGATTCCTGGTTCCGGATCTCTCGGAATGGTAGGCTTGGTGGGAGTTTCTTTGGCCTTCTTCCGACAGACATTTTCCGAGTGACCATAGCTGCGGCAGAAGGTGCAGCGGATACGTTCCCGCGTCTTCTTATCCTGTTGATGGTTTGCCTTAGGGACTCCTTCGCCGGATTGTCGCTTTTCTTGGAGTGTAGCCTCCGCTGCCCTAGCAAGAGTAGCTAGATCCAAAAATGTTGCTATGGCGGCCCGTGGGACACGTTCCCGGATGGACAGAGTTAGTAGCCCGTAGACAAGGTCGAGTTGGCGAGCCTCGTTATCCGGAGGATTTACTTGAGCTAACAGGGCTCTTTTCTGTGTCAGGAATAGGCCTGTAGGTTGTCCCTCGAGTTGGGGATTCCTGAACACCTCCTGGTATATCTGGTAGTTCGGCCTAGCGGGCGCAAACTCATCCCGAATTGCCTGCTTCGCGGCTTCCCATGTCCCGATGGTGGCCCTTACTCCGTCCCACCATGTATGCGCTGCTCCGCGTAGCAGTAAGGGAAGGCCCAGGATGGCGTTTGCGTCGGTTATACCCTCGGTTTGCTTGAAGAATTCTACTTTCGCAAGGAAGTCTTCTACCGACTCTCTGGTTCTGGCCCCATCAAAGCGATCAGGACAGTGGGTGAAATGCCGGGCTGGTTGATTTGCGTTCAGCCGTGCGAGCAGCTGTCCGATAAGTTCTTCCGCGCTGGCCATAGCTCTGCGTTGCGCGCGTGTGAACGGCGTTGTGGCTTTTCTTTGTACTTGCGTTTTACGTATGTGTTCGGCGCATCCGCACTAGCACATTTACCGATTTGTTTTGTTAGGCTTCGAGCTCCGTAGTTGGGCGCCAATTATTACGGGTTCGTTCAAGAACAGACTGTAATAAAAGGATCGGACGCTGATTTAATAGTTTATTTTTAAAAGTTAACTAACAACGGGAACAAAAGAGATTAAATACAAACTTAAGAAACTACTATATATACACTTGGTTCATAAAGATTACCGAGAGGCGAGCGCGAGCGCGAAAGCTGACCCAATAGGGTGCAGTAGGCGTTGGACTCTACTAACTTTTCCAAGCAGACTAGACCCCGAAGGATGCTCAGTCTAGAGGAGCTGTAGAAGAGTGGCCAACTACTCACGTTTCTTGGGGTTGCGACTTCCTAAATAGGTCCTGCGCAAGGAAGGGGTAGTCGTGGAGGGTGGTGCGCGCTCTACGTCCCTACGTAACTGGAAGGGGTGCGGTCCGAAGTCGACGGTGGCGCTATCGACGAGGGTAGTCGGGTGGCGCGTCGAACTAGCCGACCCGGTGGGCGCGAATTTAAAAATGGGGTTGGTTACATTATTTATTCTATATTCGTCATTAGCATCCATCGTGCCGAACAGAGTATGTAGGCAACACCTCCTTTATCAAGGCCCGATAACCAAAATATGATGTCAGTCAGTTCAGGCCGAAGTGAAACACCGATACTTAAGCGATACGGTCACATGCAAGTAAAAACATTTGGGATCGGAATAGAAATGAAGAATATAACGTTTAAAATTATGTTTTAACCTCCAAATAATGTAAAAACAGACATTTATAACAATTTGTTGAGTTTAGATTGTTCTACGACATAATATTAACTACTATTAATGGAGAAAGAAACGAAAGACTGATTTCTACACCACCTTTGAGGTATCACTTAGTCGGTGCGTTGACCTATTTTGATGGGGGTCTCGCCAGTAGCCCTGCTCCCATAATGTATAAATAAATATAAACTAGAAATAATTTTAATAAATTACCTTAAATTGTCGAAGACAAATAAACGAGTAGTAATGACGAGTACACCAAAAGATGTATCCCATTTCGTTGAAACTACACATTTAAAATAAATAGGAAATGCTATGGATTGTGTTAACGTACAATGGAAAATATGCGAATACCTACGTAGATATAGAAGTACATTTGAACTAGTTAGAAGTATATAAATGCAAATTTCGACAGTCGCAAATATGTTCAAATCGACGTGTAAATGTAAAGTTAAATGAAAATCTATTTAAGAATGTTTTGGGGTTAAATACATGATGTGTTTATTGCTATTTGTACTTTTAATATTACTTAATTTGGTTACACTATTTTTACTTCGGTTTATTAACTATCGTGATCAATTTTCTGTTTTTCTTTTCGGTAAGTTATAACGAGCACTCTCCAACGTTCTCTTTTTAACAGACTTACAATAATTGTTATGAGTCATGGTAATTACAATGAAAACTATTTTTTCCCAAAAATCAACCAAATAATGTTGGGTACATTGATTCCCGTTTTACCCTTTGGATACGGAACCCTAAAAAGAATGGTTTGTTAGGATTGCTTAGATTTGGATAAAATATGCTTAGTTGAGCAGGATTCACAAAATGTGATACAGACTTCCTATTGATACTATAATTATCAATTATTATTGCAATAACAGAAAAACCAAAACCAATTTGTTCAAGACCTGTGACTATAATTTTAATTATTTCAAATAATGGTTTTGCGGTTAATTTGTGTACTGGAAGAATATGCACTACGTCTTTATATTTTGATATAATACTTTGAATCATAAAAGTATGAGCAGTTGTAGCCAAATTTGTCTGATTTGAGGACATTTCAATTAAATTACCTCCTTTTTAATCTAAAGATGGCTTAATATTTTTAATTTCATCCAACATCAGTGTAACGCGAAGGTCTTGATCCTGCAATGACGATTTCTTTTCTCTAATAAATGATAAGAATGTTGAACAAGAAGGATCAACATTGGTATTGGAGCATAAATTTTTTAGTGTTTGGATGCGGCAATGTAAGTATACCAGTATACCTTAAGAATTTGTGACAATGCGAAGAAATATTATGTAAAATTGATGAGATAATTAAGTGTTCTGATTCAAATTTGTGATGATGTTTACGAAGATCTGCAGCTTTGGGAAACTTGAAGCTATGAACTTTAGTCTTATTTGTTTCATAATTGCTGCTGTTTGATCACCATGCTCGATGCACTGAAAATATTCCCAGTGTCTCAGTATGATTACTAAATTTTACAAAACTACACAATAATTTTAATTAGAACCAGCTTCGATTTTGCTAATACTTTCCGTGTTGTAAGCAAGGTTTAAGTAGCTCTGAAACAATTAAACGTTTTCGATACCGTATCTTCCACCGGCGCTCTCTATCTAATGTAAAACAATCGGCCTAAATGCAGACGTCATACGTATTCTGATAATTTGTTGTGAGGCTTCATTAAAGGAAATGTTGATGTAGGCCATTGCCAAATATGTTAAACCAACCCCTTTTATTTCGAGTTAGAGGAAAGGTAGACTTTATTGCAGTTAAGTATTTATCTATATTGTTTAAGTTCATCTGAATAATAAGCGAATTAATGTAACCCACATTTAAATTGTTTTCGAAAGATTTTAACTTTAATGATAATAAGAGGTGGATTTGATGGGAGGTCTCAAGAAACGGTTTTATATCCTTTATTATCATCAGTGACCAATAGGAGTTTATAACTTTTAATTTACCGCGGGGTTGAGCATATAGTTCAGTACTACTTGAAGTGAAGAAGCGTGTAGACGTTTTCGTGTTAAATCTGCTTCGAAGGACCACCTCAGATATTGAGGAAAACGACATTTGTTTTGTTTAACTATATTTATTGACATTAATTAAAAAATTTTCACTTTCACCATCACCAATTATTTTACAAGA
This sequence comes from Agrilus biguttatus, assembly GCA_963921985.1. NCBI lineage: Eukaryota > Metazoa > Arthropoda > Insecta > Coleoptera > Buprestidae > Agrilus > Agrilus biguttatus. The sequence goes on from OY998125.1 coordinate 20,063,487, forward strand.
GCAAAACTAAGATTTATTTATAAAACTTAAAAGAAATGAAAAATAGAACTACGATTATTATGTTTTGCTATCGAGACTGCTGTTTGTTAGTAGTTCTATTTTCTCTGTTCTTTTCAACGTTCGTTCCTATGTCCTCAAGAGCCCTTACCGTTCTCACGCATTTATCTCCTGAAGACACAAAACAGATCATCTCGACAGCGTTAGAATTCGCATGAATTATAACGATGTCGTCACAATAAATTAAAAAAATAAACTTTTATTGAAAGGAACACTTGTTACAAAATATGACTAATTACACTTTTTTTATAACTGACAGAGTGACAGATTGTTTAACTAAACTTCAAGTCTTCTTTTATTACAAAACAATGGACTTATATACTAATTCATTAATGGTGAAGGGCGTTAATGAGTAGCTATAGGGCTTATGTAGAAGGTCGGTAGTAATGATAGAAAGTTGATCTCCCCCGTTAACCTTGATGTTCTCATCAAGTTTAGATGATTTATGGGTAGACTACAGCGTCTGGAATTGGCTGGAGTTCGGTATATTCTAGTCCTTTTTCTGTATTGGGATTTTCTTTCTTATCCTTCCGGTTTTGATACATTTTTGTAATCCTTTTTCTATAACATATGAAGGCTGTTATGAACATTATGATAACTATACAAATTGTAGTGACTGAGAGGTGCCCATAAAATACAACAGATTTTTGATGTATTGGTGTGTTTTCTATTTCTTGTAGTACTTGTTTAATGTCTTCAGACTTTGTTGGGAACTTGCCCAGGAAATTAATTTCCTTTCCAGGTTTCGGCATTTCAATGTGATATTCCCGTATGTTGATGTTGGAAGTGATATTGGGCTCCTTCTTAAATAAATCTTGATTAATGATGGTTTTGTCTTGATAGTTGACGATGAAATTTCCTTTCTTCTGTTTTCTGGAGTCGATGATCCATTCTTTATTGGTGGAAGAAGACTTCCATTATGAAGCTAGTATACTTCATGATACTGTTTCGTTTTGAAACTAGGACTTTCAATTGCGTGTATAATTTCGGTATTAATTTTATCTTTACAAAAATAATCAGATTTTTCATTCAATGTAGTACAGTGTTCATACCATTTAGAAATTGTTTCATAGCGGGTATTAAGTTTTGAAGGAATAAGGAGAAGGGTATCGTCTTGTAATATAGGATATAGTTGATGTAATTTAAAATTAATTGACATAGATATAGGAAACTGAATGATTCCGATAATCAAGTTGTTTGTTAAAATCATGGTTTGTTTATTAAAATTTAGATATACAATAGGATTGCTTTCGGAATGTGGTAATAATTGTGATTTTGAATAAATTTCTGAAAGGTGTTTCATCATTTGCCGTATTTGAATGTTTCAAATTAATTCATAATTTAGCCGGAGACGATCCCCATTTATGACATCGTCTTCTTCTTCATCGGCCGCTGACTCAGACTCCGATTCTGAGCAGACTAGCCAAAACAAAAAATCGCTGCCTCCAATAATAATACGCCAAAAATCCTCCGTGCCATGGACAAACATAGCATTGCTCACCGTCGTGCTGTCGTCACCATCGACGCGATAAGAGTTTATCCAAACTCTGTCCATGACTTCCGCCGTCTCTCGTCCTTTTAGGACGAATCTAAGGTAGAATTCTCTACCAATCAACTCCGCCAGGACAAGGACCTTCATGTCGTCCTGCGCGGAATTAGCCAATTTTATACCACGGACGAAATCTAAACGGAGTTAGTCCATAAAGGGTTCGCCATCCGCGGTATACACCGCATGTCAAATGGCGACAAAATTTGGCCGCTGGTGTCCGTCCGCTTGGACAGGACCTGTCCAAACTCCAAGTCAATCTTCGACTTGGTAACGCTCTGCGGCCTCGAAATTAAAGTAGAGGCCAAGAGAGCTACTAAAGACGTCCCACAATACCGCCACTGTATGAAATTCTTTCATACAGCCAACTACTGCCCCGCAGCATGGATCTACTCTTTCTGCGGCAGAAACCATATCTCCGCCGAATGTAAGGCGAAAGATAAGAAGGATGCCACCCCCTCCTGCGCAAACTGCAAGGGAAATCACCGCGCCACCTACCGCGGCCTCCCCAAGGTTCCCACTAAATCCATTACCGCCGCCCCCACCCCGGCCGCCCCAAGAAATACAAAACCAACCCTCCCCCCGCCCAACATCAAACACCAAACCGTCGACGAACCCTATATCTTACGCTAGAGCAGTAAGAACAGCACCCACCCCTCCCGCCCCTCAAAAACAATGTTCTGCTACAGACAGCGAGCAAGAACTTCAGGCCTTCGTGCAAACGATGACCGCCCAGCTACTCGCCATCTTCAAACGGGCCGCTAATGTCTAAGCCCAATTCGAACGAAATCAATCTTCGCATAATTACCTGGAATGCGCGTAGCATTAGAGGTAAACTGACTGAACTCGAACACTAACTAGAGGAGAAGTCAGTCGGTGTTGTTTGCATCACCGAAACCCACCTGTCCCATAGCCACAAACTTTTCGTCCCAAACTTCTCGTCCTATAGATAGGACCGTGAAAATTCGAGAGGCGGTGGCGTAGCCATCCTCGTTAGAAATTCAATTAAACATAAGCCTATTACTTCGGCTGCAAACTCTTTAGAATCTGTCGGCATTGAAGTATCTCTGAGATCTGGCGCTCTCAAAGTATTTTTCCTATACTCATCCCCATCAGAGCAAAATCTCACAGATTTTCCCCTACTCTTTAACTCCAACCCTCCGACTATTGTCGGAGGCGACTTCAATGCCAAACACCTTACATGGGACTGCCGACTAACAATAATAAGGGCATCATACTTCTTGCCATAAGTCTGGACTTCAATCTCACAATTGAAGCTCCACCCTCTCCCACATTTCTCCCCCACCCTGCCAATCACCAGCCTGACGTATTAGACATCTTCGTCACCAAAAACGTCAGTCTGCTCAACGAACCAATCGCGCTCGACGCATTAAATTCCTACCATCTTCCGGTTTTAATAGAAGTCGGCCGCCCCATCCTTAACCCCCCAAAGCTAACAACGTCGTTAGATTGGCTACGCCTACGGTACACCCTTGAAACATCTACATTCAAGTGCACTCAAATTCTCACAATAGCGGACCTCGACGAAGCGGTAAATCTCCTTTCAAACGAGATTACCAGCGCCATCGAGCTCTCCACATCTTCCCGTCCCAACTTGCCCATGGACAAACAACTCCCCTCCGACCTTCTTGCCCTCCTCAAGAGGAAAAATAGAACCCGTCGCCTATGGCAAAGGCACCGTAACTCTGTTCACCGGGGCGAACTAAACACCATACAAAGGGAATTGAAAACCCGACTTACAGAACTCCGCAGCTCATCGTTCGACCATTACATTTCGCAGGCAGAAACACCTAAACAGTGCTTGGAAAGTGATCCGCTCTCTCCGAAACAGAGCTCCGCACCTCCCGCCCCTAAAACAAAACGGCATTGTCTACACTTCAGACGACGAGAAGGCTGCGATTTTCGCAGACTCTCTCTGCCTTCAATGCTCTCCACTACCAAGCCATGTGGATCTCGCCGATTTCCATGAGCGCATAAGTCACCCAGCGCATTACTTCCCCCTCACCGATCCCAATTTCAAGCCCGCCAGCCGCCGGGAAATTCAGCTCACCATCCGCTCTCTGAAATCGAGAAAAGCCGCAGGCGCTGATAAAATCCCGAACGGAGTTCTCAAAGTCCTGCCATCAAAACATGTTACCGCTCTCTGTAACATCATTAACGCTATTATGCGGCTCCACCACTTCCCTCCGGTCTGGAAAGAAGCCATTGCTATCTGTCTCCCCAAAAAAGGGAAGCCTCTCAGCTCTCCCTCAAGCTGCATACCCATCAGCCTGCTCAGCTCTCTGAGCAAAGTAGCCGAATCTATTTTACTCGACCAGCTTCTTGACCATGTGAAGCCACATAATATCATCCCCAAATTCCAGTATGGTTTCCGCCGACTCCATGGCACAGGCTACCAACTTCTCCGGGTTTCGGAATATATTTCCGATAGCCTTAATAAACGCCGCCATACCACCATGCTTCGTCTCGACTTACAACATGCAAAATGACAGAACTCGAAAGCTTCCTCGAGGAAATAGCCGGAGACCTCAACGCCAAACACGTCTCTTGGGGATGTCGGCTAAAGAATAAGAATGGCATCTCCCTTCTTGCCAAAGCTCTCGACTTCAATTTAACGATTGAAGCTCCCCCTGACCCAACGTTCTTTCACACGAACGACAACTTTCTCCCGGACATTCTTGACATTTTTGTTACGAAAAATGTCTCACTTTTCGCCGATCCCGTCGTCCTCGACGCTCTAAGCTCGGATCACCTCCCTGCCCTAATAGAAGTAGGCTCCCCAATCTACAACCCCCCAATCTCGGCAACTTCGCTAGACTGGCTACATCTTCGTTACACCCTGGAAAAATCTTCCTTTAAGTGCACACAAATTCGCACAACAGCGGAACTGGATGAAGACGTAAATCTCCTATCAAACGAGATTATCGGCGCCATCGAGATCTCCAGCTCCTACCACCCCCTCCACCCCCGAGAGAAAACCCTTCTCGCAGACATTCTTGACCTTCTCAAGATGAAGAACAAGACCCGCCGTCTGTGGCACAAAAACCACGACCCCACACAACGAGCTGAACTAAACGCCCTCCAGCGTGAACTCAAAACCCGTCTTACCGAGTTCCGCAGCGACGCCTTTGAAGGGTACATCGCTGAAGCAGAAACTCACCCCAAGAGCACTTGGAAAGTAATCCGCTCTCTTCGAAACAGAGCTCCAAATCTCCCGCCGTTAAAGCAAAACGACGCTGTCTACACTTCGGACGAAGAAAAAGCTGCAATATTCGCAGACTCCCTCTGTTCCCAGTGCTCCCCACTTCCCAGCCCTATGTTTCTGGCCGACTTCCATGAGCAAACCGATGCGACCGCCCAAAACTTCGTCCCCTCTGCCCCCGACTTCAGGCATACATCCCCAAACGAAATAGCAATCACCATCCGTTCTCTAAAGAGGAGAAAAGCTCCTGGCGCCGACAGCATTTCCAACGGCATCCTAAACGTCCTGCCACGAAAGCATCTCACCGCATTGTGCAACATCACAAACGCTATCATGCGGCTCCGCTACTTCCCCAAGAAAAGAAATCCCCTGAGCTCTCCGTCCAACTACAGGCCCATCAGCCTGCTCAGTTCGTTGAGTAAAGTAGCCGAATCCATCCTCCTAACCCGGCTTCTTGAGCATGTGGATAATAACAACCTTATTCCCGATTTCCAATATGGCTTTCGTAGGCAACACGGCACAGGCCATCAACTTCTGCGCGTGTATGAACACATAGCCGAAAACTTAAACAAACGCCGCCATACATCCATGCTACTTCTTGACGTAAGGCAAGCCTTCGACCGGGTCTGGCACGAAGGACTCATCTCTAAACTCATTAGCCTTAACACCCGTCACTATCTAATTGGGGCCATCCGTTCATTTTTCTCCGACAGAACCCTTCGTGTTCGCGTCGGCTCCTCCTTTTCGTCCAGCAAACCAGTCACGGCTGGCGTCCCCCAAGGCTCTAAACTATCGCCCTTATTATTCAATATTTTCTGCGCTGACATGCCATGTCACCCTTCAATCGTCACCGCACTTTATGCTGATGACATCGCACTCGTCAATTCTAGCCAAACTATAGACCACTATACCGCTAGAATCAACGCTTTCCTGCCCCTGCTCCTAAACTGGTATCAGAGATTGAAACTCTCCATCAACGAAGCCAAGTCGGAAGCAATTTTCGTCTCGCGGAGGTACCGTACACCTCCGCCCATCACTATAAACAACCACCCCATCAAATGGAGCAACTCAATCACCTACCTCGGCGTCGTGTTCGACAGGAGACTTACATGGCGTAAACACATGCAAGCCACCCGCGCAAAGGCCCTGGGCGCCTTTATTTCACTCAAGCCCTTCTTCCAAAATAGGTTCATCTCCGACCAAACTAAAATTCGTGCGTTCAACGCAATAATCAGAAACATATGCACCTACGCCATCCCAATTTGGGGCTGCCAACCCCGTCGACTTAAAACCCTTCAAGGCACTTACATGCGGATCCTTCGCTCCGCATTAGGCTACCCCTGGTTCGTCAGAAATTTCCAAATTCTGAAAGAAACCGGGCTCCCTTCACTTACCGAGGCTGCAAACAATTTCGCAGCAAATTTCAGGGCCTCAGTCTCAGGCCACCCAAACCCGTCAATCTCATCACTTTCCAACTTCGCCCCGAAAGATACTGACCGCTTTTAAGAAAGCCTTGCCACCTTCTACACTAAGCCGTTACTCCCGCTCAAATTCTAGCATCGCTAATTAGCGCGAGTACCCTTGCAACTTTCGAGATGGGTCACCTGACAATTCTTACACCCCTTCCCCAATCCCCTCCCAACACCTCAAACAATCCACTTCCCGATCCCAACCACCCCAGGAATGAAAAACCTTCGGGTTGCACTCCCTTCTCGAGGAGGGGTTTTAGTCGGTAAGAATCCGACACTACCCCCATCTTCGGGGGTGTCTATGAAGATTTCACCTCCTCGAGGTTAAAAACTAAATAAAATAAAAATGTATCTGACCACACTCAACGCAGAACATCCACAGCGAACAGTACGACCGCTGCCACACCGCCTCTGAAGATGTCTGCCGTAGTTGCAGCCGAAACCTTAGGAGTAAATCCAAACCGACCACGGCCTATCAACTCGGAGAACCGTTTATTAGAATTAGACGCCGGCCGTGAAAGCATACACTCTTCAATTTTCAAAGATAAGTCGTAAATGGGTGATGTGTTCTTGAAGAGATTTGCTGAAGATGACTATATCATCCATATATACAAAGGCAAATTTATAAAGATATTCTTTTAAAACTTCATCCATCATACGCTGGAAAGTTTCAGGGCCGATTTTTAGACTAAATGGCATACGAACATACTCGTAGTCGCCATTTTCGACTGAAAAGGCTGTTTTTTCAATTGAGCCCGGA